>JAMJFZ010002545.1:1410000-1915000 GCA_026225945.1 Cricetomys ansorgei
TTGGGGCTGTGGTGTCCCGATGCCCTCTCTTCCTGATAAATCCAAACAGAAAAACAGATACACTGGAGGTGCGGAGGGAGGTAAAACTTCCCCGGAGTCTCTCCCGCCGGAGTTGCTAAAACAACAACACTGCCCTAGTAGAGAGACTAAAGCATAGAAAGCCCTTCCTGCGACCGAGGACTCGACATGAATCCCTGAAAGAGAGCTGCATTCTCTTCACCTCGGTCGGAAAGCAGCGATGCAGCCTCGGCCCCAGAGCTCCGCAGAAGATCTTTGGGGATTAAATTTCCCCCTCGCACTTTAATTTCACATTAATTCCTGAAAGGCCCTGAAAATGACGCTCTCCCAAAGCTCGGCCGCCTCGTTCCCTTACGTTCGCTTCAAAGAAAAGTTTGTTCCCTTACGTTCGCTTCAAAGAAAAGTTTTTGCAAACACTTTCTTTGGACGAGTATTTTACTCTCAAACTTTGTTGGGCAAAAATCTCAAGAGGGAGTTTCGCATTCAAGCAACAACCAACAAACTGGTTTTCGTAATATGTAGCTTCCTAATAGTACGAGCGTGTCCCGCTTCACTCGGCTATAAAGTATAAACATGTTCGGTTATCAATTTTTTTCTAAATTCCTTGCAAGATGGGGATAAGCTAAGGCGTAGAGGAAGGATGAGCCTTATGCCATCTGGCGGTAACCTGTGGAACTTCACGACAGCCGCCAAATTCTCCACAGCCACCAGATTCACTGACAGTCCGAACCTATCGGGATTTCTTCACCAAAAGGCTCTGTAAACTTCGTCCTTGTGAGACGAAAGAGGACTATCTTCTTTACAGAGGACTAAATTTGAAGATAAAGATGGGGAGGGGGTAGAATGGGGAGATTCTGAAAGTCTATAGCGATATAGATTTTTTTAACGAACCATCATAATTCTTGGAGAATTTTTTAACGATCATTTATATTGCAGTGACAAAGAGGCTAAAGCGAGCTAGCTGCGGAACTGAACTTTTCATAGCTCTTGGCTGTAGTCTCTGCAGTACCCTCTATTAAACACGTGGGGGCGCACTCAAGTCTCTGTCAGCTCTGGTAATATGACTCCTTCATCTATTTGCATGGATCGTTGTGATTGGATAGTAGGGTTTTAAAACGTCAATTAGACGTCAAATCGTAGTCAGCCAATCAGCGTCCTACTGTTCCCTGATTGGTTTCCACTAGAGGTGTCAATCATCCGAAATTTGCATACCAGTCAGCCTGAAGGCTGGAGCCTGTCAGTTGGTTGTGGCAGCTAGAAGAGAAGGAATCGGACCGAGAAGAATGAAAATTCACTTTTGCTCTAGCAAAGCGAAAGAAAAGTATTGTTTTACTCGTTGTTTCAAAATCAATTCAACTACATATTTACCTAATAAAGTAAAGACGTTCAATTAAACAAAAATAAACAATTACCAAAGCTAGGTTCCTAATTTTAGGTTTGCTGCTTCAAATATCAATCAGTAGTCAAGAGAATAATAAAGTGTCTAAAATTAAGCTAACAAGTTCGTGTCATAAATGACCATTGTTAAACTAAAAGTGAACACGGCATTTATAAATACATTACTTTTATTTAGAAAGCACTGTTTTCAATATATAAGTAAGCTAAAAGTGGCCTCGTAAGAAACACAGAGAGTCTAAAATAACGTTTGTTTATTTTACCAACAAGGACACGCTCCAATCATCCTCCCTTCATTTACAGAGAGGAATGCTTGCGTTTGTGCCTTTCTCCTCTCTCACATACTCTTTTTTTTTTTTAATGGAAGAAGAAATTTTCACGGCCTGTGAGAAAGTCGTAGCCAGTTTTTTTTTTTTTTTTTTTAATTTAGAATTTCGTAAAACCGAAGCACTGATTTCTCAAATAGCTCTTCCAGGGCTATTGTAATTTAAAATATGTGCAGAGCCGCAAGACGCTTATCACTGCCCTAAAAAATATTTGAGAAGGAATCTGAGGCCTAAGCCGGAGACATTCCGGGCCTCTCGCTCCAGGACGCTGGAATTTGGATGCAGGCGGGCAGCGGCCCAGCGTCGCAGCTGCAGCCGTCAGCCCTCGCCTCTCAAGAATTTTGTAGCAGGCGTTAACAAGCAACCACACAAACCGGGTTTGCTCCTCCTGTGCGAACCCCGGCTTGCGATGATTTCCAAACTTTCCATTCAATAGCCAATAGACTTGTCTGTCTCTCCGCGTTTTCTTTTTCCACCACTGTTCTTGGGTGACTGCATTTTCCTAGTTTTCGTCTTTTTATTTTTCTCCTTTTGCTTATTTTTCCTTCTTTATTTTTTTTCCCTTCCACATAAACATGGTTATAGTTTGTCTTTCTCCCTGGCCTTTCGATTGCAAGGCGCTTGGAGAGTCGGCAGCTGTGGCCACACAGAGCTGGAAGGATGCTGGGGAGAAGTGGGGTACTTAGGCAGACATTAGCTGGGACACTGCGGGCTTGAATTGTGTGCTTTGTGGGGAATGCACTCATAAAACCGCGCTGAAAGTAAACTTCCTGGCGATTCCAAGTGGGTTCCTACAGGAAAACATGCCTCTTGCTTCTCTTTACTGCGTCCCCACAGTAGCCTGGAGACCCTCCTCAGTGAATCACTCATCCCCAGAGGATGAGTGAAGGGCGAGTGTGGACGGAGACCTACAACCTGGCTCAGCGGGAGAGCCTGCACCACACCAGCCCTGCTGAGGCAGCCGGGGTGCCGGCTCTCAGCACCTCACTCCACACGCTCTTTCTCACCCTCTCTCCTCTCTCCCTCTCCCTCCCTCTGCCTCCCCTCTTTTTCTCTGTCTCTCCTCTCTCCCTTTCTTTATCTCTCCTTCCAGCGTCTTCCTCTCTCTCTCCCTCATATTCATATTCTCTCTCTCTCTCTTTCTCTCTCTCTCTCTCTCTCTCTCTCTCTCTCTCTCTCTCTCTCTCCTCTCATCCTCTCTCTTTTCTCTCATCCTCTCCCTCTTTCTTTTCTCTCAGTTTGTGTCTCTGTCTCTCTGTGTGTCTCTTTCTGTCTCTGGCTCTCACTCTCACGTCCACGCAGGCGCACAAGTTTTCCCTTGCTGTCAATCACACCCACACACCCTTGGGCGCCTGCGCATTGGAGAAATCCAGCCCCCACCAACCCCCACGCCCTTTCCATGCGTCACCCCGCCATACTGACCAATAAGAACACGGATCTGGGGGCGGACTACAAGAAAGAAGCCAATGAGAGAGTAGTTGGGAGCTAGGGCTCAAGAGGAGTAAATCCTTCGTGGGGCGCGTTCAGTCTCCTCGGCGATGATTTATGCCCCCCTTTTATTATTTGTAACACTTTGGGAAGTTATTAAGAGGAAGATCTACTGCTTCCTCTTTTGGGGGGTGGAACTAGATAGTAATATTTGTCACTGGCGGGTATTAGGGGAGAGCGGTGCCGGGTGGAAGGCCGTCGGATACCGGTTTGTTTGTGTGGATACTGTTTTTCATTACACGACAGATTACCCTTTTCATTACAAGCTGTAGACAGGGCCAACTCGAAGGTCCTCTTGGCTGAATGATCTCGGATCACTCAGGGAGCTGAAACTCGATGCCTTCTGACTTTCCCCTCTATACTCCCGGCGCTGGAAGGAGCCATTGAGGAAGATGTTGTAACCTGTGGTTGCAAGAGACAGACTCCCCTCACTCAGTTCCCTTCCCGAGCAGACCTTTTTTTCCGCCTGGATGCTTTCTAAGAGTCAGTTGACTCTGGCGGATGCAATAAAAATCTGGATGGTTCCAGGACCCCAAACAACCCCGCTTTCTGTTTTCCTCTCGGCAGGACCACACCCCCAAGGAAATTACATTTTCAACAGGCGCCTTCGGGGAAAGAACTGCGGGGGACAGATTATGCCCGGTGGCCTGAAGTTTGCGGGGGAGGGATATCTGGGAGTGGGAGGAATAAAGGGCAGCACAGAAAGAGTACCGTGGGGCCCCGGCCCTGGAAGACTGGCTAGCTGGGACCATCCAGGAGTCCGCAATGTGATAAACTAAGAGAAGTTAGCGCTCTCCCAAGGAGAACTCCACAGGAAACTAGGCAGGGACTTTGGATGGAAAAGAAGTGCCAAAGAAAAGAAGAGTTACCAAGTTTCTACCTCTGAGCTCCCAAACAGAAAGTGACTGTTCAAACCTTAAACCCCAGTCTCAGCGGACAGGGATGGGGACGGAGGGGGGCAGTTCTGTCCTTCAGTTCCTAGACCACTGACAGGAGCTCCATAACTAGTGTCAAGAAGTTACTATTTGAAACTAAAGCAATGCAAAGGGGCTCGTTAGGGTGTGAGCGGGGTGAAGAGATACCAGAGGCGGAGGAGAGAGTTGGAAGGAACCAGGAACTGTTTGATCATGGGAATGGACAGAAGGAAAACAAAACCATGAACTTCAAAGCTTCGGGCCTAATCCTCCTCAGGTTAATTTCTGCTTCCTAAAACGTTGATAGGCACCGTAAATCACCTGCCCTACCCCCACTCCGGCTGATCTTGACGAGGGGGGGGTGTAACTATTCCCCCTGGTCTGCCCCCAGGGCTCGGGGCCTCTCCAGTACTCCGGCCTGGGCCTCCTGAGTGGGGACCTTCCTAGGGTTGGGTCGCCCGGTGGATGTAAGAGAATCTGCAGACAGGAAGATGCTGGGGGGTGGGGGAGGGAGCTGACCCTGAAGGAAGTGGGGTGCAGATGCATTCTGCCTGCCCTTGGAGGTTGTCTGTCTGGCATGCTGTTTGAAGAAGGTTACAAGAGAATTTAGAGATTTGCAAAACTCTGCGGAGCAGCAAAGATTAGAAAGGCCAGCCTGAGATTTGTCAAATAACTTCCGGTAGCAGAGCCGGGTTTAAAACCCAGGCGGGCTTGCATCCTTTGATGTTGGTGGATTTCTGGACCTGAACCACTGTGCAGGATTGGGCCGGCCAGACAGGCCACGAGCACTGAAGCAATGGGACCAGGAAAGGGTCCGCCTTGTCTCCCCAGGGGGCCCACTTTAAAGTTCAATCTTAGCCTGGTGGCAGTAAATGTCCAGTCAAAGCCTTTTGCACAACCCTTTCTGCGGAGCGCCCCCCCCACCATGTGAACCAAAAGCTTGAAATTGATAGATGCCAGGGGTACTGTCGTTGGAATTCCCGGACTGGCCTTCCTTGGTTGAGGAGGAAGGAAAGCTAGACGCAACTGTCTGGGGAAAGCTAGGCGCATCTTCATCCTAAGCACTTATGTTCACAGCAGACGCATTGATTAAACAAAATGTTAAAATAAAGCAAAACATGTCAAAAATCTGAGACAGCACAGGGTGGGGGTCGGGAGTGGTGGCTCATTCCTATAATCTTAGCACTCTGGAAGCAGAGCTGAAGAATCTCTGACAAGTTCTGAGCCAGCCTAGTCTACATAACAAGTTCCAGGATAGCCAGGGATATCAAGTGAAACCTCATCCCAAAAATAGACAGATAGGTAAGTAGATAGATAGATAGATAGATAGATAGATAGATAGATAGATAGATAGATAATTGGAGGAAAGAAGAGGGAGCTGAGACTGAGTGGTTGGGATACATAAAGAGCTGTAGCTTATGGCATGTTTCCGGGTTCTTAGACTGAAGAGGGCACGGATCTAATCCCTTCTCCCTACGCATGACTGTTTTCCTAGGCACACCTCAGGTCTGCAGATCAGATGGCTCCACCAGACCCTTACTGCAAACCCCAGAGAATCTTTTTGATTCACAAAGATATGAAAGTGGTGGGCCTACCAGCCTAAAATTAAAACAGAGAAAACAGAAACGGAGGGGGAATCCATTACCGAACCTTAGCAAGGTCCCTTCTTTGCCCTGGAAAACTGTGGGTGTGATAAATGTCCCTGTTTAGATTAGATACTAAGATGTACAACCAAAAAGAGAAAAAAAGAATAAAAAGAAGAGAAAAGAAAAGAAAAGGAAAGGAAAAGGAAAAAGAAAGATCGGAGCATTTGTTACCTCGGGTGAATAATTATTTAGAGTCACACATGCAAATGCTCTTTTGTCCACAGAAGAGAAAGTGATGTGATTGTGTATAATATGACAGGCTCTGGCACAAAAAGAACTATGTGTTCACCTTGGAAAACAAAATAAATCTAGAGTTGAGCAGTAGTGAAAAAAATGTTAACAATTTTCAATATTGTGTGAGAAACCAATAATAAAGTTAAATGCCTGGATGTGGGGCTTTGAAATTGCTTTATCTCTCTTCCCTTCCCCCTGAAGTGAAAAGTAATTCCTTTTCCAAAATAAGAATATTGCTTATCTATCGGCATGGGACAGAGAACAGGGAGGGGGCTGTAGAGAAAAGACCTACTACTACCACCACCGTGTGTTCTACTGAAACATAAAGATCAAAGGCAAAAGCAAAAGTCAGGGACAAATTTGAAGAGATTATCAGCCACATCTGTCCCAGATGTCAGCTCTCCCTGCAGGCATTTTAATTTTGGTTTCTGTGATGAACCACCAAGCACTGGGATGCTAACACTCCAGAGTGCGGTGCAATACTGTCTCAGCCCCTGGCTCAGGTGGAAAGGCTTCTGGGAAGCTTCAAAAGCCAGGATCCAGAAATCCCACAGCAAAGGGGTGCTGAGAACATCATTTTCCCAGCACTGCTAGGCCAGTTGCTAGCAAATACTCTCAGCAGCTTTGAAATTAAAATGATTCACTTAACAACCACTGCTTACTCTGTGTGTGTGTGTGTTGGGGAGGTGGGGAGTCCTGGCCTGTCCAAACTCCTGATGTTTACATTCCTAGAGGCCTGGCTGAGTTGCACACATTAGCTCTGATTCCTGTTGAGCCAGAGGCCTGCACTTGCATCAAAAATTCTCAAGATCTGGTCCTCCCACTACCCATTTTGTAGGAACTCAGAGGTATCCACCAGATCTGCTATGCCTTTATTAACTGTTGTGGTACAGAGGTTTCTAAACGAATAGGAGCCTATTATTTACATCCGTTCCATGCACTGATATTTATTATCTGTAGGTATATTTAAGGGTTTGTAGTGGGCCAGCCACCTTTGACAGGCGCCATCACCTCACACTCCAGGCTAATGGACCACACTGTGGTCACATTTAATTTATTGGGGGTGAGAAGTTACTGCGAGGGAGAGGGTCTTAAAGAGAAGGGCTTTGCTAAGAAGAGAGAGGCCCTGGCCCACCCTGTAGGTGCTTAGATTATATTTTTGCCTCAGAGTAGCACAATCACACACAACTCAAAATGTGAAAACTGTTTCCTTACAGTTTGGTTCTTAACTGGGGGTCCACTGGTGCTCAGGAGTCTGAAGGCTGGCCTTAAGTGGTCAAGAACGAGGTAAAATAGAATGCTTAAGTTATGGGTGCAGGGTGTTTGACTCAGTAACTTTAACAATAAAATAACAGTTCAATTCTGTCCAGGCATGATGCATGCTTGTAATTCCAGTTCTGGGAAGGCTAAAGCAGGAAGATCAAAAATTGGAGATTAGCCTGAAATATAGAAAGAAATCTTGCCTCCAAATAATAATGAATTAAATTCTGAAAAGAAAAATGTCCGTGCTTACCATCTGCAGATAAAAAAGAAATTATTAAGAAGCTGTAGTGGAACATTAGAGCAAGCGCTCCAATGTTTGCACTGAGTTGGAACAGAGGAACCTGAGAAGCCTGTATAATTAGCAGGGAGCTACGCAGGATTTTCCCCTTCCTTAAAGCAATTGATCAAAACAAGCAACACAGAAATCCTTAATAGCCAGAGAGCTTGCAGCCGGCTACCTGGTGGTAATATTAATGAGTTCTTAAGATAGAATATTTCAGTGGCTCCATTTCCTCCTAAACTTCAAGGCAACCTAAGCTCTCTTAATATTGCCATTACTACGACGGACAGAGGGAACTCGATCCGATGTGGTTCTAAAACAAAATGGGATATTAACCGTGTTTGTTTTCACTTTGATCCATAGGAAATAGGTCCCGCGCCCTGTGACCCATTAAACTAATAAGATTATACACGTCGAAGGAACGGAGGTCCTAATTGTTTCCAGCTGTCTCAGATCTTTGCATTTTAAAAATTGATGAAAATAGAACCTGAGTTACGAAAAAGAAAATGTAAGAACAGCGGGAATCGTGACAAAGCTGGGCTGCTTGGACTACATATGCAACCAATTACAGAGAGCAAATAGGTGTATACGGTGTGACACTTTGAGAGGAAGACAAAATAAAGCCAGAAACACAATAATCAATAATGTAGTTGATCTGGGGGTGCTCACACATTCCCTACCGCTAACACACAGTTGAGAAAACCAGCCAATCAAAAGCGCTTTCTGGAGACACCCTACACCTCCCCACCTCTTCATAAATATTTAAAAGAATCCTAGATTTGTTATTTAAATATCCAAGAAACCCTCGCACAGGCTCATCTTTCATTGGGTTGTTCATTACTGGGGTGGAGCAAGAGGGAGGTGCGTTAGTTCGGGGCTCTCATTTGCTAATTATGTCTCATTGCGTCATCGTTCGCTAGACCAATCCTTGAACGTCACTTTCAACCCCTCCTCCCAGCAGCCTGAGCCAATACTATGACTGCATGTAAATGAAGCATCTGGGCGTTTCTCTCTCCATCCAGCGCCCGCCCCCACTCTGGGCTGGAGGCGGAGAGGGCGGAGGGAGCGGAGGGAGCGGAGGGAAGGGAGGGGGCGGAGCGGACGAAGGGGAGGTGCGGGGTGCGGGTATGGCAAGGCTGGGGCCCCTGGATCCACCTCCCGCTGGAGCGATGCCGCTTGCTCATTGGCTAGGTTAATCAATGCAGAGCATTCTATTTTACATAAAAATAGGTGGGCTTTCAGGGTCCTCTTTGTAACTGGAGAATGGGTGCCACCGCCCTTCCCGGAGAGGGTGGGGTGTGTGGGCGGCTCTCGGCAGCCTCGCCCAACTTGCGCTGGAATCCTAAAGCAAAGGAAGGTTTTTCCGGGGAAAAAAAGCTTCTTTTAATGCAGCCTCTTAAGGGAATTGTATATTCCCAAACCCACGTTTTCGTTTACTTTAACAAATCTTTCAAGGTTGTACCATGAAAAACATAGATTACCCATACACTCTCCGTATTAATACCCTTTCAATCTTAATAAATTCTACTACAGCTAACCCTGTGTGAAAGCAAACCTTATAAGAAGTTTCTCTTTCATTAAAATTCATGTTTGCTTTACTATGGATTCCCTGCTCCGCCAGTTTTCGACGATCTGAATTGAGAAGTAGGGTGTAAAAACCAGAGAGAGACTGGAAAATTCTTTCAGGCTAAGCAGACCGTGGATTGCTTGTGAATGAGGCAAGTGTTAAAATTCTTTCCAACGGGAAAAGGAGGTCCCCAGGATATTTGATTGGCGTTGTAAAATAAAAATTATTCCTGAGAAATATGTTTCCTTTTTTTTTCTTACAGAATTTAGTTTTCTGTTTTACGTCCAACTGAACATAAGACTTACCTTTCAATATTGTTGAAGTAAAGTACAAGCGGCAAATACTTGGGAAACCATTGGATGGACAAGGAATTCGGGAGCCTGTGTTTTAAAATGCCGTCTGTGATTTGGATAATGTTTCTTCAGCTTTCAGAGGCATTGTTGTCGTAGCTCATCTGCTCAAACTCAAATTTGGGGGTGTTCATGACTCAATATCTATTACACTTTCAAGACTATGTGGTCGATGAGGCCTATTGACAAAAAGTAAAGCAGGAAAAATTCTATTTCTCCTGGTAAAAATAAAATTCATAATAAAAACTAAAATAAAGCAGACCATCCCAACCACATCAAAATTAATAATAATAATAATAATAATAATAATAATAATAATAATAATAATCTCTTTATTCCCTGCTTGGCAGACATCTTTCCACAAGGACTGATTGCTGGAGCTCCAGAGTAGAGAGTAGCTTCCAAAATTAAAAAACCTAGCCAGGCTGGAAGAATGAGTCTAGGGAAGTTGGAAGAAAAGGTTTCATTTCAGGCTAGTGTGAGCCAATACTTTTTTTTTTTTTTTTTTTTGGTTCAAAACATTTTCTGGTGTGTAATAAAATTAGGAAACACTGATGTAAACTGGATTTACATCAGTTCATTGATCACATTTAACTCAAGCCGTATATTTCCTTCTTGAGAGTAAGTGGTTGAAGCATTGTTTTAAGCCTCCTGTACGAAATTATATCCAGGAATATTCCAGTGATTAAATGTTGAAATACACACTAATGTCTATGATATTACAAGCAATAAATCATGTACATCCGCCTCCATCCAAGGAACATGATGTCAGCTGATAATTTGTCAAAATTGTTATTTGAAACTGAACTCTGGGTAAGGTAGAGCTATAAAACACTGGCACCTTTGTACGCTTGAGTCTTAGTAGTTACAGTTAATTTTATGACCTCATGACAAAAACCTATGTTTATATTTATGTTCGGTTTTAGAAGCTGCTTTAGATGCGACAATGCTGCTTCGAGGAGCTACAGACTTTAAAAGCCAAGAGTGGTGCATTTTTGCTTTTGTTTAGGGGATGGTTTTGTTTTTATAAACAAAGCTGTTCTGGTGATGGAGTAATATATATTCCTTTTTTTAAAAAAAAAATTGAGAAATACTAACTGGCATGGAAAATGACATCCAAGGTGTGTACATTCTCGTAATAAAAAATTGGATCCGGGAGATGGCTGTGTTCTGCTTTCTCTAAGGGCCTGCTATAGAAATGCCTTTGTTTTGTTTTGCTACAAAGTTGAGAATGAACATCATAATAAGAACTCACTTTTCCAAGTTCAGATTTGTTCTGCTCTTTTTTTTCCGTTTTTCACTGTAATTTGACTTTGTAAAAATTCAGTTTTTTATCACATCTATATTTGTAAAGCTTCAATTTATTGTAAAGAAATGAATACTCACAAGATAATCATTTGAAAAAACAAAAACATGAGTAAAATATAATAAATCAGGCCATAAGTAATTCCCAACGGTTGCATGTTTTAAATGCAGAATTATGAAACTTTATTATTATGTGCAGCTGATACGTAGAAAAGGAAAATGCATTTATATACATAATTAGGAGAACTCTGGTTTAAAAGGGAAATATGCTCCAAAATAATTTACCTTTTCTTGTTGTTGTTGGATTTTATTTTGGGTCTGAGCGGAGCCTTTAATGGCTGAGCTAATCTCTCTAGCTCCCACCCCTTGTTTCCTTGTTTTTGTTTTTGTTTTTTTTTTGTTGTTGTTGTTTTAAGATTTTAAAGATTTGTTTAGTTGTATTTCAGTGTTGTAATTTACCAAAGGCTGATTTGAGACTATTTTTTCTGCAACTTCTGCCAGAAATTCCAACACTGTTCTTACATTTTCTGAGCTCTTTCCCTAGACTTTCTCGTTTGGTGATTATTCTTGCCTCACATCCTGCGGGAAAGCATCATCACGGCAAACTCTCGCACGTTAAAGACATTAGTCGGTTTCTAAATTGCAAACGTCTTTCCTTTAGCCCAATTCCGTTTTACTAACAGCATCTGCTTTCAATCTGTTTGTGCTTTTCGGAATGCAGGCTTTTATTAATAGCACCTGAGAACACCAGCGAACCACAAAGGATGTGTGATTAAGATTTCATCAAACAAAGTTATTTAACAAAATTCGTGATTAGCTACGTTTGGTCCTCTAAACCAAGCAAATGTACCTAGTTCGCTATTCGTTTTACAGTCTCTAATGCTATTTACGTCTTTTTCTTTCTTGATAGTATGGTCCCAGCAACACAACAACAACAAAAAGCCCTGTTTATCATTAAATCATAAACTCGCAGCAATACACTGTTTATAATAGAGCACAGATCCAATAAACTTCTTTCATTGTGGTGGCATGATTGTAGAAAGAACTGTTCTTGCATGCTGGCTTCCTTTAGCTTGCAGAAATGATTAAGTCTAAGGTATCTAAACGAAGTTCAAATGATAGACCCGAAGTATGTTCTAAACATATACAGTAAGTTGCTAACTGAAAAAAGGTTAAATTTGTGTTGCATTTTCTTCAACTTGTGAACATGTGAAATGGGTGGTTTCATCCATTTTCTCTTGCGGCTGTGTAAGAAAAAAAAGACATAGAAAATTGACATGCTCCGTAGAAAAGCAGCAGTCTGGGCCAGATGGAAAGATCCAGGAATTAAGCAGGAATGTTACAGTGGCATTTTACAAATCTCTCTGAATAAAAACTGATTGGCCAATTACATGCTCACAGCTGGAAGGTGCTTGTTCATATACATTTTAAAGACTTCATTTGCCTTTGTGGATAAATACCATCCACAAGAAAGGAAATTAAGAGCACAGTGGGAGGCGTCTGTTTTGTTTATTTCGAGTTTCTTTCATCATGAGTGCTTTTAAAATTAGCAGCAAGAATTCATATGTGTATGGTCATATGGACAGGCATTTGTGTATAATTCTTTTCTTTGAAACAAGTAATGTTTTGCTCCGAGTGCCATTCTGAAAGAAAGCGGCCGAAAAACACAACCGCCTTTACTAAGTTATTTATTTAAGGATCCTACATTCTATAGCGGTTTCTAAAGGAGTTGAGAAATACTTTCATCAGCATAAACATGAAGTAAATGTATAAAATAAAAACGGAGCAAGAATACTGGCTTTTGTGCAAAGGTAAAAAATAACTAAATAGATATTTGAAGAAAATAGATTGAAAAAAAAAAAAAACTGTTTCTAAAATGAGCAAGTTTTTGCTTCATTGAGGATACTGCCTCAAGTTTCTATCTTCAGAAAACAGGAAAAGCAGGGTTGGAAGGACAATTCAAAGTTATAGCCAACACCCCCTACACAGAGAGAGAGAGAGAGAGAGAGAGAGAGAGAGAGAGAACAACTTTATACACCTGAACTTGACTGTAAAATGAGTTTCGGGTAGGAAGGACACTCATTACCCCCACCACCCGTCTGACCTCTCAGGTACAGAGTTCTTTGCTTGTGTCCATGATGCTGAACACCGCGTTAGTGAAAAATATACTTTCTGAATTGTGGATCCAAAGTAGTTTGGCTTCCAGGGTGGTATGGTACGTATTTTTGAGGAGAGAAATAAATACTACTAGGAGGGGAAATAAAAAGATGACTGCAGTTTTTTAGATGCAAAAATATCAGTGTTATTCATGAACACATTTGAGTGAATATTAAATATTAAAGTGAATATTAAATAAAATCAGGATACTATCCTGATTAAATTCAAGCATGACATTGGCACCTGGGACCAGCTTGCCCTGATTCTTAAAAGTCATTCCCTGATCATTGATGGTTGCCATGTATAGATTAGTGCAGTTTTCAAAGCTGTGTGGGTATGTTTTCAACAGCAAAACTGTGTGTGTGTGCATGTGTGCATGTGTGTGCGTGTTTGTATAATATTACGACCATATACACATATATGGGTGAATAAAGGTAAGCAAAATTCATCCTTAACCAAGGACAGCCACTGCATATATATTTGCATTATGTATATCTTGAATTATTTCATATACAAATAATATATAAATATATTCTTGAAACTTTTTTCTGTTTTCTTTGAATTTCAAAAATGCATGTTATACATTCTGATCTTTAAGTCATGGCGTTGTTTTTAAAATATCCTTGGTAAATTATGGAACTCTTCTTGGGTCCCCAGGGTTCTTCTTAGTTTCAGGACTTGGGTGTCAGTCCTACTTCTAAGACTCTAACTGGATTTATTCAACAAGTCCTCTGACATCTGGCTCCAAATTTCTTGGCTTTGTAAGCAGGGCTGAGTGCAGGGTGCATAACGTCTCCTCAGCGGGTGACTGTCTTTGTAGGCTGAATTCTCACGAAAGACATTTTTCAAGTCTTCTGTTAAATATTTCTGTTTCTGCTTTTTAATCATCCCCCCTTCCTCTCCCCTCCTTTCTTTTTATTTTTTGATAAGCGTGTGCTGGTTGTTTGTTTGCTTGCCTGTTTTCTTCATATGGCTTGGTTTCAACCAGAAAAGTAACACATACTCTTATGGCTTTTTAAAAATCAAAGTATTCAAAACTAAAGATGCTAAGTTCCAATAAGCCAGCTTCTTCCTGGTCAGTTTCGGGTGTAGTTTTTTGGGTTTTGTTTGTTTGTTCATTTTGTTGTTTGTTTTCATCTTTTCCCTGTACAAATTTATAAGTAACACATATGCATATGTTGAAAATGTATGGCACTGTGGTATAGTCTTAGATACTAATAAAATAATTTAAGCTGCAGACTTTCTTCATGACGATCCTACAAATGAGCTGAAAGGAAGCCGGGAAGAGCAGAGAGAGCGAGAGAGCGGAGGCTGGCACCCGCGGGAGGGGTGCAGAGAGAGGCGTGGCTGGTATCCCATAAGGGGATAGCCTGTGTTATAGTCCTTTCTTTATTTTCGTAGTTCCTGCTTAGAATTTTTCATTAAATTAAAAATAAAAACCGTACTCCGAACGTTATGATCCTAGTGATCAACAATTCACTCCGCAGCTGCTGGTGACTGGAGGCCTCTTGTCCACGCCAAGCAGTCTGAACCGCTTGGGAAGGAAGATCCCTTCCCGCTCTGCATGCTGGGGAACGTCCAAAGGATGCTTAGAAACTAACGCTCAAGTTGAGACTTTGATAACAAATTAAGATCTAAGTAGAACTGCCTCGGTTAGTGGCAAAAGGCTCAGGAAATACAGGTCCAGGCTTTCCACTCTCTTTGTCCTGAAAGCCCCAGGTCTCCAAGCAAGAGAGTGCTCCCGCAGGAGCTTAACCTTGGGAGTCGCCTTGAGCACCTTGAGCTTGCTAAGGTAGGCTTAACGAGATTCCCCAGGGAAATCTCCCCTGCGCCCTCCCCCACCCAGGTGCAAATGCCCAATGCCAAGCAAGTCCGGAAGCTGTGGTGTCCCCAACTCCGAGCCAGCTGATTCTCCATCCTTCTGATCCTTCCATAGAGACAAGCCTCCATCTTCCTTCCATTGGGACGCCTGCAGTTACCTGCCTCCCGCGTAGGACAGCTCTTTCCTAACTTTAAGGCTACCTTGGGGAGAAGGCGCAGGCAAAGGAGAATTAGGAGATGAAACACTGTGGAAACATCGAGAATCAAGCGTGAGTGCCTTCATTTTGGGTATTTTCTCCCAACAGGCAGGTAAAGAAAGATAACGGACGTGAGACATAATGCAAACACTTAGAAACTGACCTTTCTCATTTCTAAGTGCCAAGTTGACCTTTAAATCCATGAAACAAACCTCTTGCCAGTATAGGAACAGGGAACAGGCTTCAACCTTATGGAAAATACTTTAGAGGCGCACTAGACATCAAATAGCGGCTTCAAAACACTCTGATACTTCAAGTCTGGCAGTATCAGAAACAGATGGGCTCACTTCCTCTCTGTATTCCATACAAACTCCCAAAATAAAGGAAGAGGTTGGGAGAAAAAGAAAAGAAAGAAAAAAAAAACATTTTCATTCATTCATCCCACATTTGAAAATTCTAACACCAGACCCATTCTAATTATATGGTTTGTTGCTTTAGAGAGCTTAATTATTATTGCTTCATTAGAGGTGCTGACAAGCATTGGATCTTTCAGAGATGCCTGGCTCTTCTTTATGTAGTTTCTCTTATAAATACATAAAGCCTTTTTTAGAAAAAAAAATTTAAAAAGACTATCCCATAAAAATCTTCTACTTGTGACATAAATGGTGATGCCTTTTTTTGTTTGTTTGTTTGTTTGTTTGTTTACAGGCAAGCCATATCCCAGCATGTGCATCCAGGCTGTGGCACAGAGGGGAGAGAATTATCATCTCGCCGGTTGATGTGAACAATACCATTCTTATCAAGGGGAATCCTTCCTCTCAAAACAGCTGCTAAGGGTTTTCTAATGTGTTCACAACCTTATGCAGTAGCAATGTTTTTCAAACTGCCAGTTCTGTCTGGGCTGTGGAGACACAAGGACCAGTATCTACCTCCAGCTCCCTGAATGCTCACTGGTATGTCAGTGTGTGGATTCCTGAGACGAAAAGGCTCCGAATCACAGGTTACAAAAGCAGCGAGATCCCAGACCCGGCAGAAGGTTGAAGTTGTGAGAAATACTTATTCTTCAAGATCTCACCTAATCATCCCTCATTGCCCTGTTTCATGGGTCATTTTCTCCTTCTGTCTGGGGAAGTCCATCAAGAAGATCAAAGATGGAGACCCCAGACTTAATCCAGCTCCATCCCAACATCTTCTGCTCATTGAATCGAGAGCCAAGGCTGGAGTGAATTCCGTTGCTCCCTTCCAGGACATAGAGTTGCTTTGAAAGGCAGATCCCACGTTAGCATACGTCCAGCATCTGTTTGTCTGCACAGCTTGAGGACACACCCAGGTTGTTCAAATTCTGATTTCAAACGTGTTGAGGAGAGTGAAGCTGCAAAGCAGGCTGCCTGGTGCGCTGCCTGGCAACTGGTCACCCATGCAACTCCAGGCAAGGGGGACAGCCTTTCTGTGGCCTTGTCTCCTTCATCAGTATGATTAGGATAATTATAGTAACTATCACTTCATAGGATAGGGTGAAAACCATTAATATTTGAAAAGGTTAGTGCCTGATACACAGAACAAACCCAAATACTTTTTTTTTTTTGTTTTCTGCTTTGTTGTTGTTGGGTTTTTCTGTTTTTATCTTTATGTTTTTTGTTTTGGTGTTTCTTTGTTTTTGAGACAGGGTTTCTCTGTGTGGTCCAGCTGTCCTGGTACTCTGTAAACCAGGCTGGCCTCAAACTCAGAGATCCACCTGCCTCTGTCTCCCAAGCGCTGGGATTAAAGGTGTGTGCCACCATACCTGGCTACCAAATTTTTTTTAACCTACAATTTTATTTATTATTAGTGTGTGCATATATGTGATATACGGGGGTAAGGCCCACATGCTGCGACATTCATGTGGAGATCAACTTTGTGGACTTGGTTCTTTCCTTCCTTCTTGATGTAGAATCCAGGGATTGAACTCAGGTAACCACGCTTTCAAGGCAAACACCTTTACACACTGAGCCATCTCACCAGCCCCCAAAAGAGTTTTGTTTGCTTGCTTGTTTTTACTTTTGCACTATTAGTAGTGTATATTAGTGATGGGTAGCCTATTTGACTAAATAGAACATCTCTTTGTCTAGAATATAGGCTATTTGGGGCCTCTTTAGGATATCTCATGGAGGAAATGTGGTCAATACATTGTTAGTAAATCCAGAGGCGCAGTGAATCTGGGGCTTCCTACTCCACCGTTTTTCTGAAATCCCCTTTTTCTAATTGTCCTCAATGCATACTTGCCTCTTGCTTGCAGAATTAGTGCTATGCCCATAATGAGCAATCAATAGAAAGTTTTGGAATGAATGAGTAAAAGAAGAGTTAAGTCTGGGACTTCATTTTAATATAACGGGCAGGGACAGTGAACCTGGCAGGAGAGGGGTGATGTGTGTGGAGAGCTGAGGTGCAAGGACCCCTCTTAGCGCCTTGCTGAGAGTTTGGAAGATTGATGAGAAGGTGATCTTGACTTTGCTGGATTGAGAGACTCCAAGGGGACCAGTGTGTCTGAGAGGGCACTTCCGGAGGCCATAGGATCTTGAGGACTCTGACTTAATCAATGCCAACCCATTGGTGCATTCAAGACCTGAGTAACTATTGGAAGATGTGAAACTACACAAGCTAAAGCCTAGTAAGAAGCCCACTAGGTTGCCTTTTAAGTCTCATATTTTGACAGGGGCCTCTTCTTCCTTCACTCTGTCTTCTGTGGAAGTGAACTGTTCTGCTCTACTGCTACCTTTTGCCTTGATGTTCTGCTGCAGACCCAGAGACACAGCACCAGCAGGCCATGGACTCAAATCTCTGAACCTTAAGTAAATGCTTTCAGTTGTTTTATCTTGGGTATTTGTCACAGCAAAAAAGAACTGATTCACTTGATTAGGGAGACAGAAAAAAAATTCTGAACCTGGTGACCCAACAGGGCGGTTCTAATAGAAGAGGTAGAGTCAGCTTACAGGAGTGGACTCCACGACAGGACCGTCACCCACTAGGGAGCGAGGCATGGTTCTCATAAGCTCTGGCTCTCCTACAAGCTATGTGATGCCTTCGTGTCTGGAGACAATGGAGCTAATACTTTCTTGCCAGGCTCTAATGAGCCTAATCTTTACCACCTTGAACCTCAGTCCTTTTCTTCAGGAAAGGAGAACACACTGCAGCAAGCTCTGGAAAGTGAATGTGCAAGCAAGACTGCACCAGAGTCTGCATGAAATAGTGTGGAGGAGGAAGATGAAGGCAGCATCAAATCCCAGTCAGCAGAAGAGAAATTAGGGATACACTCAGGGGAGATAGATGGTCCTGGGCAGGTTGATGATGTCAAACCAGACCAGGTTTCTAGAGGAGACTGTGAAACCTCTACCTGGGGAAAATTTGAAAGAAAGGGAAGGAAGGGACTGGAGGTGCCAAAACCACACATTCAATCTGAAGCGCTTCATAAACCAAGCCAGGTGGTACACATCTGCAATCCTAGCAAGGGGGAGGCAGAGGCAGGAGGACCAGGAGTTCAAGGTCCTGTGCTGCAGAATGAGTTCAAGATCAGCCTAGATTACATGAGACCCTGCCACAAAGGAAGGAAGGAAGGAAAGGAAGGAAGGAAGGAAGGAAGGAAGGAAGGAAGGAAGGAAGGAAGGAAGGAGAAGGAAGAGGAAGGAGAAGGGAGGAAGGAAGGGAAGGAGGGAGGGAGGAAGGAAGGAAGGAGAAAGGAAAGGGCAGGAAGGAAAATCTGGTGTGAGGGGAACTAAAAATAAAGAAAAAGTCCCCAGAGGTCTTTTTGTCTCTGGATTCCATACATATGTGGTACCTAAGAATAGTCACTGTGGTGCCAAGAAGTGCTGGGGACTGAAAGGACTTCCTGGGACACAGGCTAGCACAGTCCACTATAGAGAGGAAGGAAGCCCTGCATGAGTGAAGTCCTGTGTGAATGTGTATTGTTGACATAGGCACAGCCATGACAAGGGCCAAGGCCCCAGACCCATGGGAAATTGGCAAGGCCTTTCTTCATACCGATGAGGTTCAGAGTCAGCCAAGCCTTCTGACAACTGATCAGTGTGTACGAAAACTAGCAACTGCAGCTTCTTTTTCCTGGCTGTTTATGGCCTGAGACTTCTCGCCTACAGAAACCTCCTACCAAGACCAGCTAACCCTTCCCCCTCACCTGTAAATAATAAGCACTCTAAGGTTCCTGGTTGTTACTTTCAGTAGTTGGTCATTCCATCAGAGTGTATACAGCCCACCTGACCCCAGCTTTTTGTACTTGTATCTGTCTGTGTATCTGAGTTTTCTTCAGCCCATTACCACCTCTAGTCAGATTCCAGGACCCAAGCTATGTGGGTCAAGGCAGCACACAGGAACTTTCAAAGGGCCTGTGCCTGTGAGAGGCCATGCAGTCTTCATTTACAGAATGGAAATCAGTTCAGAGAAATGAAAGGACTTGTTCCAAGTCACACAGAGCATGTGTGGGTTCCAGAAAATCTCACCAGGCATCAGATGCTTGGTGGTTCAATTATGGGAGTGTTAAGAGTTGACAATGCTCTCGGTGGGTACTAAAGGAACAATATTTGTGACCATGATCAAGACACATATATGTTGCATTAGTGTGGACATACAGCCAGGAGTGTTGTTACGACAGTGGTCCTATAACGTAGATGCTAGGGACTCAGCCAACTACATCTCTCCATCCGAAGAGGGAAATTGTCCTAGTTCTCACGACATCTGGGGATGTAGTGAGAGCTGGTAATCTGCTCTGAGATACTAAGATCCCCACTGAGGCTGTGATTGCACAAAGTGTTCACTTCCTAAACAGGGACAGCAAGGCTGCCTTCAAACGTCTATTTTGAATCTTATCTTACGTCAATGATAAGCCAAATGGTTTTCATTTGTTTTCTTCCATTTTACAAAATGCTTTCCCACAACTTTTCCATTCAGCTATTCCTGGTAGTTCCTATTGTTGACTAAAGAGAGAGTCCAGTCCACATACTGTTGCAAAGAAAGCCTCTCTCCCCTGATGCCCTCCAGGGAGCCATTTTCATGCTTTTAATTAACCTTTGAAACACTTTGCTTCTGCCACACCTAGGACCATCCAAACTAGTAAACTGACTACATCATACCCATGATTCCTCCCCAGACTCAACAGTCTCTGGTGACTCAGGAACTAAAATTGCAATCTTACTAAATTTCAGTAGTCATTGCAGCTAGTAGTAACGACATTAGAGAAGGCAAATATCAAACGTTTCCACTGTTTTGGGAAATTTCACCGAGATAAGCAGGAGCCTTGAGATGTTACTCCGTGACTGGCTTTGCTTGACCTTTCTCATTTAGACTGAGCTAGAAGAAAGCCTTCCAAGGCAGCTTGGTGAGACATCCCTAGAAGGTCAACTAAAGTGAGTTGGGATGATGGGGGAGGGGCATATCGGTCCTTTTATAATGAGACTTTAGAATACATAATAGAGATCACAATTTTGACAACCTTAGTGGGTTCCCCTTCTTCACAGAGAGGAAAAACAGCAGTGTCATGAGTTAACAAACCAGCTCAAGTCAATTACTGAGCAGTTTTCCTAATCCCCAAGCATCTTGGTTCAGGGTCCATGGTTGTATGCAGCCAGGATTGGATCTGGAAGCTGAGCCAAGCTCCTCTTCCTGCCACTACTTTAACTCTCCCACACCAGGGCTCTTGTGTAGGGCAGATGATGTGGGAGACGCTAGCTACCCTTTTGGTGGGGAGTGACTTGCCCATCTGCTCCCTCAGAGGGTCTATACAGAGGATGGGCTGGAGTAGCCAGCCATTGCCTGGGACTGATCTGGTTTTAGCACTAAATATCTCACATCCCAGGAAACACCTCAGCCCAAGTTGAATCAGGATAGTAGTTCACACTGGGACCAATATCAGCATCCTCTCTGGTGCTCCAGAACCCAGGTGAAGCAAAGGAGAAGGCCGGCACCACACCCGAGCAGGCAGCCAATGACTTCACATCATCGACTCAGAGAAAAAGAAGTGACCTGAAGTAGTGTGCCAGAGCTCCCCCTTCATCTGCACCTAATCACCCTCCTGCAGCAGCAACCTGCAAAAAGCCCCGCTTTGAAATGGACCATGCCTCCTGGTGGACCATTACATCTTAAAACACGCCTTTAAAAGACCCATAATATGGTTTTAAAGCGTAGATATGGAGTGATTAATCCACAGTGTATGACTGTGGTCTGGATTCCAAGACAGACTGTTACAACGTGCAGGCATTTATACAGTCCTCAGTCATCTGCACCAAAATCTCCTTAAGTGGAGGTCTGGGGATTTCTAATGGCCTCTTGAAGAATATTTTGTTTCCACTTGACTCGCCCTAGACAGAAGCATTATTCAGGTAACCCTTGAACACCTGGCTGCGAAACACCCGGATGGAGATAGCAGAGCATTCCAGAAGCTCAAGGTTAGGAAGCCCGAGTCTGGAACTCTAGTTTTAACCGAGCCATTAGCTAAGCTGTTACTTTAGGATAACCACTTAGATTCTCTGCACCTTGCTTTCTTCATCTTCAAAAAGGCGACAACGGTTCTCCAGGGAAACCTTGGCGTCAGATAAGGGACAGTGTGGAAGTGCTTTGAAAACTGCCAGGTGTTACAGGAAAGCCAAGGTGTTCGGTGAAGGGGGCCTCGGATGCACGGAGCTGAGCTTTGAAAAATGCAACTACGAGTGGGAGCCGTGCACGTTTGCTGGGCCCTGAAATGACCATCATTTACATCACGTAAGTGCGTGAAAGGTGGACGAGGGACGCAGCGAAGGCTAGAGAAAGACAGCGCCAAAGCCACAGCACAGGGCCAAAGGGAACCGAAGAGCCGTTGTCGTACTCCACCACCTTCTCTAAGGAAGACATAACCTCTTCCCAATCACTTACAGCAAAGCATTAGAACAAGGGCAAGACCTTACGGGAGCACTATGCACAAGGCGTACATTCTGCTGAGCGTGTTTATCATAGGTTCCGGAGCCCCAGGACGTATGTGAAGACACCTCTTTTCTGCATAGAGAACAGAAAACATCACAGCCATCAGACGGCGCTCGTCTGAAAACCGCTCTGATTCCTTTCTCCAGACGTGGCTTTCTGGTCCCCGAACCGAGGCAGGGCAGTGTGACTGACTCCATCACAGTGATGGAGTCTGATCCTGGACCTGGATCAGACTGAGCCTGCTTCACTGTGCTTTCTCTTCCTAGCGGTGGGAACAAGCCCCAGCTGGCCTGCTGGAGGGGTGGGCTCTTTTTTAAGTTGACAGTCCTTATGTTAGCCAATGTCAAAACACTATTTCACAACCTGGCCTGTGGTAGTTTGTGCCTTTAGTCCCGTCACTCATCAGGCAGATGCAGGCGGATCTCTGTGAACTGGAAGCCAGCCTGCTCTAATAGAGAGTCCCAGGCCATCTACAACAACAGCAAAGCAAAACAAACAAAAAAACAAAAAAACCACCATGTAACAAAGAAATCATGTGCCAGTAAATGTCTATTTTTTTGTGCATGAGTCTAAGAGCACTTCCGATAGCCTTTGTGGGGTTCCTTTGCAAAATCTTTGTTGTGTTTTGTTTGAGACAGGTTCTCAATATGTAGTTCAGGCTGGCATCAAATGCATAACCCTCCTGCCTCAGCTTCCTAGATATAAGTGTTACAAGTGTTTGCCAGAATACCAGTACAACCTTGGGGGTGGGGGGAATCAAATCCAGAGCCTGTGTATACTAGGCAAGAACTCTACACTTCTCTATAGCCCCTAGCCCTTCATTGAGCTCATTTATATATCTGTCATCAGTCATGGTCTGGACACAGACCCGCCTGTCTTGGCTAGGCTCTGTGTTGGTTTTGTGGCTGACCGACTAATAGAGTGTGGTGTCTGGGATCTCTTCCACATGTTGAATTACAGATAAAATTAAGGACTCTGTTAGGTTCGGAAAAAACAATTCATTTCCAATATAAGTATGTTCTAAATAGCTGTTCTCCTATATGGCTTTCTCACCCTCCAGCAAGCCAACTGGGGCTTGTTCCCACAGCTAGCAAGAGAGAGCACAGTAAAGCAGACTCGGCAACTCCAGGTCCAGGCTCAGAACCCTGTCTCTGCGTGGTACTGGCTAATGTAAGTCATCCTGCTCTCTCCCAAGTTAAGGACTAGAAAGCCACACTGAGAACGATGCAAATACAATAAAGGTAAAAGTTTCGTTCTGACAGCCTGAGTCCCCAGCAGCAACATCACAAACAAATGATGTCAAGAAAATCTTCCATGAAAATGTACTTGAATGTCCCCTGACACTTTGATTCAAATACAGGCTCGTGCTGATGAAGTGCTCGGCAGAGCAGACCCCGGCTCTGGTCTGATTTTGTAAATCATTTCCTTTATTCCCTTGGTCAGACCACATCTTCTCTGGAGCTCAGTTTCTTGGTCCATAAACTGGTAAGTTCGCACTCGTGGGGCCTTGACTCTCTCCAACTCAATAATCTTGAATATTTTAACTCGAGCAATGTCCTTCTTCCTGCCGTGTCTCCACAGAAAACTCTTCCAGCCCAACCGGCTTTATGACGATATTAGCAACGCCATCACTTAAAGCAGCCCATTATGGCCCTCATTGACTGCTCCCGAATTCAAAGTAAATTCAATCACCAATACATATCCAATAAAAAAAATGGAAATCTCCAGGCTAAAGGGACATCAGCCCCTGGCAAGAAGCAAGCCTCCTGCATAAATAAATCTGCTTTGCCCAATATTTCCCCCTCTTGATTTGAAGAGAGACAGTAACCCTTTTTCTGTCATTGAATTAATTTGCTAGAAGTGGCTGTAATTTCTATATAAATCCTGAGATTGTTTCTAATTTGCATGTTATATATGAATGTTTATGCATGTGGTGCCAGCCTAATGTTCTCCAGGGATGTGCTTAGAAACTGTATGAATCATGTAAACAAAATTAGACTGAAATAAAAAGAATGTATGATATTTTCCTCACTCATACTAATTTTTTTTTAAAGTTTGGTTTTCTCCTTAATGGTCTTCCCACTGACTTTAATTATATTTATGGCACAATTATCCTGTGCTGGGCACAGCCTTGTGTGCCTGGTGCTCATTTGGCGTCTGGTTTGGGGGTATGCCTGGCAGACAGATGGGCGGTACGACGGCTCTCCTGTCTGTTCCCGTTAGAGCCAGTGAGGAGGAGGCGTGGTAGCATCTATGCAGCTGATTCTTCTCCACTCTACCTTCTTTCTTATGAGGACACATTCAGATCATGGGCAAAAGTGAATCCAGGTCCAGGGCTCCGCCCTCCTGCAGCCCTACCCCACCCCCACCCTGCAGTGCTATCTGAAGGCTGTTGCTGCCGTTAATTAATAGCTTAGCAGCTGCCTACACTGATTTTATGGCATGTATGTATGCACATGCATTGTTCGGTAACAACAAACTCTCAGTGGCCACGGCTCCGTCACTGGCCAGGGTTATCGCTTTCTAAAGCGTTGCTTCCAGAACACCTCTTCAGGTCCAGTGTCAATCAGGGAGGGGCTCTTGCTCTTATCAGGGCGACGTCACTCTGTAGTCCTGATGGCGATGTCACCGTGCTTCTCAAAAGATCGGGCTGTTTCTGGAATCCCTTGGTTTTTGTCTGAAGCAAGAGTCACTGTGTCACTGTAGCAATTCCCTGCTTTATCTCTTTACTCTCTGAACTGGTTCGGTCTGACCACTGCCCCAGCTCGTTCTAGAGGCTTGTAGGTATCTGGGCATCTGAGAGGTTTGTAATGGCCCGTCCCCAAGCTTCCTCCCATTTGGGATTCTTGGAGAACTCTGCCATCAGCACCCAGCCTCCCATCCCTTCTCCTACAGGTGTTGCTTCTCAGGGTGGATCCACTTCAGATCAAGTCATCCATACCCAAGGGTTTGGATTGGTCCTTCACTGAAAGATCGAGAGAAAACGTAAACTGGTGGTTAGCTTGTGGGACACACTAGTGAGTTAAGCTTTCGGTAATTAGCAAGCACACTCAAAAAAAAATCTTTGTAACCGGGATGGCGAGGAAGCTGCTGCAGGAACATGGCACGGTGCCTTGGGAAGAAGAGGCTTTGAGTGTTCGTGAAGCACGTGTTCTGGGCCAGGCTTTGCATTCTGTCTTGTGTTATCTTTACAATAATCCTGTATGTGCTACCATTCTGCAAAAAGAGGGAGTCTGAGGCAGAGGAAATAAGCTCCAGCCAGGAATACGATGCCGCTAAGCTAGGGAGGAAACCCAACTGAGGGGAACACACTTCCACTAAGTCCCAAAGCAGACAGTCCCTGCAAGAAACACCAGAGGCTGCTGGGAACAGAGTGAGCAGTAACTAGAGTTCACAGTCAGGGAAGTGCACTGAAGACCCTCACAGGAGTGGGATATCTGACAGGCAGGAGGAAACCTTCTAGAAAAGACTCTGAGTAGCCAGGCCTGATAGCACAGGCCAGTAATCCCAGCTACTCGGGAGACTGAGGCAGGAGGATGGAACGTTCAAGGCCTTCCTGGACTAGAGAACAGTTCAAGGCTACCTGGGTAACTGAGTGAGAACCTGCCTTCAAATTTTCAAAAGCCAAAAAGAAAACTGGGTGTATGACTCAATGTTAGAGTGCTTCCTTAACTTGTGCAAGGCCTGAAGTTCATATGCTCAGTCAGGAAAAAAATTAATAAAAAGACTCTGGTGGAGGAAGACAAGAATGAGCAAGAAGACGGTAGCCTCAGAAAAAGGCCAGGGTAGGGCGGGAGGAGTCTAGGAGGTGTCAGAGCCCGCCCTCCAGACTATGTGTGCATTTGATATTGGAAGGTGGCCCAGTCTGGACAGAGGGCTGGTCTATCTGCAGGGTCTGACAAGGAGGCCTGGGGCCTCACATGGGCAGCAGTGGCAAGTACCCCCGCCTCTCACCAGAGGACCACTCAAGGATCACCCGAGGCTATCAAGATCAGTATTCAGGGGCTGAAGGGATGGCTCCGGGCTAACAGTATTTGTTGCTCTTGCAGAGGACCTGGGGTACATTTCCTAGCACCCACCTGGCAACTTACAGCTATCTGTAACTCCAGTTTCAGGAGATCCCATGCCTTCCCTGGGCACAGGCGTGTGATGCACAGAGATATATGCAAGCAAAATACTCATACACATAAAACATAAAACTATATTTTCAAAAGCAGTATCTAAATATATACATAAACACTATTTCTAATCGTGAGTGAGATGGGAAAAGCTTGGCCCTCTGCTCCCCGGGATGCAGGAGGAGGGGTAAGGCGATGCCGGCGCCTGCACACCTGAAGTTGCATCAGTCAGTCCCTTGTGAAGGTTTTTCCCGTGTCTGGGTTTCTTTACCTCATTGCAATTGCTTCAGATATATTTGTGTTCACACCCAACATCCCACATAGGATCCTGTTCATTTGTCCGCCTTTATAAACACAAAGGTTTTGGAAAGAGTAAGAGAGGGGTGAAGTTCGTTTGGCACTGATAAGACAGAAATTTGCTTTAGAAAGTTTTCCTTTCCCTTATCGAATCCTTTGGAGAAGAATGCAACCTTCAAGGTCAGAAGAAGGTCACCTACCCTAACTTCCATGCACCCACAGCTTAATCATCTAAAATTAAAAATCAATTCTTGTCTGAGACTTGAGAAGAGCGCATAATTGCTTTAGAGTGAAGCTCGCAACACCCTCACCCTCTCCCACCTTCCATTTCTTAGAGATGAGAGCATCATTTTTCAAGTCCAAGGCATTGTCAGGATGAGATTGCACAGTAACGGAGTCGAACAATCTGTTAAAGATGAAATCATTTTCGCCATTATGTTCTTCAGGCAGAAATGAGGCCCCTCTTCAGTGCTGCCTCTGAAGATGGCAAAAAAAGTAATATGAGCCAATTATTAGCAACATCTTCTCTTAAAAAAGAAACCACACACACACACACACACACACACACACACACACACACACAGAGCACTGGCTACTGTCTCTCTTCTGTCAGCAGGGTAGCATTCAAATCAGCAGCTTGCTTTGGTTTTTATACAAAACCTGTCGCCATCTCTCAGCTACTGGGTATTCTCCTATCCTCCATATCCAGCTATGTTTGGACCTCACTGTGAGTCTGATTGGTTAGATTTTGTTCTGCTAAATAGAACCTTAGACATCTAAGATGCTCGTGAATTTCCCATCGCAGCTACAAACGTTCTTTTTGTGTCTGGGTATTTGTGATAAGGACAGCTTTCCATTTGATTAGTATCTCCTTACAGAAGTATTATTTAGCCTTCCAACCATCTACGGTTGTTGAAAACCAAGTCCCAGAGTTTTCACGAAATTTTTAAAGCACCTATCAGGAGCCTTTTAACTGTAAGGATACGTGATGAGACAGGAATTTGCAGGAATCTATTAAAACGGTATTATGAGAGGAGGAATCCTTGGCTACTTTTTAATTCTACTCAACAGGAATGGAACCACCCCAATCCTCCCTCTGCTGGCTATGTCTAGTCATGGCCTCTACCAAACATCCACAGGCTGGTAGGAGATATAAGCACGCCTCCCCGCCCAGCTCCGCCACAGGTACACACCTGCTGTGGCATACTGCTTCTGGTCTTCACTACCCTGGCCCAGATTTACCTATTCACCAGCGTCAAAGCTAGAGTGGGTCCTCCTGACCCGCCACCACGGTTCCAAAAGGATTGACACTCATCTCCGGTTTTCTAACTCTTATTTCAATCACCATTTAGAATGTCTACAAAGTGGCTTCTTTCAGACCAAGCCAACTTTCCTTTAAGGCCGGAGACTGTTCCGTGAGGCTGGCTAATTAGCCCGCCTATACCAGAAGTACTGGCTTTTTATTACCTTTAGAAAACAAAGCCAGGTTTGAGGAAGTGTTGGATGTAAGCTGTCTCCAAAACTTCAGGAAGGGAACCCCCACCTTCTAAGCGCCCCTCCTCCCCAGGAAGATTTGTGGTCTGGTTAGAAGGACCATTTAGATGATGAAAGGAACCAGTGGACAGCCTCTGATTTATAACCAGTGTGATTTTTTTTAATATCCACCAAATTAATATTTTTATGTCTGTTCCCCCATCAAGTTGCTTGGGTTTGAATTTCAAGTAGGGTAACCTGCCAAGATGGTGTAGTAAAATACGAACTGGATCATAAATCCCAGCAGGGGTGGGAGAACATAAGACAGATTGCTAACACCTTACAGAAAAAGAAAAAAGAAAAAGAAAACCATGCACACTTAAACAAAAAAAACCAGGAATTTGCTTTAAAGTATGCTGAGCCCAGTGGGGACTGGAAGAGACAGAAGTGGACTGGATTTTGGGCTGGTTTTACCTTCCCATCAATGCTTTCCCAAGGAACCCAAACTGCAGAAAACCATTCTGGCAGGTAACTCAGGCCCCGGGGGTCTTTTACCTAGGGGCAGTGATGACTCTCTAAGACGTGTGTTGAGAAGCAAGGCAGAAACACCCCCGAATGAGCACCTTAACACTTGGGGGCTCTCAGTCTCCACTCCGCTGGAGTGACCGCTCACAGCTCATCAAAATAGCCTTTCATTAGTGCCAGGCCAAGGGAAATAAATGCAGCTGGCAAGAAGGAGGCTGAGCCGTAAGAAGAAAGCCATGTGTTTCCTTCCTAAGACTAAAATCATTTCCCCAAGATGAATAAAAAGCTTTTACAAACCTGGATGCATACGGCTTGGCGGGGACACGTTGATTGCTCTCCTACCGTCACCGCGCACCAGGGGGAACAACGGAAGCCCTTATTGGCTTGGTTTTATAACAAGTTTACTGTACCGGAGCATACACGGCTACGCAAATGCCCTTACAACCTAGCTTATTACTACAGCGGTGTGGATAAACCACAGGTCAGATTGTGTCATTGAAATATAACTGCTGCCTGGGAGAAGTCTGATAGAACTCATGCAATAGCCTATAAAACAGAGGCGAGTCCTGTCTGTCAACACCAACATTATAAAGGCAATCCACTAATCCTTCTCATGGTCAGCTGTCAGGCCTTGAGCAATGTTGTCTTTTCCTCTCATGGCTGGTCAGTGCCTAGTTCTCAGGACATAGGGCGTGCTCATGGGAGCGGGCTCTAACAAGCGACACCCCGGTGTTACAGTTCAGCAGGCACCATGTTTCACTGAAACACATTTTCAGACCAAATCACCAGGTCTCATAACACTTTGCAAACACACCCCTCGGACTTCCATTTCACTGGCCGAGGCCTTCACAACTTGTGTAGCAAACAGGAAGATACAGCTTCTGACCAAATGGCTAAATTTAAATCATGGACCTCACACCCTGGTGTTATTTTGGCCCAAGGATATATAAAGGTTTTGAATTTTCCAATTATGGACATTTAGTTTTAGCTATGTAAGGGGAATATCAAGTAAAGATGAACATACCATACTTACACAGATACAGTACGTGCACAGGTCAGTACATATGTAGCTGCGGTACACACATAGATACAGCACATACGTATTTTAAGAGGAATGTGGACTTGTCAGTTTAATATACTAAAACTTTAACAGACTTTGCCTTTTCGAAGAATTCCTCATGATAGAACAGAATCCTCCCAAAGAAAGTGAAAACTTTTTTTTTTTTCCCTAGGAAGGGATCTTACTTAAAACTGCCTTTACACATCATCATGGTGATGCTACTTTCTTGGATAGCTGTGTTGTAGTAGATGGATTTAGGAAATATACACAGAAGTATTTTGAGATAAAGCAGTAGCACATCTACAGTGTATTCCCACACACACACACACACACACACACACACAGAGATAGACAGACTGACAGAGAGAGATTGATAAAGCAAATATCTACAGTGTTAATATCTGAGGAACCTAGTGAAGGATATACTAAAATTCTTGTTACTCTTCCTGAAAATGTAATGTAGATCTGAAATTATTTCAAAGCAAAACAGTTTTTTTTTAAGGCATCCTGTTTAGGCATCCAGAGTTATCCCTGTTGTTTGCTTATTTATTTGTGTATTGATTTATGTATCTATTTATTTATTTATTTTGTGTTGCTCAGGATTCAACACAGGGCCTTGAAAATAGCAGGCAAGTGTTCTACCTCTGAGCTGTATGTCCTGCCTTCTTTTTACTTTTTACTGTTAAGTCAGGGTCTCGTTAAGTTGCCTAGGCAAGCCTTCAATTTGTGATCCTCCTACCTCAGCCTCTGAAGTAACTGGGGTTACACTGTTGCTTATTCAAAATGAAATCATAACATGCTGTACTTGTAAGTTTCTTAGCTTGCTTGCCAACATTGATCTAAAAAGATCTTGAAGTAGGTTCCGTTTAAGACATCACAGAGTAAGTTCAGATATTTAGATATGTGTGTTTAAACTGGAGTAAACATAGAAGCCAGGAAACTAGTAAAGAATGGGGATGAGGGGGTGTCCAAGGGAAGGTATAGGGACCACCGTTGGTATAAAGGGGAGAAGGAGACTAACAGGGAGCTCTGATTGGGTAGGAGGGAGGAGAAGCGGATGGGTAAGTATGAGGAGGGATAGCTAACACTGAAGACCTTTGAAAAGGCCAAATGGAAACCCAGCATTATAGAAGCTTCCTGAAATATCTACAAATACATATGTGAAAGGAGTTCAAATTGTGTTACCCCATAACACGGGGATGATGCCTCCTCCAGACTTTCAGATGAAAGGCCCAATGCCAGGTATAGGTTACCTTTCTTGGGGTTGTTGGTCAATGAGGTGTCATAGACCCTCCCAAAAATTGTAAGACTATTGCCATTGCTCTTGGTTTCCCTCTAGAACTTGATGGTAAGATCCTATTGCTGAAGATACCACACCCTTGAGTCATAGAACATAGAACATGGGAAAATCATCTGATCTGGGAGTTTCACCCCTACTAGCTACCTTCCATGGGGCTGCAAGGTTCAATGCACACTACCAGGCAAGAAAAACAACCAACAGTCTTATACAGCTGTAAACCCTGCAAACTACAATAAAGACTGGCCTAGAAAGATATGCCCATTGGTGCACTAGTGGCTCAAATGTTAGGGCTTTAACCAACCACTTTTTAATTGGAAGATAGAACCCATGCCTGGTACCATTGACTGGGTTAAAAACCCCTGGCAAGCTACATCATGGGCCCTAGGGGAGAATCTAATACTATTATTCTGCAAATAGACAGAGTAATAAACCTTCCCCAAGTTCTTATCTTTTTAAAAGTGTTTTTAGATTTATTTATTTTATGTGTATAAGTATTTTACATGCACGTATACATGTGTACCATATATGTACCTGGTGCCTGCAGAGGTCAGAAGAGGGCATTTAGATACCTTAGAACTGGAGTTATTGACAGTTGTGAGCCACTCTGTTGATTCTAGAAATTGAATCAGGGTCCTCTATAAGAAGAAGTCCTCTTAACCATTGAGCCATCTCTCCAGCCCTGTTCTTATCCTTAGACCCATAGATTAGGAGATCTCTCAGCTCTCATCAGAGAAGCTCCTCATTTACAGAACCTGGTGATTAATAAAGAGACCCACAACCGGTCAATGTTCAGAGAACAAGAGACTGCGGAGTGATGAGCTCTAAGTAAGACATCTAAATGGCACCTTGCAGCAAAATAGTACTTTGCTGGACCTGGCAGTGCTGTGACACACGTGAACTCACAGCGGCAGAAGACAAGATCAAGATGGAGTCTGTGGAAATCCCAGCACGGGGAGGAATTCATGAAGCCACATCCCTAGCTGGGTGGCTATTGGCAACTGATGGCTGCCAGGGGCGGGAGAGTTCTTGTCATGGATGTGGTAGCCAAGAGGCTTTCCATGCTCCAGCAAATGTTCGCTATAACCACCCATGCACCTACGAGCAGACCAGAGTAGACTCCTTAGGCAAAAACAAAACAAAACAAAATACGAAATGGTGACGGGCAGCGAAGGAACGAGGAAGATTTGATTAACGCGCTTCGTATGCATTACGAAATCTGCAGACGCTAAAGCACAAGGTCTCACTGAGAACCTTCACTGTGAAGAAGAAAGCAGAAATGAAAGGAGCTGGTTCCGGAGTGCTCATGGGAACCTCTGGGAAAGGTTTCCTTGGGCCCTTGAAAGGAACATCTTCACCATTTAAGACAAGCCTTTTCCTTCGAGGCAACGGAAACACCCCAAGCTCACATCTTCCTGTGAATCACATCTCATTTGGGCTGAAAGCTTGCTGACATCCATTACTCTAAATCTGGGTTTCAAGGGATTTCCACTCACTTTGAGCTAAACATGTGGGCCTCAGGCCTGCCCAAATACACATCATACTTTCTTTCCTCTTTTGACCAGAAACGTCATCCCGCGGCTGCTAGAAATTGATGCATCTGAGTTCAAAGTGTCTGTTTCCCCGAGCCCTTCAAAGGAAATGGGGCCAGCTTCAGCACATTTGTTCACACACAGAGAACACACGTGTGTATGCATGTGTGCACACTACACACATACACACACACACACACACACACACACACACACACACATGCACGTACATACACGCAAACACACACGGTCAGTCCAGTAGGTTAAACACACCAGTGAACGGCCAAAACCTACCACTTGGTAGACCTCGTCTCCTTTCTAGAACTTCTGGGGCTGTGGACAATGTCCTGTCATTGAGCATGTGTGTAGCTTGAACTGGCAATAAATCGAGGCACTAATACCAAGGTTCGACAGCACCTGCAGAATCAGAGAAAGACGTCTCAACAGAGAGCACGGGTATAAATCACATTTATTTTCATAGCACATTTAAATAACATTTCAGCCCTGGGGATTTTCCGTCAAATAATGAAGCACTACCCAATCAGAGTGTGCGACATTGCTCCAGTCTGCACGACCCCTTGCGGCACGGGAGTAAAGCCTGTGATTTATATGGATGCCGTCATTGGCATCAGGGGCTTCCTTTGCTTTTCACATGACATTGCTGTGCGTTGGATTAGAGGTGAGATTTATCTGCAAAATAAACAAAGAAAAGCCTCCATTTTCTTTCTGAATCACACCCAACAAGACATCAAGCGCTCACAGGAATGCACTGGCTTGTGCACACTCCCCTCCACATGCACACATATGTACACACAACGCAGACAGGTTTGTTACAAGCTAGGAGAGAGAACCAGCCCATAAAAGCTGAACCTTTGCAGCTCAGGGAAGATTCACTTTTGGCAGTTCCCCTACCGCAGCTGGCAGTCCCCATCCACCCCATCCAGTCCCGTGTGTGTCGTGTCCCATTGCCCCCCCATCCCGCTCAGGCCTTGTAGTTGTGGACATCAGCACGGGGCCAGCCTTGAGTGCCTGAGGCCTGCCACACACATGGAGGAAACAATCAAATTGCTTCCACACACTGCAAGATGGAAGTATGATTCCAACTCACCCGCCACTTCATAACTTGTTTCGAGGGAAAATCTGAGCCCATGCTCACCCCATTTCCTTGGGATGCTGGGGCAGGGGAACTGGAGATTGTTCTGTTGAGAGCCTTAGGGATTCCAACTTTATTTCTTTTCTTTCTCTTTCTTTCTTTGTTTTTCAAGACAGGGTTTCTCTGTTGTAACTCTGGCTGTCCTGGAACTCACTCTATGGACCAGGCTGGCCTCGAACTCAGAGATCAGCCTGCCTCTGACTCCTGAGTGCTGGGATTAAAGGTGTGTACCACCACTGCCCGACTCAACTTTATTTCTTTTGACACTCTCTTTCACTCCCCTTTGCTGATCTCCTTCCCTACCATCTTTCTTTTCTTCTTCCCTCCTTCCCTTCTTTCTTCTTTTCTCATTCCTCCCCTTTCTTTTCTATGCCATTCTCTTCCTTTCCCCTCTTGATGACTGTTTACCCTATTAAGTCTCCATGTATGTTTTAACATGGGGCCCCCCCATCCTCCTGTACACGTGTAGGTTGTTGCTGGCATCAGATACACACAAACCACACCAAGTGGGCATCCCCAGCATACATCTGACTGACCATGCAAACATCTGGATATGAAACAGTTCAGTCTGTAGCTGCCAAAATATTCAACACATCCCATAAACACTGAAGCTCACGTGGTTGTGGGGCTTTATAGTTAGCAAAATGCATTCAGATACTGTATGTGATCACAGTTGTACTTCACACAAACCTGTGTGATCAGAGAAAACAGGACAGAGAAATCTTAAATATGTGTACAACAGTCCTTCTGCTTGCACAACGGTTCTTGCATCGAGGCCCTTACCGCTGCCTCGGGCATTGCTGCTGATGGTCATTCCCTGGCTAGCCATGCGTGGACAGTGACTAGCTGGTGACAAGGATATTCACTAATCGTTCGAGTCAGCCTGAAGTCCAGGTCAGGATTCCTGGATCCTACCTGGACATTTCTAAATGAGCTATTCCCCAGAAACACGTATTCCATTCTGATGTCTAAGGATGGGCTTTCAATTTTATTTTTACTGTAGAAGAGTTCAAGGATTAGGCTGGGCACAGACGTTCTACATAGGCAAAGATGACCTTGAACTTTTGATCCTCCTGCCTCCACTTCCACAGTGCTAGGATTACAGGTGTGTGTCACCGTGCCTGGTCTATATGGTGCTGGATCAAGCCAGAGCCTCATGAATGTTAAGCAAGTGTTCTACCAACTGCCTGCACTCTGTCCCAGCTCCAAGGGTGAGCTTCTGACTGGCCCAAATATGACTTTCATGGAGTGGAGAGACACTCTAGTATCACCTCTCCAGTGTTTCCTGTGCCTTAAAGGAGAGTCAGGACCTTTTCATATTAAGGTTCAGGTCACAAATTTGGCATGAAGAATTACCAGCACAGATTTCCTTTGAACTCTGGTTGTCACCTTAAGGATGTCTCTGACAATCTCCTATGTCCGGATATAAATATCCCTGTTTCTCAAGTTCGTTCTGGAGTTGCACAGTAGCCAGCTATGTCACAGGGAGAAACTTTAAAGTTATGAAGGTAATTGTCCCAAATTAATAGTTTAAAAGGTGGGAGGGGCAATGAAAGAAGTTAAGAAAGCAGTATTGCTTAGCATGACTGCTGGAGAGGGTCAGCCTGTCCCTAAAAATAGGATTACCACCTAAGTTTGCTGCAGCCTGCTGGCGAATGCCATTGTCCCAGCTTAATTATTAATAGCCCACCTACTGCCCTCACAACTGTCCCAGTTTGGATGTTGAATTATATACTCACCCTACCTAGGAGCTATTAAAAAAAAAATCTGGTTGAAAAAGATGGGGAGGAGGAGGAGAGAAGGAACTGTGGAGCTAGTTCAGTCGTTCAGCCACAGAAGGCTCAGTGAGACTGCATCAGCGTTGTTCACCTAGATCTAATTATGAGCCAATAACACGGACTAGAACTAATTTTATTAGAACCACCAGTCTGCAGTCAAACAAATGCACAACGTAATTGTTGAGCTGTGAGACTCAAGTGCAGGTTAACTGCAGCGCTCTCATGGGTAGAGAGGGAAGCCATCAGCAGCCATTTCAAATCCAGAGGGGTGGATGGGGGTGTGTGGATTCTAAGTAGAAGAGAATACCATTCCCGATTCCCAACAGTGTGAGGGCCAGGCCCACAGAGATAGTCAGCGAGAGACGCACCATCCTTCCTACACGGAGGGTGTGTCACACAGGCAGGGGAGTGTGACCAGATGCTCCTTGTCAGGGACGAGATCTGGCTTCTGCGGAAGATTGGTGGTGTTTGAGCAGGGGTCTGGTCTTCCTCAGTTGAGCCTCTGCACTCCTGGCCTTCTGCAGCTCTCTTGAGAGTGCAGGGTTCTAACCACCTTCACTGTGACTATCTGATTCATGCGGGCCGGGTCTCCAAACATGCCACCTGCGCCTTGCCAGCTCCACTGTGTCCCCCAAGACCTGGCTTGGGCCCCAACCCCCACAGCACCCCTTCTCCGACTTGTCTTCTCCCTGAGCCGTGTTTCATGTACACAGCGAGTGGTAAGCGGTTCCTCCCACCCTGCGGGCGCCCATCCCTGCCTTGGCACTCAGCGTCCTGGCGACAACTGCAGACTTTAGGGCCCTCTTCTAAACAAGCCCCAAGGGCAGCAGTGATGCTCTTCCCTGTAAATCCTTAGCCCGGCACAGTGTGTCACACAAGCACTCCTTAAAAACAAAGTAAGAAGCATGGTAATAGATATCGTACATTTGTTAAACACTTAGTGCATACACGTGTGAATATGTGTGTATGTACATATTGCAATCTGATATTTAAAACTGTGATTAAAAACACAGGGTTATTAAATTGAATATTTTAAAGTACAGATGATCAATATGAAATATATTCACTTTGTTGTGCAAATCCTTGTCTAAGTCATTTTCATCTGGTACAACCTACAGCACGGTGTGTTGATATGCCCAGGAAGCATTGTCTCATTGGAATCTCATGCTGTAGTTGGTAGGGATAAGTATTATTCCCATCCTGAGGCAAGCTAATGAGTATGTATTTCAAGGTCACATAGCAAATGGTCGGTAGCCATATTTGAGACTCACATCATTGCAATTTTCCAGGAGGTAAAAATTGCTCATGCTTGCAGGTTTATAGAAGTCCCAGATCCTTGTTTCCCCTTCTGTCTTGCTTTCATCTTTCAAAGGTGCTCTTGGAAGCTGGAGAGATGGCTCCTTGGGAAAAGCATGAGGACCTCAGTTCAGATTCCAGAACCCATGTAAAAAGCATCCCATACTGACTAGTGCCTGTAACCTGGGTAGCGTTGTAGACAAGAGGATCCCGAGACTGGCTAATCGTGGGCTTTTAGCGAAGAAGGGCACGCTGGTCTCATGGAAACAACCCTTGCTATTTTGTACATGGGGAAAGTAAGGACAGGAGGAAGTTAGGTCTGGATCTTAGGTCTTAGGTCTTACCAGGCCATGCTGCTAAAGATGCCCAGTGTGGATGCCAATCATCTCTTTCCTTCCCGATTCACTTGTGTGCCAACAACCCTTGGCATCCTGTTGAATCGTTCATGGTGCCTCTGCTCAGTGTTCCCATGCCCACCAGGACCCATGTTCTAGTCCGGCTGTGACAGCTAGCATTCTAACATTCTACAAGGCTATCCTTTTCTCTACCAAAATGAAGCCCAGAGACAACCTGCACCAACTCCTAACTCCAACTCGGGGGGGGGGGGGGGGGGAATTACACCAATGCCTTATCTGTGATGTAAAGAAAAGAATGGAAACATTGATTACCGTGATGCCAGGCAGCATTTGCTGCTCTGTCTGGACCCCAGCATGTGGCATCAGCAGGGACAGCTTCCATCTCTGAAAGAGGTCTCTCAGTATGACTCTGAACAGAGAGGAGACTTTGTAGCTTTAAAACAATTGTTTTGTACATTGTCGGAGGAAGGGCTGCCTAAGCCTTGGCAGTCTGTTTTATCGGCAGGTGTTGGCTTGATATAAATCTGTGATTCAGAAGTTTGCTTCCTCATGACCTGCACCTGCTCATGGCTCTCCAGCAGAGTCATTGTGGAAGAGCAAAGTTGCTGCGGAGGAATTCTTGTAGTCCCTCTCCCACAGTCTCAGGCAACAAAAAGAGGACAATCCCCTTAGGCTTTGAGCTCCCCCACTGTACATGTGACACAGATCAGCTGCTAAAGGATTGTGGGAGGAGACTAAGCTACAGGTTTCCTTCATTATGCAAATAGGCCTTTGGATGAGGACGGGACAGAGCTTTGATATCAATAGAACACCTGAGATCAGATGATAGGATGGAGCTTGCCATGCCAGGTGGTTCCCTCTGCTGAGTTCTGGCAGCTTTGTGTCCATGATAAACATGTCTCCTTATCTTTCTTGCTGAACTCACACAGTAGCTATCGGCTTCACGAGTTCCTCTTGATTTTTCATGGAGATTTCAGAATGACAAAAGGAGAACGTGTAGATTGTTAGACTTTTCTGTTTAATTGCAAAATGGGTGCCGGGACGGAGCTCGGTTATGGTCAGGCTCCTTACTCCTCGGTGACCGTCTAGTGAGACATTTGACAGCTGTGCAGAAGCAGGGTGGTCTTGCTGTGATCTCAGGCATTTGGAGGCTCCCACAACATTGACCTCTCCGCACTGAGTATTTCCATTACCCGCATTATGTCTCTGATCACCTAAACCGTCAGCCCAATTTTTAAACACACACCAGAGAGTTGATACCCGCACCCCTCTAAGAGCCTCTGCTCAGACCTCAGCTCCTTCAGAATTCCACTTCTCTTTACAGCTGCTGCACCGAGGTGGCCCACTGCCTGCCTGTGTGAGCCCTTCGCCCCGTTTGATGTCTGAAGGACAAGGATGGCTGGAAGACGTTGTGAAAGAACTAAGCTGCACCAGGACGCCCCATGTATTACTCAGCACTCTGTCACTATAGCAAAATACCGGAGGCAGTTGAGTTATAAAGAGAAAAAAGTTACGTTGGCTCATAGTTTCGAAGGCTCCAGTCCATGATTGTGTGGCCCCACTGTTTGGGCCTCTATTTAGTTGGAGTCTCCTGACAATGCCGAGGCTGTTCGCCCCGGGAGGCAGTGGCGCATGCGGGGAGGGCTAGTGATAGTTGATCTGTCGTTTCCACACTTGTATAAGAGTAAGTCTTTTCATACTGTGTGTAGAGAGACAGATTTCATTCTTCGCTTTATGAAAACACATGTACAGCATACACACACATAGGAAGTACTGTCTAATTACAGCGAACTACAGCTTCTGCCATAGACTGGAAACATTATGTGAATTTGATGAAGCATTAAGGGTTATTGGAGATTTGGTTGTTTTTTTTTTTTTAAAAAAGATTTATTTATTTTTATTTTATGTGAATGGTTTGCCTCTTCGTGCCAAGTGCGTGCAATGCCCATGGAGGCCAGGAGAGGGCATGAGATCCCACAAAGGCTGGAACTGGCTGTAGGACGCCCTGCTGAGATTATAGATAGTTACCAGCTGCTGCCTGCGCGCTGGAACCAAACCCAGATCCTCTGGAGGAGCAGCCAGTGCTCCTAACACTGAGCCATCCCTCCAGCCCTGCTTTTGTTTTTGAGACAGGGTCTCATGTAGCTCAGACTGATGTCAAATCCAGCATGTAGGCCAGGATGGGCTTGAACTTCTGATCCTCCTGCTTCCACCTCCTGAGTACTGGGATTACAGGTGTGTCCCACCACGTTGGAGCTCAGACGACAGGATTTGCACATGCTAGACAGGCATTGTACTGAGTCACACCCTCACTTCTGAAAGTTTTTTTTTTTTTTTTAATGCAGTAATCAATATTAGCACGTACATGAGGCAGGGGCGGGGTGGGGGGAGGTCTATCTGTGTAATCCACAGGATGACTCACTGAGAAGGCGCTGCACGACTGTCTTGCCATCGAGCAAACAGATACCGAGTCCGTGAAATTGGAATTCCAACCCAGAGTTTCCCAACCTCGTGGACTGTTCTTTCAACCATTTCTTCGTCCTCCCGCTTGGCTAACACCCCAATTCAAATGCGCTTTCTGGAACAGTGATCCTCCCAGAAACACAGGGCTACGGGAAAGGCTCCTTCTCCAGCTTTTAATTTTCATCACTGAGCCAAGACAGGCAGTGCCTGTAGCAGACAGGCACAAGACGGTTCTTCTCTGTACTTCACTTTACGGTAGCTACCTCCCTGCACGCAGAGTGGTGGTGAACTGTGGTGGGTGTGGTCTTGTCGTCAAGGCACTTCCAGCCTAGACGGGCAGCAGATGCTGATGCAGTACTCACATAAGAACGCAGAGCCAAACAAGGGGGATGCTTCTGGAATGAAATGCCACACAAGGGCCCCTTTCGGAAAACTCACTGCCATTCACGGGGCACCTGCAACCGCAGCTCCTTTGCCATGCACACCCTCCATGCCTTCTCTGACTCTGAAAAGGAGGGGTTTTCATGTCCACCTTACAGGAGAGAAGACTGAGGCAGAGAGAAGTCAGAAAGCCTGCCTGAAGTTAGCATGGGCCAACTAGAGCTTTCCCCAAGGACAGGACAGACTCCAAGCTCTGTCTCTCCCTCCTGTGCCTCTTCCTTGATATCCAGGCTCTCCATCTGCCTCACCACCCATTCCTGGAAAGCGAGAAGAGGGAATTTGAGACTCTCATCTCACTGATAATCTGGAGGCAGCTCCAGCTGGTACCCCTGTGGGGGTTGAGTATGGCTGCTCCTGCCTCTCTCCTGCCTGAACTCCCTGGAACCCTCCTCTGCTCTTCGTGTAAAACTTCAGGGCTCAGTACAGCCCATTGGGACCCTTGAGAGGTTTGCCCCTGGCCCCTCCACAGTCCTTGTGTGGTTTTTGCTCTATGTCGACCTATTCCTGCGATGCCCTGCTCCCGGTGCCCTCCTCTGTTGCTGCAGCCCTTCAAAGTCATGCCTCTGGGGGAGTCTCCCCTCCTTCCTGGTAGTCTGGTTGTTTCCTCTCTACATCCCACATCCTGTCCATACAGCGAGTACTACTAATGCCCATCACTCCTAGGCCTGAAGGAGTTCCTGAAGGGCGTGGATAATGTCTGCCCCCTTAAAAACCCACCAATTGTAGTAAATCGACTCTCATCATCTTAGGAGGGTGTGGAAGAAGGAAATACCCTCCTTTTAATATTTTGCAATTTCAGTGGCAGCGTTTAGAAATAAGTAAGAGTACTGCCCTTTGGAGCACTGTGGATTTATCTGATTTACTCATCCTCACAAAATATACTGGCTCTGTGGTATCTTTTATTTAAATAAATGGGCCTCAGGAAAGTAAAATAAAGGAATGACTTAATTATTACATGTGATAATAAATCTCGAAAATTAAAACTGCCCTCTGTTTGATTTACAAAGAATGTCTTCATGGACAAAAGACACTGCTTAATAACCTGCCTTCTGAAAAAAAATAATTTTTTAAAGCCATCTCTTTTTTTGAGGTGAAAAGGCAGAATTCTCTCCGATGTAACACTTGCTTTCGGTTTTTGTTTTTTTTTTTCCTTTTTCTTATGCTAACATGTACAATTACATTCACACTTCGGTAGTGTGCCATTTGAAAAAGGGCCTGAGAGAGAGAGAAGTCGATGCAGGAAGCAAGGACTCTCTCCTTTCTCCTCCTCCATAAGAACCTTGCCTCTGAAGCCCCAGGCTTATAAATAAATCAAGATTATGCTAATGACTAGGGCGGAACACCAATTCAGGCTTTGACGATTCCACAGAACCGACACCAGGGGGCACTACAGGACCACGTTTGCAATTTCAGGCGCCATTTTTTTTTTTTTTTTTTTTTTTTCCTCCACCTCAAATTGGACAATCATTTCTTGGAACAAAAAACAAAAAAGCTGTTAACCTTCTGAGCACCAGACATTATGTTGTTTATTGTTTTAGATATCCCATCACCTAGGAAGGCTTACGAGGTTACTTTAAAGGACAGTGTGCTAAAGAAGAATCAGTTTGGCTGTCCACATTGCTTTGTGTAGGATATCACTGTGTGTGTGTGTGTGTGTGTGTGTGTGTGTGTGTGTGTGTGTGTGTGCAAGGGAAGAAACCATTTAGGGAATATCACATTTGCTTGCTTCCCCCACAGAGCCTCAATGTTCCAGGGATTATTTTAGCTGTTATTACCCGGATAGCAGCTTTCATTCATCTCCTAATCCAATCAGTAAATATTTGTAGAAACTCTTCATGCCGGCCCCTATCCCAGGCTCTGGTTGTGCCAGGCTCCTGAGCTACATCCCATGTCTGGAATCTCACCCAAACTGAGGGGGCAATTCTTTTTACCCTTTAAGCACCAAAAACTGTAAGTAAAAAATGATTTTTAAAAAAATGATTATTTCTTTGTACTGTCTCTAGAAATACATATTTGAAAAAAAAATACCAGTAAAATCACTGCTTTCTATATGTGGCCGTCTCAGACTGCACAAAGCAGCGTAGCTACAGCTTCATGCTAAAGGACTGCATTTCTATTGATCAGAGAAAATGGATGTTTGTGGGCTGGGGGATTTTGTTTTTCTTTTCCAAAATCCCATGTCCATCAAAACGAATGACTGAAATTTAGTAAGAGCCTGAGGAAAGGAGTACTATTTTGCTGTATCATGGAAGATGTTCTCTGGGCCCAGCCAGGCTACGTTGACACCCACGGCTGATCAAAAATAGGACAAAGGGAGTGTTTCTTCCCCTCCCCCTCCAGTCCCAACGGTTTCCACGAATAAGCATGTAGGGTCACGTGGACATTCTAGTGTGTTATTTCATCTCGCAGCCACAGTGACCCCACAGAATACCCTCATTTCCCACAGGACAACCTGAGGTTTGATCCTTTTGTCCAAGGTCACACGACAGCATTCAAAACCAAGTCTTCTCACCTCCAAAGGTCAAAAGTCCTGAATTATTCAATACCACTCCTTGAACGGCTGTCAGCTGACTCAATTCACATTTAGGTCAGCGATGCAATACGTGGCTGACCCGTCTATACGCCCAACCCATCCAGCAGGATTATATAGCCCAGCCTCCCTCCAGGTGTGCTTGGACTTTTAACAAAGTCGTGTAGCCCATGAAATGTAAACAGGCTGGTGTCACCCAGAAGCAAAGGCTCATCAGCAAGCTTTGCAGCCCTTGGGTCAATGGGGCCACAGCACAGAAGCCACCAGGTCCCCCTGAGTTGCCGTATGAGAGGTGACCACCAGACCACTCAGCATTGACAAAGTCCCCGGGGTGAGGTGGGGGTGGGGACTCTTTGAGCAAGCTCTGGCTTCTGCGCAAAACCACTGTGATCGGGCATGTCTGTTAATCGGCACTCTAATGTACTGGGAAAGACTGGCTTCCATGAAAAAAAATGGAAACTTTTTTTGGGCATTGGGATTCCAGATCCTCACCTACTCCTGTTTAGTGACCTCCTTATGGGGGCTTTGGAAAGGGAGTGTCAAAGCCGGGAAGGTTCTCCTTACCTGAGCTCATCCTGGTATCCTGTGACATTCCTTCTAACCTACTGCATCTCCTGCCCTCTCCACTCAAGTTTGCAGACAGGACCGAGCCGCTGCTAAGAGGCTCTTGCCCACAGTTTTATCCACCCCAGACTCTTTCGTCTTCACATGACAGCTCCTCACTGTGCTCTGGACAGCTATAAGCAGACACACACTGCCTTCAACCTCAGCAGCTCAGTGAGATATGCAAATGGCACGGGTGGCTTCTGGGGGCTCGGCTTGGCTAGCCAGAGCCTCCCTTAACCCCACTCCTGCCCCCTTAGCGGTCGTCGTGGGAACTTAGGCCCATAAACTTCTTCCACCAAGAGTGAGGTTGGAAGTAGACCTGGACGTTGAGAAATTGAAGAAGAAAACAGAAAGGCTTGGTTCTTTGAAAAGAACTGGCTTTTTGGGATGATGCCGCTTGATATTTGTAAAACATTCTACATAAGATTCGCGGCTGTTGAATACATCTTCTGTGGTTCGTGCGTTAACTCATGAAACGAGGAGGAGGAGGATGTAGAGAAAGGAGTGATAAGACGCGGTGACGCAGCAAATGCAGAGTCAATGCAGAAAGGAGTATGCGCTGTTTGTCAGTTTTCTGATTCCAACTGAGTACCCGGTGCTGAGGTTAACACCGCCCCCTTCTGGCTTGCCAGGGCACTTCAGGGGAAAGCCGCATCTGCCGGCTCACAAATGCCTTGCCCTTGGGGGATGGCGTGGAGTTGGACCTCAGTGGACCACCCTGTATCAGTGTGCCCTGACCCTGGCAGGAGTTTGTGAGTTCCATGTTTAGCAATTCTAGGGAGGAAAAAAAAAAAAAAAAGGAGTTGAAAGCTGGTTTTGTTTATTTTGGGTTTTGGGTTGTTTTTTGTTTGTCTGTCTGTCTGTTTTTTGTTTTTGTGAGCTGGTGCTACGATGCAAGGACTCAGTGATGTGCGGTAGAGGTAACTGGTTGTAGGAAGAGAGCAGGCCAGAGGGAAGAACATGGATACCCACAAAGTAGGGACATGCTATTCTTAATATCAGAGTGAACTGTTTGGGACTGGCCACTACTCCTCCCCTTCAATAAGAGATTCCTCTCCTCTGACCTCAAGAGGAGCTGGGAAGTGGCCTGAGAGCCTACCCCAGCCTTGCTGTTCCAAACACCACATCCTCCCTTCTCCCAGTTAGAATCCATCCCGGGGAACCTGGGGCTGAGCCTTACTCCCAGTCCCTTCAGCCCTGCAACTTCTGTTTCTGTCTCTTATAATCTAAAGAATCCTAACCACTACAGGCACGGCTGGACAGCGCAGTGCATACTGCCTTAGCTAAGGCCTGAACACCTGATTCATGATACAAATTACCATCACGTCCAAGAGCAAAAGCCAAGGTTAATGATGAAACAAATAGAATGCATAGTTAACAAATAAAAGTGTCCTAACACTTCCAGAGCTGAGATAAGGTTAATTAAAGTAATTTTCAAAATATTAGCAGGACCAAAGTTCCAGGCAGTGGGTGAGCAGGGCCAGAGCATTTGCATCATTAAAGGACTTAACGGATACGGGCAGACATAGAGGGGGTGCTTGTGTTCACCAAGGTCAAAACCTAGTTAACTTTATTTTTGCAAGCATCTTCTGTTTTACGCACACAGCAGCATTATTGTGTGCAAAACTCGATGCTCTAAGTGTTATTTGCTGATTTCTATTTATGAAAGCTGAGCTATCGTGCTATGAGAAAAGTAATGGATTAAGTTTAACCATTCACAAATGGACAGTCATTCGTATGTACTTAAGCATGAAGATCTATGAGGGCCGGGCAGTTCGTCATTTTTAGCGGTTATTGCACCGCCCTGTAAGTACAAAATGGTCGTGTTTCTGTGGCACAGCTGCAACTTTGATGGATCACGAGGAGACATGGCTACCATTTTTAATTTTGAAAATGTAAGCTTTTCTGGAGTAAATTAACCTAATCACACAGCACGAGTAAATTAATGTCCGTTCATTACCTAATTGCAAAAATAATATTAACCTGAAGAACCTAAATCTACTCGTGACACATACTCAATTTTTATAGGGTGCCGTTGACAGTTTTTCTGGGTTATATGTGGTCCTCTGCAGCGGTGGCGTCTCTGCTAATTGGAAATGCTGAATCTGAGAATGCAGAGACGCAGAGGCCGTGTTGCCCGAAGGCTGTGTGCAGAGTCCATCGGGCTATGTTATAATTCGGACATCACTGGGAGTCTTGCATGGCCGAACTCTCCAGATGTCCTCCCTAGACCATAAGGGAGCTTTTCATCAAAGCAGGCTTGCAGCTTCCAGACCTCGCTTCCCCAGTCTGCCGTGGGAGAACCAGACACTGTGCCTGGACGCAGGTGCCCACGATGCCCTGAGACGCAAGGACCCCTGAAGGGAAGGCAAGCCCTGAACTCACAAAATGTCTCCTAGGCCTCAGCGCTTTCCAAGTTGGGAAAGTGATGTAGTGACCTCGTGAAAGGCAAAGTAAACACACAGCGCGCCAGCTGTTTGTTTTCCTGCGGATGCATTCTGCGCGTCCAGACTGGAAGCCTTCCAAGGACTGAAGGCTCAGAGAGCAAGGCTGAACCCTGAAGCCGCAGCTGCCTCTGTAGCAGGGCCTGGGCAAACTCTTCCCGCGCCAGAAAGTTCCAGACCTTCTTTGAACTTCTGCTTACAGAGCATGTGGCTGGATGATAACTATTCTTTACTGCATAGAACAAGCCAAGGTCCAAAACAGAAAAGTTGAAATGACTGGAAAGTCCAGGGACCTTCCCTCTGCCTCTTGCCTGTAAGATTCCCGGAGCATCCCTGCGGGGCTAGTGACTCTGGCTTGGGAATGGGAGGTGGGAGGCTCGCAGCCAAACTCATCCTGCTTTAAATAGTTGCCGCATGCTTTAACGCAATTGCGGTTTCATCTTTGAATCGTGACTCCTTAATCTTCTCCTTGGGCGTGTGGCAGTTTCACGCTATACATGGTAGATTTCCCCGAACATAAAGCTATACAATTCATAAGCCAATCTAGGTACACATAACCATTTAAAATCCCCAATCGCCCCTTATCTTAGTTTATGGTAACTGACTGGGTTTGACATTTAAAATTTTTAGAATAAAATCATTTTTCTAATTATCAAATGATCCTATACCTTTTATGGAAAAAAGGCTTATTTTTAAAAACGCATACGCTCATCATTTTAAGTCTGGGTATATGTCTTTTTCTTTGCTAGTCATACTCTGTGGAAGCCAGCCTTTGTCATTTACCTTGAAGCAGAAGCATTTTCCCAATATAGAGTTATCATGACTGTAACTCCAAAAAGCTGTAAAAATCACTTTGATAATATTCCACCCTTAGAACACGCCATAGTTAATTTCCTTGTTGGACATCATAAACAGCATTGCAATAAACTTGTTTCTATATGAGTCTTTGGCCATGGAGCGCTTTGCTTACTTAGGCTAGATTCCTGAAAGTGGAATTACCCCGTCAAAGATTACAGATACCTTCCGCAGGATTGCTTTACCCAGGGCATGCTGATCAATGGACACTCCTGCCACTTGGAGTGCGCGCCTGGCTCCTTCCTCGGAGTGGGGGGGGGGCGGGGGCGGGGCTTCCACTAGTGGAGGGAAGGGGTAGCTCCCTGTGCTAATCCATGTGGGGACTTCCAGTTTTGTTATCTTGCCCATACCACGACAGCTCTGCTGGTAAAATGAGTGGAATAGCCATGGTAGGAGGGCTTTAGACTGGGAATCAGGAGACCAAGGCTTGAATTCAGTCTCTTATTACACAGCTCTGTGATGTCTCAGAAAAATATTATTAGCGAGAATCAAAAACTGGGAACATTTTGACTACCCCAGGGGATAAATAATGTGAAAAAGCTTTTAATATGTCCTAGTTAGGGTTATCACTGATGTGATGAGACACCGTGACCAAAAGCAAGTTGGGGAGGAAAGGGTTTATTTGGCTTATACTTCCACATTGTAGTTCATCACTAAAGGAAGCCAGGACAGGAACTCAAACAGGCAGGAACCTGGAGGCAGGAACTGATGCAGAGGCCATGGAGGGGTGCTGCTTACTGGCTTGCTCCCCATGGCTTGCTCAATCTGCATTCTTACAGAACCCAGGACCACCAGCCCAGGGGTGGCCCCACCCACAATTCCTCCCCTATCAATCACTAATTAAGAAAATACTCTATCAGCTTGCATACAGCCTGATCTTCTGGAGGCATTTTCTCAACTGAGGCTCCCCCTCTCTGATGACTCTAGATTGTGTCAAGTTGACAGAATACAAAGCAGACATAATGTGAGACTCTTTTTTTCTCGCTATGGGCATCTAACCCATTGCTGTAGCTGTGTATGACACATGAAGAACTAGGTATGTAAAGTGTAAGCAAAAATAAATCTTTATGGGGGTATTGACTTGAAGTCATTTTTGAAAAACTTAGAGAGGGGTTATTTTCTTATCAGCATATTTTCTCACGTCTCTGACTTCACAAAGAACAAACAATGACATTATGTACACCTGTTTCTGTGCAGGTGAGCCTACCGGACTTTAACCTAGGAAATGGGTGTTTTCTTAGACTAGTCTGGTTTCTGTCAAGCCTTTCCACTTTCTCAAAGGTTGGGTTTGGTACAGTTTAAGTGAGGATGTCCACTCCTGTCATTCAATGCCTCTTTCCCGCTTCCCCCATCCACGTTCTCCTTTCTCCTGACATCTTTCCCACTGATCCAGCGGACATCTCCACCTGCAAAGAGTTCTGCTTGCCAAGTCCCTAGTCTTGATCGGACTAGCGCCTCTTTGTAAAGGTCCCACATCATTCCCAAGTGTAAGTGATCTTCCTCATCCAAACTGTGAAACCTTCCAGAACATTCTTCCTCTGCCTTGAAGCTCTGTGTATACTTTTGACCCTGTCCTTTTGCCTCTGAGGTTGCTGTGCATTTACCAAGAGCCAAAGAGGCTTTTTTCCCAGTAACCCTCACTGGGGAAATTTTCTCTAGACTTTGTCCCTCTTGGCATGAGGGGGATGAGGGGAGGTTAGAACCTCCAGCCACATTTCTTCTGTGGACTGTTTTCCCCTCATTAATTCTGCTGTCAAGATTAAGAATAGCTCGCAACCCAGTGGCAAAGGCTAATGCAGTTTCTTACTTTTCCCCCTCCCTGTCCCTCTTGAGTCACCTTCCACCCTCCATGCTAAATATACATCTCCTTTCTGATTGCATGCCACATTTTTCAAAAGAAAACTGTGTGGGAGTCTGCCTTAGGCACAAGCGTTAAAATCTCCAAGGAAATTCCAAAGTTATGAGAGCAACAGTGTCACATTCACATTCTGGACAGGTGACGCTTGATTTTGTTTTAAATAGGTTGGAATTCTAGCAGTATCCAAATGTCCAGAGGTTTAATGAGGGCATGTGTTTGCAGGAAACAGAAACTCACCCAAATTATGCAAGTCAAAGGGGGCTGGCCACACCAGCCTTTCCAACACAATAGACCTGAGGGTTTTTAAATTTTATTTATAAAACGGAACACTGTTTTTAAGATTCCAGACTATAGAATCGCTACAGCTGTTGAGAGGTTAAATTCTCTGCTCCTTGCGATGCCTAATTTCAGCTCTATGAAGGAATATAAAGATGGTGACATATGTGTCTATAATTGGGGCATCAAGCCCTGGGCAATGACCCAAAACAACTTTCCTCAGACTTACAACACAGTTACAGAGAGAGTTACTGGCAACCGGCCTGAGAGAGGCTCTGAGAAGGCACTCCCCAACCCGGCCAAATAGAACCTCCTTCCCAAACGAGGTCAAAGTTGTTTGAAGAAGCTGAAGATGTAAAGTGAAAGTCAGTTCTGACCAATCAATAAGTGAGTCATTGTTGGCCCCTCCGGAGCCAGTCATGGCTTTATCTGCTCCACCGGCAATCACGTCTTTTGAGTATATAGGAGATAGCCCTCAGAACTCTTAGCCTGTGCCCACCACCACCAAAGGAAGCCATTCATAGTCCAGAACTCCCGATGACAAGCCTTCTTTCATGCCATTTTGAGTCTTCTCTTCCCTTTGATTTTAGTACTGTCTTGTAGCTGCTTAAAAAAAAAAAAAAAAGATTAGTACCTAATTTAGGCTGTGAAGAGCTCCCAGGACCAGGCTCTCTGCACTCGAAGGAGGGCAGAGCTTCACCCTGTGCTCGGACGCAGACATGCCAGCCAAATCTCCCCTTCCCTCCATCCCGTCTTCTCAGCCTACACAAATCAGGACAAGCCTGTCATTGACTCACTATGAAAGAAAGAAAGAAAGAAAGAAAGAAAGAAAGAAAGAAAGAAAGAAAGAAAGAAAGAAAGAAAGAAAGTAAAAGAAAGAAAGAAAGGAAGGGAAAGAGAGAGAAAGAAGGGAGGGAGGGAGGGAAGAAGGGAGGAAAAGAAAGGAGAGAGGGAGGGAGAAAGAGAAGAGAGAAAGAAAAAAGATGAGGTAACAGCCTACTAAGACAGTGCCACAGGTGAGATAAACACCTCTCTGACTTCAGTCCTCTGTGATCCAGATCCAGCGGCTGAGCGAGCAGGATGCACGCTCCCTGGGCTCCCTGGACTTTGCTTCCAGGCTTCCGTAGCTGTTGAATCTAAGCAAATGAAAGGGAGGGACTTCGATGCCCTTGACCATCAGAGAGTCCTTTGCTGCCAGAAGCAAGTGAGATGAACCGTACGAAGGACTGTGGAAATAATAAGGTGGTAAGGAAATGTAAGACCACAACATATTTAAGGGGACATGTCATCTCTTCCGAGCGAAAGTTGGACAAACTACCACTAACATTTTAATTCAAAATTCAGAAGAAAGACTTAAACTGGAGCCAGCCCATGGAATAGGCTTTGTAAATGATCCACGTCGACTGAGACCACAGACTCCATGGGCAATGGCTGTGGAGAGAAGGGCTCAAAGACAGCCTTGTACCTCGGTCCAGGGCTCAGGAAGACAGCCAGGACCCCATATCATCTCATCTCTGCTTCAGGAAGCCAAACAGTAAGCCAAGGAGGACCTGGATTCCAGCTTGCCCACCTTCCCAGCATGCCTTTTGTCTGTGGGCTGTTAGTTTTGTTGAATAGCACAGCACAGCGAGACCATCTTTACAGGACAGTGGCTTACGTTTTTAATTAAATCTCATCAGGAATTTAGCCCTCTTCGGAGGCTTTTAAAATTATCTAATAGTGTGATTTCCTTAGTGTGTTTTCTGTTACTGATAGCAGAATTCCAAGAGACTGGAAAAATTACAAGGAGAAGAGGTTTATTTGGGCTCAGAGTTCTAGGCCAGGGTTGAGGAGCTGTATCTGGTGACGGCCTCCCTCCTGACTGAGTCCAAGGGATTTCACAGCAAGAGAGTGGGAGACCTGGCCAGACTCTTTCATAGGACATATACATTCAAGATAGCCTCGCCCACTCACAAGGACAGAGCCCTTCTCACCTCTCACAATTCCTGTCTCTTAGAATCTATTAATGGGTATTAAATTTCAACACAATTTTCCTTATAGAGGGAGCACACACAGTGAAACCTCAGTAGTGATTCACATAAAGGTCCAAGCCTATACTGAGTAACATTTTATACAGGGGATAAACTTCTAACGTGATTGTGAAGTAGATTAAAACAGCTGACTTTATCGTCCAAGGTCTCACTCCGATCCAATCATTTGTTCTCTCTAAAACCTGAGTAATTGAATCTCCTTTCTCCGCTCTGGTTTAGGGTGTAGAGAAGGGCCTGCCTCGGAGGGTTTGCTGGGCAATAAAAATAACAGTAAAGCAACCTTCCAGCTCAGAGCGCTGTGTAAGTGCTTAATGATTTCCTACAATGACAGCATGGGCCCAGGACATTGATCTTCTAAGTGAAATATTTTCATTTGAGTTATAGTGTGTAATACTGTAGGTGTCAAATCTTGATGGATGGCTGAAATAAGGATTCCTTGTTTTTTGTCCTTTGTTTTTTTTTCTGGTCCAGATAATTTAATCACTTTTCCTTCATTTCCAAAAATTACATCTAGTTAAATACATTCAAAACTCACAGAAGAGGCTAAGGATAGCCTCGCTAAAGAGAGGGCTCTCCATCACATGCGGTGAGTGATTGTGTCGTCACCAGGTTCATTCAGGAATTCTGCTTCTGGAGGAAAACCACTCAATAATTTAGAAAAGTCATAGCTTTCTATTATACCGAGAGTCGAGGGGCAGCGGCCGGCGTTCACCTTCCAGCACAGACAGGCCTCTTGCTCTCTAGAGAAGACGAGAGATTGGGTCAAATGTCTTCATGCCCTGTGAGGAGCCCGGTTCTTCGTAATAACCATGCCTAAAGAGCAGCAAGGGAAAAGCGGGGCCATCCTTGCAGGAAATGTCTTCAGCTTATTCGGTTGTTATGAAAACGTGGGCGTGGCACTCTCCCACAGCTTTCCAAATGCGTCCTAAAATGAGCAAGTTCGAGGTCTGCCCTGCTGGTCGCTTCCAAAGCTTTCTACTCCTTGCACATGGTCCTCTCAGACGTTTTTCCTACTCTCAAATGCCAGGGATGGCCACTCGCCGCTCCCACTGGCACTCACACAACAGCTGCATTGTGTGGGGTGCTATGATGTGAGCGCACATCATCCGGGTAACTGCTAGAGTTGGAATCATCTGTACCACCTACCAGATTAGAAGATGGTGCTCAGTGGAGTTGTCACTCACCCCGAGCCACACTGAGGGACCACCTGCATCCACACTTTCCAGGAAACAGATTGCTTAAACTAGCGCAAAGCATTGACCCATGCGCACCGCACCCACAGCGTGCCCAGGCTGGACCCTGCTGCCAGGATCTCCAGTTTTCAAGTCTATTCCCTCCACCACGCCCCCTCAGTCTTTAAAGATCTCTCAAAGATTTATTTAGTGTACGTGTATGTGTTTGCCTGTGTGTATGTCTGTGTATCACATACAGAGGCTCTAAAAGGGGGTGTCAGATCCCCTGGAACTGGAGTTACAGATGTGAGTCACTGTGCTGAAAACTGAACCCTGGTCCTCTGCAAGAGTTGTACCCACTCTAACCACTGGAGTCACCTCTCCAGCTCCACTCACACTCCCAGACTTTTGTTTTTAATAATAATAATGATGATGATGATGATAATAATAATAAATATATTATAAATTGCATATTATATATATCAGGTATAATTATATATAATATGTAAATATTATATTATTTAGTTTATCATATATTATATTATTTTATTTTATTTTATTTTATTTCATATATTTTATATAGTATATATAATATATTATACATTATAATATATAGCACATGTTATATATTATATAATATATGATAGTCATACTATATAATATATCACATATTATACAATATAAGATATGTAATTATATAATATGTATAATATATTAATATATTACTATAATATATTATGATATATAATATATATCATGCATTATATATTATGTATGGTATACTATATAGTATATAATATATAATAATATATAATTATATATGTGATATATGATATAATACAATATATAGTATAATATACTATATGTATAGCATATAGTAGATATAATATATTATACATAAAAATATATATAGTAGATATACATGATATACATAATATATTATATAATGGATGATATATATAATATAGCTACTATATATTATATAATTATAACTATTATAATATATATTGTATATATAATTATATTAAATATGTAAATATTATGTATGATTTATTTTATAATAATAATTTATTATTACTATTGTTGTTATTATTATTATTATTATTATTATCGACAGATTCTCTGTCAATGAAGTCCTAGCTATCCTGGTATGTAGATCAAGCTAGCCTTGAACTCACAGAGGTCTGCCTGCCTCTACCTCCCCATTGCTGGGACTAAAGGCATGCATCACCATACCTGGATAACTTTTTATTGTCTTATTTTATGAGTATGAGTGTTCTGCCAGTGTGTATATATCTGTGTATGGTGCACTGTACGCAGCGCACCCATGCGTTGCCACAGGAGGCCTGTAGAGGACACAGATTCCTCTGAATAGTTACTGATGGTTGTAAGCCACCCTGTGGGTACAGGGAATGGAATGTGGGTCCTCTGCAAGAGTAGCTAGTACTCTTGTGTGCTGAGCTACCTCCTCAACCTCCCCACCCCCCACACTCCAAGTCTTTAAAAAACAGCCTATAGTCATAAGTTTAGCTCTTGGTAATAAAATACATAAATAATTTAAAATGTGTCAACGACCTGGAATACCTTCAGAGGGCAAGGTCGCCCTTAAATGTGCCAGTGTGCATTCCAACAAGGGTCAGAATTACCCGCATTTGCAGGGCTGTGTGTCAGGGGTCAGCATACAGTGCCAAACAGGCCTGATGAGTTCCTGTAAACAGAGTCATTTCCTGCCTGATGAACCTAATAATCTAATGGATTTTTATTCTCCTATCACACATCATGGGTCAAGAAGGAGGAAAAAAAAAAAGTGAAATCAATCGAAAGACATTGATTCTTCTAATTACACCCTTTCTCTACTCAGATTCTTTATCCGTCCCTACAGTACATTCAACTTTTTAAAATGTAGTAAAGGACATTTTATTCGCTCATCAAATCCACACCCCAACTATGGGCAGGAACATTTCCCATCTATGTGCATGTGGAATACATCACTAAAGCAAATGGACAACCGTGACTACCAGAGTTTACACTCTGGTTGGGACAGACAGACAACAAACAATAACCTCAGTGAGTAAGTAAATCACATAGGATATGATTGTGGGTGCGAGAAAAACAACAAAGGCTAAAAGGGATTGAGCATTTGGAGGGGATGAGGGGCTGATGGTCACTGTACCTAGAGCCTCATTGAGACTATTTAAGTATCTAGCAGGTGCAGGCGCCAGCCCATGATAGACACAAGTCAGAACACCCCAGCACAGTGTGGTCAGTTCAGGGACCTTCAGGAGGACAGTCAGATGGCCAGCATCACGGATGCAGAGGGAACAAGAGAAAGAATAGGAATCAGCGGCAGCAGTGGGTGGAGATGCCCACATCATGTGGGGCCTTGGTATGAAGCCTTGTAAGTCCTCATAGAGAGACAAGGATCCTGGCTTTGCTCCAAGTGAAATGGAGAGCCTCAAAATGGGCATGGGCAGAGGGAGGTTATGATGGGGTTAGGTTGCAAATGGATCATTCCAACTTTTGGGCTGTGAACATACCTTGGGAGTCTAGGGAAAAGGCAAAAGATCAATCAGGAAATTCTGAAATCTCTATGTAAAGGAATCCAGGTATGAGACAGCAGTAACCCAGACCTTGGTAGGACCGAGCCAATTAGGAGAAACAGTTGCATTATGGGATTATGGGCATCGCTGCTTTCTGAATTAGGATGGCAGAAAGTGCAGGGAGTAATGAGCAAAAGCAAAAAGTCTGGGTTGACTCCAAGGCTCTCAGTTAGAACCGTAAGGGTGGAGTTGACATTTCCGGAAAAGCAGGAAATACAGCTGGCACACAGCTAAAGTCAGGAGTTCAGGTGTGGACAGGTTTAGTGAAAGTAGCCAGCCAACTGGGCTGGAGAGACAACTCAGGACTCTTGTTGCTCTTGTGAAAGACTCTGGTTTGATTCCCAGCACCCACAAGGTGGCTTGTAACCATCTGTAACCCAGTACCAGTGGGATCCAACTCCCTCCTCTGGCTTCTATGGGTACTGCATGTGTGTGATGCTCAAGAAGGCACCTAGAAGGTGGGTAGAGGTTCAAAGGAAGGTCAGATCTAGAATTGGAACTTGGGGTTTTGCCGGTGGAGAACATTCTGGGGTCCCCTGGCTGGAAAAGTTGGTGAAAATGGTCCACTTGTCCAGATAATTTCAATTTCTCTAAGACGTGTAAAGAAGATGAAATAAAGCTCAAAATAAAAGAGTTGTTTGATAACTTTTAAAGGCCTCAAAAGATTTTTTTTCTTTTAACTCAGGGAATCAATTACACTTAAAATTTGTATTTCTCACAAGGGTGGTCTGAGCTTTGGTTCAGCAGCCACATGCCTCTGTACAAAGGGCTTACTAGGTGAGGAGCAAGCATAGAACTTCTTGTGTGAGAGAGTTTAAACACATTAAAAACAAAGCCAAACAAAAATAAAAAACCACCCCCCACCAAAAAAAAAAAAAAAAAAAAAATGAAGGGATCACCCAGAAAGCGTGCCAGAGTCCTGTGGTCACAGTCTTTAGTACTGTGTTCTGGGTCAGGTTCTGGGTCCCCAGGTCTGTCCCAGTACCCAGAAACGGAATATAATGGTCCTTGGTGAGAGGGATCCTAGTTGATCCTGGGAAACCCTGATGGCCCTGGCAGACCGTAGTGTTGCAGCGTCCGGCCATTACCCTCCCTCACAACAGGAAAGGTGAGTAGGGTCAGGGACAGCTGCATTCTTCCACTAAGTCGTGGAAGGTCATTAGACCTTCCATAAATAAGGTCATCCATATTTAAGTAGGAAGACGGTTACCTTGCAAGAGGCAGCAGGTTGTAATGCTTCTGGAAAATCCCCACATCTTCGCTCCATAGTGGAGCCTCTGTCCTAACCCTCTGTGGCCCTAACCAATTGGAAGGTTTTGGGGAGGAATTCAGCAGTATTCAGTTTGCCCTCGGAAAGTAAACATTCACAAAGGAATTTGATCTTCTGCTGCAGTTGGTCAGCACCCGCAGCCCCGGACACATTTGCTGCATTTCCCAGGCTCACCAGCAACTAGTCTAAAGCTTGTGTCAGTAATGCCAGCCTTGTGGCTAGAAACCTGCCACCTCCAGCTTGGACTGGGGCCCCTTGTTCTTCATGTCTGTCCTTGAGGCCCCAGAAAGGATACTCTCTTTCCTCCTTCTCCCTCTTCTCCCACCCCCCCTAAACAAAGAGAGAGAGAGATAGGGAACAAAAAAACCAAGACACCCCCCCCCAATGAAGGAAAAACCCAGAAGGGTGACATAGTCCTGAAAGAGAGAAAGAGAGAGAGAGAAGAGAGAGAGAAAGGAAGAGGAGAGAGAGAGACCCCCCATACACCAGAGGTCCATGAAGTCACAGATGCTGTGTTTTGATGAAACAATTACTCCCTGACTTCAAATTCCCTTACAGGTAGAGGTGGCAGTCCCATGTGCCTCCACTTCCGTCTCTTTTAACAGTCCTCTGAGGAAATTTTGCTGCTGTTGGCCTCTCTATGGCTGCTGTGACTGCTCATAAAACCATCCGTGTGACAGTGAAGGCAGCAGGCGCCTTCACTAAGCTCTGTAATTAATTCTTGAAAAGCCGTAGAGGGGCTTGTTCAGAGCACTGTTAAATCAAAAGCAGGCTTCCTGCTGCCCTGCTCTGATGGGGCCCTGATAGGGTCTACCAGATAATGCTCCGGGCTGGGGAAGTGCTGGCCACCCTTGGTTCTTCCAGTGCTAGATCCTAGGGGCATACAAGGGACAAATAACCTGTGGGGACCAACAGCGGTGCACAAGCCGTTGCTCCTCTGTGACAGGGAGACCTTGGAACATCAGCTTAATGCCTTACTGGTCAAGTCTGCTTTGCTCCACATGATTTCCTCTAACCCTTGTGTTGGCTGGCTTGCTCTCATAAGCACATTGCGGAAAGATGTGTGAATGTGACCAACATATTGGGAAGCCAGAGCAAGCTGGCAGATGATCCCTGCCCTGTATGTCCTAGTGCAGTTTGGAGAATAATAACAGTATGGAGTGACACTTATTTCAGTAGGGCTTGGGCATTTTCCACATATTCTCCCAAGAACTCCAAAGGAACAGAATGACTCTAGGGCTCGCTGTCAGGATGTCCCTGCCGGCATAGGAAACCAGCTGGAGGTGATTTCCCTTCACACACACCCCACCCCTGATACATGTGCATACTCGGGAGACATTCTGAATTATCGACGTTAGGAAGGAGGTGTGCGCTGCTGGTGTGCATCTAATGGGCAGAGGCCAAGGGTTCAGCTGAGCTTCCTACAATGCAAGGACCAGCGGCTTGACTTAAGGAAACACCGTTCATCGAAAAAAATGTTAACCATATGAGGCTGAGGAACACCTGGTGCCTATCGTTTGTTGATTGACATTTGTTTTAAAGAAATGTGAGCACATAAAAGAAAATGGCTAATCCCACAGGATACCATAGTAGATGGCACATGAGAGGTGGCAGAGACGTGTTTTGTACATTCCCAAATCCAGACACTAGTCAAGTGCTAGGATTAACACCACATACCTTGAGTTGGAAGGCCCAAGAAAGCCTGGGGTGTCAAGCTTCATCCAATGCACGAGTTAATTTGTGCTAAAATATGAAATGAAAACCAGTCAGCATTGAAAGCCGGTTCCTGGTTCAGGTGGGGATCGGGACATCCCGGTAGCTTCCCTGTGCGGAGTCTCAGAGCACGGAGCACATGCGGCCCGATAGGAGCTGCTGCTTCTGCGCTTCTGGGAGGTGCAGCCTCACGTGCGCCCTGGCGAGGTTGTCGCGTGCCAAAAAAGAGATCCCGTAGCCTAAATAAGAGGGAAAAGTCAGATCCAAGGACCTGAGGCTAAAAGAACAGCGTTTTCACCTTCCAGAGAGGTAAATAAGTGAAGTAAATGCTTCAAGAGAGAAGGAAAAAGGCTTCAGCACGAGATCAGAACGGGGAGACTTGAAAACTCGAAGACCCTGGTATTCAATGAGAACTCACTGATTTCAACAGGAGGCCAGCTAGCTTTGAAGATAAACAGTGAGCCGAGAGGGGACCCAAGGAAAATATCCTGAATACAAATGAGAGATAAAGATATAAAAAAAAATTCAAAGCTAAATTTAAGACACTTGGGATAGATTGAATAACTTAACCACTATTCAAACACAAAAATTCTCAGATTGCTCTTAAAAATAAAGTCTGGTCATGTGCTATTTATAAATGACTTAGCACCAAAATGATCCAGAAAGACTGAAAAAAAATCTAGGGGAACTACCAAAAGAAGGCTAGAATGTTCATATTATCAATATTAACAAAAATATGATTAAGGGTAGAATTCAATGAGAATGAAAAGTGACATTATTGAAAGTAGCCGTTTATTAAAAAAAAAATCTATTAATTGATAACTACCATATACCAAAAAGAAGTACTTAAAATACATAAAATGAATTTGGGGTTACCAAGCAAAGCTGTGAAATCTGTAACAGTACTGGAAGGTTCTGATACACGTTCTAAATGAGAGATGAAGCGGGCAGAAATCACGCTCGCTCTCAGCTTGGTAAGGGGCGCACATATAAATATTGGTAGATATATACACATTCACTGTGTCCAGCACGGCTGGGTGCTGGAAAACTGACTGAGGAAAAGAGAGAATGTAGAGAGGACAGACACACCGACCGACACGTGTACAGAAAAGCTGGGATCAGGTTGGCCATGCTTTCTCTGATGGGAGGTACCAATGACCTGAGTCAAGAGTGTATTATGTACAGCACGGGGAGAGGGGTTATCTAGAATTGGTAGGTAAGCAGGCTCAGGCTGTAGTCATCTGGAGGAAGGAGCAGTTGCTAGTTTTTGCGCATACTAGTCAGTCATTTGTAAACACTCACACTTGGACCAGAGGAATGCTTTGCCAAGTTCCCTGAGCCTGACCAGTAGAAGGCTTTGTCACTTCCATGGGTTTGAGGCATAGGGGGTCCTTGACATGGCCATGATTCTGCAAATAATATGTGCATCCAGGACTTCATCACTCCCCACACATACTATATGTACACACAAATATGTGAGTCCACACAAACGTTAATCTAGATGTGCACGTTATATTTTAATACTGTTGTCTGCATAGTTGCATGTATAGAATCAAGAACCAACTGAATAGAAAGCATACATATCCCTCCCAAGGAAACTTTGAACCTGCACCAAAGACAGAGGAAATTTAAACAAATTTCGAAGAATTGATATCATGCAGAACATGCTCTTTGTCCAGAATAAAATAAAAATTATTCAACAGAAAAAAATGAAAGCAATTAGAAATGAATAAATACATAATAATTCACAGATTAGGGAATAGTTAATATTATATTAACATATCATCAACATATCATTTATCTATTTATTTTTTTCTTTATCTACTTATTTATTTTTGAGTCAGGGTTTCTCAATGTAGCCCTGTGTGTCCTGGAACCCATTCTATAGACCAGACTGTCCTTGAACTCAGAGATCCACCTGCCTCTGCTCCCTATATCTTTAAACATGGTACTGTTTTTAATTTCTGGAGAGCCTCCCACTGATTCTCACAGTAGCTGAACATTTATAGTCCCCCAGCAGTATACAAGGTTCATCTTTTCCTGTATCCTCAGAAACATTTGTTAGCCTTCGTTTCCTTGACAACAGGGGTGAGATGGCCTCTCAAATTAGTTTTAATTTGCATTTCCTTGATGTCTAGACACGCTCAACACTTTACACCATCACCCAACAGGCTTAGGTCCTAGAACCCTGACTAGTGGTAACCCTGACTAGGGAATGAAGTCAGAACTGACAAGCATACAAAAAACCTGGGCGAGGTGGGTTGTGTTCACTCTGCAGGAGGAATAGCCCCAGCTACGCCAGCAACCTGGTTCCCCGCCGTACTTATCGTACACATCACAGTGGGGAGAGTCAGCTGATCTTGGTAGCAGGTGTCTTCAGGCAAGCCGTCTCAGGCTGTAAACACCCATGAGGAAGAAGCTACCCTTGCTTGTTTCTGGACACAGTGGTCAATCTTTTGTACTCACGCCTGAGGACAGCTTTGTCATCCCTCTAGGCCTCACCTGGAGAAGGCTTTGTCATTTCCATGGGGCCAAAGCCCTGGGGTCCTCATCATGGCCCTGCTCATACCAACAATCCATTCATTCACCCAGGACTCCATTCACTCAAGACTACACTTGCTCAGGGCTTCACTGGCTCCCTACAACTTTAAAACATATTTATCGGCCATTTTGTTTCCACTTTTGAGAACCATCTGGCCAATTTATTGATCAGTCGTTTCCTGTTTTTTGTTTGTTTCTTTGTTTGTTTCTTTGTATCAAGCAGCTATAGAACTCCTGGGCATATACCCAAAGACTCTTGGGTTACCACAGACACTTGCACATCCATGCTTCCTGCTACTGTGTTTACAATAGCCAGAAAATGGCACTGGGGTAGATGTCTGTCAACTGATGGATGGACAATGAAAATGTGGTACATAGATACGATGGAATTTTCTTCATTTGTGAAGAAAAAGAAACCTTTCAGGGACATGGATCAGGCTAGAAAATACCACACCAAGCAAGGTAATCTAGGCTCATGCTGACAAACTTCGCATGTTCTCTCATACGCTATACATAGTACTGTATGTTCACATTTAAGTGGAGAACACGTGTGGCTGGAGGCCAGGAAATTAGGAAGGAGCCACTGAGAGAGAGTAAGCGGTGATTAAGGGAGAGGGCTGCAGAGGGCATGTGATAGGAGAGCAGAAAGGGAAACGCCAGAGGTAGAAGGGTACAGTGGCGACTGAAGCCGAGGAGATGGGGGAGAGGGGGCCACCAAAACAAGAATGACGTAAACCGGTTGCTTCATATGCCAATTAGATAGTAAATAAAAAGCATTTGAAACATGGAACTAGTCATTTTTGGCACCCTTACATATTTCTTGATTTTTTTTTTATTATTATACAAATGTTACAATGGGCATAAGCATTAATACTTCTAGTTCGCTGCTCACAGATATATTTTATACATTAAGTCTTTCCTTCTTCCTCCCCTCCCTCCCTCCCTCCCTCCCTCTCTCCCTCTTGCAGTCCTTCCTTCTTCCCTCCCCTCCTTCTGCAGTAGGGCTGGACTTGAGCCCAGGCAGGCATTCAGTCAGTCACCCCCAGACTGCTTTATGTGTGTGCAGTGCTGGGACCTGTGTTTCTTAATTAGAATGTTCCACGTCCATTGTATATATCACCTTAAGGAAGAAAAAGGGAGCAGGGGCATGCTAGATTGGAATCTTTCTAGAAATATCAGATTGGTCCAGGAAAAATCAAGCCAGGTGACACAGGTTTACATCACCTTTTCAAAAGTCAGAGGAACAAAATGCAGTGTCTGCAGTCTCTACCCTGCATTATCAAACACCGCCAGATCTCACCCACGGATGCAAATCGCAGGTTGCCTCCGAACTGAAGGACACGCTATTTTTCGAGAGGCAGGAAAGCTAGAGCAACAAGGACAATACATCAAATTATGGCACGCGTTTCATTTAACACTGAGAAAACAAGGGTTTCCAGATAACTACACATCGTCCAAGATAAACGGTGCTCTAAGTGGAGAGTGGATGAGTAAAGTCACACTCAAAGGAAGAAGATGTGTGGTGTTCATCAGGACTAAATATACTAGCGGCCCCAGGTCAGGGACATCAGCTGAGTAGTGTGACACTCTGCGGACACTGGTGCAGGTCCGTCTGTGGAGACAGCAAAGCGTGCCTGTTAGGAGCCTGGCCTGGCACCAAACTGCCTTTACCGGAGCTAGGTGGCAGAGCTGAATGGTCCTAGTCAAGCTCTCTCAGCCTTCGTTTGCTCGCCTTTAAGATGGGTATAATACGATGGGCTGTTACATATAATATGTTCTAGCTCGCTTTCGGTTGCCGTGATAAACACCATGGCAGAATGCAGCTTTGGAAGGGAAGGGTTTATTTCATCTTGCAGGTTGCAGTCAGTCACTGAGAGAAGTCAGAGCAAGAACTCAACACAGGGGCTTGACACAAAAACCATGGAGGAACGCTTTTTACTGGCTTGTTCCCAGGCTCATGTTCAGATACTTTTTTTTTTTTGAGACAGGGTTTCTCTGTGGTAACTATGGCTGTTCTGGAACTCACTCTGTAGACCAGGCTGGCCTTGAACTCACAGAGACCAGCCTGTCTCTGCCTCCCAAGTGCTGAGATTAAAAGGCATGTGCTATCACTCCCGGCTGCCTTTCTCTTTCTTAATAAACTATCTCTATTTCTAATACCTCAAAAATTAATAAAGGAAGCCTGGGAATATAACTCAAGGGTAGAGCACTTGCCTAACATGCATAAAGCCCTAATTTCAATCTCCGGGAACTCCACCCCACCCCCAAAAAATAGACTGGAAGGAAGGAAGAGAGGGAGGGAGAAAGGGAGGAAGGGAGACAAAGGGAGAAGGGGGAGATGGAAAGAGGGAGAGAGAAGAGGGAGGGAGAGAGGGAGAGGGAGAGGGAAAGAGGGAAAGAGAGAGAGAGAGAGGGAGAGAGGGAGAGAGAGAGAGAGAGAGCAAGTAATGCCTATAGGGCAATTTGACCAAGGTAATTCTTCAACTGAGGTTCACTCTTCCTAAACTGTCAAACTGACCCGAGATTAGTCAACACAAATATATGTTACATATCCAGGATACATATTCTAAATTCATATGTAATAGAGATGATGTAATCTCAACAAGCTTCTACCTCACTGGGACGCTTTGAAAAGTAAGTATAAAAACTAATGTAAGTGAAACTTCAACATGGACGGGCAATAGGGCTCAGAGGGTGTGCTGACGAGACTTTTGTCAGCTTGACACAAACTAGAGTAAACTGTGAGGAGAGAATCAATTGAGAAAAATACCTCCTTACTGAGCTGTAGGCAGACCTGTAGAGCATTTTCTTAATCAACGATTGATGTGGGAGGGCCCAGGCCGTTGTGGGTGGGGCCAGCCCTGGGCTGGTGGTCCTGGGTTCTGTAAGGAATCAGGCTCAGCAAGCCATGAAGAGCAAGCCAAGTAAATGGAGCTCCTCCTTGGCCTCTGCATCAGCTCCTAGCTCCAGGTTCCTGCTGTGACTTCCCTGGGTAATGGACTATGAGCCATAAGCTGAAATAAAGCCTTTTGTTGACAAGTTGCTTTTGGTCATGGTGTTCAGCACACCAATAGAAACCTAACTAAGGCAGTGGATAAGGTGCGTGCCATCAAGCCTGACAACCGATACTTTTACATCATGCCCTGTACCAGCTACTTTTGTATAGTTCTGACCAAAATCCCCAAGAGAACAACTTATAAAGAGGAAAGAGTCATCATGATTCATGGTTTCAGAGGGTTCTTCCCTTCTGGAGAAGGTTAACCAAGAAAAGGCCTGCCTTGAACACAGAATGGACCATTCCATGCAGTGGGGACCCAGAAGGAACAGAAGGGAGACATGGACCAGCTAGCTTCATTCTAGCACCCCCTTTCTCCTCTCCTCTGAACCCTGTCCACCCTGAAGGATCGAATCCTCCAAAGCCATGAGTCAAAATAAATACTCCCCTCTTGGAAGCTGATCTGAGATTTTGAACAGAGCTACACAAAAGTAATCAATACAGCGTGCATACTAAAATAGTGTTTTCTGAGGTTTGTTGTTATTGTTGTTTGTTTGTTTGTTTCAAGACAGGGTTTCTCTGTTGTAACTCTGGCTGTTCTGGAACTCACTATGTAGACCAGGCTGGCCTTCACAGCGATTCATCTGCCTTTGCTTTCCAAGTGCTGGGATTAAAAGCATGTAACACCACCGCCAGGCTTTTTTTTTTTTTTTAAAAATAAGAATTTGACTTTAGAATATGGAAATCCCCACAATGATAGTCTGCTGGCAAGAACTCAATAATTACCAACTCTCAACAATTCCCCCCCACTATATCCATAAAATCCTTTTAATCAGAGATGGCTTCCACAGCCATCCAGTCAGAATTCCATCTGCGGATGAAAGACCCCTTTTACTCCTCCAGGTTGTATTTTATTTTATCTGTGAACAGAGCCAACAGATTCATCTTTCCATGTTTGAAAGCAAGCCTTGTTTCTTTGTTCTCAGATTCCAAATTCCTTCTACTCACCTATGAAACGACGCAGGTAAGAGTTAGGTTTATAGCTCTGGCTGCTGTCAAGCTAGGGGAGGAACCTGGCTTCCAGTGCTGCTCCTGGAGCAAACATCTCCCTGGGGGAGGAGAACCTTACTCGGACAAAGTTAGGTAGTAGCTCTGCGGCTTTCCTTACCCACTCCCTGTGCTTGGGTCTGTTTTTGTGCCTCTGATTGGACGCTTCTTTGTGGTGAAGAATGGTATCATCTGCTTTAATGCTGACCTGTGATATTTTATTCACATTTTAAACCTTTTATCATCTGTGGCTTCTATGAGGTTTTCTCCTTCTGTTAAGTTTTTTTCTTTTTTTTTTTCTGATGGGTATTGATTCTGTATTTTGCCAAACGGTGAGGAAACCGCCCTCCCTGTTGGCGTGTTTGCAGAGAATCTGCCTATCGTTTTCCTCCCCACAAAAGAAGTATCTGTAGCCATTTAATTACGTCGTTTATTTTTAAAGGGGGAATGAAAGAGCCAGGGATCACCTTTTGCTTAAACTAAGCTTAGCGTGCTCTCAGAGCGCCCGCCTTTCTCGTTCCTTCGGTTATTGAAGTGGCTGGCCTCCTCTCAGAGAAAATGAATGCGCTCGGTTTTCCCCAACATACTGTCACAGATTTTATGCTGCACTGTTTTCTTTTGTCAGACAGAAATAGAGTCCATAACCTCAACACCGTCAAAAGGAAATAAATATGCTCTGTGGGAAAAATAGCAACCCTCAGACAGTTCAGTTGCAGAATAAATTCTGTATCTTCAACCAGACACAGCCTGCACACAACAGGGTCTCCAGCATTGCCTCAATGCCCCCAACAGAAGCTGTTCCTGCGTTTTTTGTTCAAAAGACACAGAGGTGTTGTCTGCCACCTGAATTTTAATGCAATAGAAAAAATGTTACTCATTGGAACATAGCAAGGAATATATGTAATAATTCATGTTGTCAGAAGCCAAAGTATATGTGTGTATCCAGAGAAAGGAAGCATCTAGATTAGAAAGGAACGTTTCTTAGAGTGGAAGACCTGTACTGGGTCATCCAGAGGTCCAGAGCTCAATATGTCTTCTGTCTTACATCTTTTGTGCACACACACACACACACACAATCTAAGGACTTGATCTTGATCTTCCAGGAGTCCCCAGTGTCTAGATAAATGCATAACGCTTTGATATACAGCTGAGGATTTAAAAGCCTTTTCCGACTTCAGATGGAGGCTGAATCCCACTGGAGTGGTCCTCCCTTCCCACACGAAGCAAGGATGGTGTCAGCCTGATCTTTTCCATTCCCTTCTAACCCAAGGACATACACAGATCTTGAATCTTTTGGAAATGCTGGGAATTTTACACCATGGCCAATGGCTCCTCAATCCTCCTGGGTCCCCCCTACACACACGTATACTTTCCATTTCATAAATCCACAAGAGAGAAATGCAGGGTTGATGCCCGTGCTGGCCGTGGGACAGGGTGTTGCCTACGATGCCCACTCCACACCCTAGCCAGGGCACTCCCAACCACTCTTCCAACTTGCAAGAGCCCCATCCCCCGCTTAAAGGAAAAAGAACACGTGTGATTTAGAGACACACATATCAGACAGAGCTAGCAAAACAGTAAGACTCTCCTTGACCACGACCAGGCAGAAGTGGTTGCAGATGGCCAGGGCTGCAGCAGAGAAATGCTGGGCACGAGGTTTGGTGAGATGTTCCTGCTCATTTGAGATTTTCTTGGTAATAGTAGTAACTTAATTGCAGGTTAACATACACCTGGAACAGTCACCCCCACTGGGCTTACCTCTTTCACTGGAGGTTCCCATGCACCCCTGTCTCCAAGGTTATTTCTGGATAGCTCCAGCAAGCATCACACTTATCAGATACAAGTCCTTGTGAGACCCTGAGAGCCACAGTCCACGCCCTATTCTGGGCTTCTGTGAGTTGGAGAGAGACAAGTTTCTCTGTTGGGTGTGGTGGGTACCGCTGTCATTCTTCACTCCACCAGAAGGCTGTCCCTGTCTTCCTCACAGAACCAGGGATGCCATCTCCCCCATAGGACTCAGTCCTCATGAGGAGCCACATGGAAAAACGGCAGCCTTTCACATCTGCCCACACTGCTGTTGTCATCTTTCTAGAGAAATCTCTGAGTCTTTGAGCTTTTTCCAGAACAGGAGTCGCCTAAGGAGCTTATGGGAATGCAGGCCCAGGGGCTGGGAAATGGCTCAGTTGGTACAGTGCTCACAGTGAACCCTAGAAAAGAAACAGAAAAGTGAGGCACATGTGTCCATGTATCCCAGCACTGAAGAGGCAGAGACAGGAAAATGCCCTGGGCTCATTAGCCAGCCACCCCAGTCTATTTGGTGAACTCCAGACCAGTAGGAGACCTTGTCTCAAAATTCAAGCATGGTTCCTGTGGAACAATACTGAAGGTTGATCTCTGACCTATACATATCTGTGCCCTAACTTGACACATGCACACACACACACACACACACACACACATACACACACACACGAGAAATGCAAGCTCCCAGGCCTACCTCAAGAGATGCTGATTCAGTAGCTTTGCTGGAAGGCAGGGAAGTCTGCTTTGAAACAAGCTCCTGGAATGATTCTGAAGCAGCTGGTTTGGATGATACTGGAAAAAAATGGGAAGAGACCACACATCAATGAGTAACACAGTGGGTTTCATGTAGTGGAGAAGTTACAGTGGGATTGGGGAAATCCATGGTAAAGAACGCCATGTGTAAAAGTAGTTGTTATATGTTGGACCAAGACAATAGGGCGGGAAGCATTAAAATAACAACACAAAGAACAAAATAATAAAGATTATAGCAAAGGGACAAAAGAGTGACCAGGAAGCCCGTAACAATCAGTAGAAACAAAATGACAGTATCAACAAAATTGATGAAATTTAAGCATGATTGGAAACAAATGAAATTTGTTTAGCTGGGATAGACATGAAGGCACAGTATAACTCATTTTCCAGAAATATGAAGGATTATAAGAGAGTACCAAGAACAACTGTAGCAAGAAATGGAACAGCCAGATGAGGTGAATAGATCTTAGTAGGACCACAGAACCTACAGAGACTCAGCTAAGTAGAGATGATCTCAACAGACTTTTAACTACGAAGGAAAGTGGCTGGATGATCAAAAGTTCCCCAGTAGAGAAAAGCCCAGGACCTTATGGCTTCATGGATGATCAAAAGCTTCAATAGCAAAAAGCCCAGGTCCCTACGGCTTCCCTGGTGAAATCTATCAAACACCAGGAAAAGAATTGACATGGATCTCTAAACTTCCAAAAACTTAAGAGAGATTACTTCCCAAGCCATTCCCTGAGCCCAGCATTGCCATGATGCACAATCCAGACAAACGCATGTAAAAACCAACTAACTGCAGAAGTAGCAGAAGGGAAGAGATAATAACAAAATTATCAAATCTATTATCAAATAACAAAGAAACAAAACTACAGGCCAATACCTGTGACGAATACTGACGTGTCAGTCCTGAAAACATCGCTGGAAACCGTTTTAACAGTGCCTTAAGGTGCTGTGCCGACACAGCTAAGTAGCGTTTCTTCCTTTGATGCAGGGATGCTTCAATGTATGAAAATCAAATAAGATATCACGTAAACAGACTGAAGTAAAACACTATTTCCGACTCAGTTGACACGGAAAAAGCATTAACAAAATTTAACACATCTTCATGGCAAAAATTATCAACATCTACAAATAGGAGACAGCATATGAAATACTTAAAGCAGAGACCATACTCAACGAGGAAAGACTGAAGATTTTCCTTAAAAACAAACAAACAAAAAGTCAGGGCTTCCTCCCATCGCCACCTCCGTTCAACACATGGCTAGAAGTCTTAGCCAGGAACGTGATTAACTAAAAGGAATCAGAATTGGAGAAGAGGGAGTAAAGTTATCTTGGATCACAGGTATCATAGCTGGGCCCACAGAAAATCCTAAAGACGCCACACACACCCCCCAAAAAGATCTCAACTTGTTAGCATTGATGAACAAACTCAGAAAATTTTCAAAATACTTTCAAAAAACTTTTCAGAAAACACAAAATGAACACACAAAAAACCAGTTGCCTTTCTATACACTAGCAACAAACAATCTGAAAAAGACACAAAGAATCGAAAAGAATAAATACTCAGGGTAAACTTAGCCAACGAGACAAAAGACTTGTACCCGGAAAACTTTGAAACACTATTGAGGAGCTAGGGAGATGGCTGGGGGGCAAGCTTGGGAACCTGAGTTCAAACCCCCAGTGCCCATGTAAAAAGCCAGACACAGTTGTGTACACATGGATAACCTCAATGTTGGGGCCAGGGGATGTAGAGACAGAAAGATTGCTGGGGCTTTCTAGTTGCCAACCTAGCTCCAGGGAGAGACACTGTCTCAAAGGGAAAGGCTGGACAGAGACAGAGTAGACACATGATGTCCTCCTCTGGCCTCTCTATGTGTATGTACAGGTGCATTCACCACACACACATACCACACACACACACACACACACACACACACACAAAATAAACACTGCTAAGATTAAAGACACAATAAATGGAAAATCTTCCATGTTCGTGAACCAAAATATTAATACAGTTAAGAATTGGGTACTGCTGGGTGGTGGCGGTGTATCCCTTTAATCTCAGCACTGGGGAGGCAGAGGCAGCTGGATCTCTTTGAGTTCGAGGCCAGCCTGGTCTACAGAGTGAGTTCCAGGACAGCCAGAGTTACAACAGAGAAACCCTGTCTCGGGGAAAAACAAAAACAAAACAAAAAAGAGTTGAATACTATCCAAAACAGTCTACATAACATAATCATGTAAATAACATCTGACTCCTCCTCTGGTCTCAAAGATGAACTAAGGTGTGATTCCACCATCTTCACTCTGAGCAACTGATGAGTTTATTAGACTTCTTACAGAGCCATTGGTTATCTTAAAGCAGCCACACTGGAAGGTCTGCGTCCAACATGGATGATGATCCCGCATTGTGACTCGCTTTCGTTTGGATGAATTCAGCAAATGCTACGGAATCCCACGTGCACGAGGTACGCCGAGGACTCAAGTTTATAGGCAGAAAGTAGAACGGGGGCTGCCACAGGCAAAGGGGAGATGATTGAGAATGATTGTCTAACGCTTACGGAGTTTGGATTTTCCATGAGGAAGAGTTCCAGAGGCGGGCTGTGGTGAGATGTGCACAGCACTGCCAATGTACTCAATGCCCTAAGTTACACACTTATCCATACAACGCCAATTTTATGTTTATTTTACCACAATTTTTTGAAGTGTAAAACCCATTAGACTCAATCATTGTAATTCATGATATTGACTTCAAATGCTAAAATCTGCTTCCTGTTTTAATACTTAATTGAGGCAGCACCCATTTAAAACACAAAGAGGCCCAGACATGTTGGTTTTACAAACATCAGAAGTGAGCAATGCTGAACATGAACCAAGATTGGTTTTGTTTTTTTTTTCCAGGAAAATTTACAAACTACAGCTCTCTGTTTGTATCTGAGAACTTCTGTTTGGGGCCTATTAGGGACTGGGCACCAAGGCTGCAAGCAGATCTAGAGTTGGATTTACTGACCTCTTTATATTGAGAACCAACACTTTATCCTAGACCTCGAAGGCTGAATAGAATCTGCCAAGTGAGAAAAGATAGAAACTAGAATTCCCAGAAGTAAAAAGACCGTGTGCCAAGCCATGTTCCTGTAACGAGCAAGGCCTGTCCTAGGAAGGGACATCTCAGTGAGGCTAAAGGCTAAGTGAGTAGCATGGGGTGGTGGAGGCATGAAGCCAGGAAGAATGGCTCCAGCTCTCCTATTCTCACGAAAGCACACTGCCTTTCCGGATGGCATTACCTCCGGGGAAGTGGCAAGCAGTTCCACAGTAGAAGAATCCCGTATCTGTGTCTGTCTGGTGTTAAAGAGACAAAGATATGCATCTTGAGCCAGGCAAGGAAAATCTGTGCATACCTACTACCACTAACAGCTCGGTTCCACAGCAGGCAGGACTAATGGATGATTGCTCAGCTTAATAACCCTGAAGACGAAACCTAGTCTTGTATCCCCAATGCAGCTCTAATGCAGGTCGATCAGGAAATGAAGGTTAGCACAACAGCTAAACTCTTTAACATCCCTACCTTATGAAGTAGAATTTTGCAAGCTCTGGCCCAACCACATTAAATACGTAGCAAATATTCAAGGCAGTCCTACCATCTGTCAGCTCTAAGACAAGGACACACGAGTCAGTCAAGGATGAATGGCCCATGTTGAAACTTCTAACAGGCGCACTGACAGTTTTAAGTGCATTCTGCGTGCCAAGAACCCAGTACACACGTACATACTTTACTCTGTGAACTGTTCAACAGTCTACAAACCAGGCATATTCATTCCTGCTTAAGATAAGGAAAATGCGCCACAAATGCCCAAGTATTAATCCAAGATCAGAAGGTAAGAAGGGAGGCCTGCGCATGGCACCACACTGCTGTGGCATCTGCTCGTCACCTCAGAACAGGCTCGATTTTTATTACTTCATCTTGCACTTAGACTGAAGGTTGCCGAGGAACCAGTAAGTTACTTCAAAAATAAGAATATTCATTTTTTTAAGATGGAAGCTAAAGAAAAAATAGCCACAAATTCTGAAGCTTTCATATGTAGAAACTCTGGCTAAAACTCAGTCGATAGTAAGGACATAGTCTGAAGGCATTTGACAGGTTCAGAAAAGTTATGGGATTCCATCTTGTTCCAAGAATCTGGTGATCACCATGAATGTCAATATTCCTTCCCTGGGCATTCAGTCAGCAGGACGGAGCACTCTTTCCAGCACCAGGCACTTAACAGTAAGGGATCCCTTCTGGCTGAAAAAGGAAAGCCACAGAAGGCTCTCAGTAGCCACAGGTGATTGCTTTTGTCTGTGCTTGAATGAAATTGCTTGTTGGTTCAGTCCATTCCTCAGGGTAGGATTTCCCTCTGGGTAGAGACTATGGTTTCATTCTAGGTAAAATGGCCATCTCAGAGTGCATATCCTAATGGTCTGTCTGTTGGGAGGTAACCATACCTGTTGTGGTAGTTTGAATAAGAATGGCACCCATAGGCTCACATATTTGAAAGCTTAGTCACCTGTTAAAATAAAGTTATGGGCGCTTAACGGAGAGTCCAGACGTTGTAATTTCCAATGTTCTTTATTAAATACAAACCATGTCAAATCTCAGGGAATTCTAACGCCCCGGCAGCTAGGCAGAGAGCTCACTCCAATGGCTTCCTCACCCCATGCTCTTCTCTTGGTTCTCCCCTTCTTGCTAGCTTCTTCTTCCTTGTTCCCTGCTGTCTGTCTCCTCTCTCTTTTTCCTCTCTCTCCTCTGCCCTTGCCCTAGTTCTTTTTTATTCCAAATCCTCTCTCTGTCTCCACCCAGCCTTCCAATATACAAATCAATGGAGCCTAATCTTCATCTCCTTAAGGCTAAGGAATGTCCCATTCTTGTGGAGAGCCGTATAGCCTCTCCTTTGTTTACTGGTAGGCAGTGAATTCTTTACTTGCTTCAAGGACAGCTTACTGGAACATTATCCATAACTAAAATCTCCCACAACAGTCACCAGGGAGTGGACTTTTTTTTATAGGATTAGAAGGGTTAGGAGATGTGGCCTTGTTATAGGAAATATGTACTAGGGATGGACTTTGAGGTTTCAAAAGCCCATGCCAGGCCAACTTTCTCTCTGCCTACAGATCAGGTTGTAGCTCTCAGCTACTGCTTCACGCCTGCCTGAATACTGTCACGCTCCCCACCATGACGATCATGGACTAACCCTCTGAAACTGTGAGTGAGCCCCTAATAAAGGCTTCTGTTTGTAAGAGTTGCCTTGGTTGTGGTGTCTCTGCCCAGCAATCGAGCAGTGACTACGACACTTAGCCATTTTTTGAACTTTCTCCTTCGAAAATGTTTTATTCTAGCAGGATTATTTTATGACTCTTGGTGTGTATATATCCACATGCATGTGTGCATCCATATGTGTGTTTGAAGGCAGGATGCACGTGTGTATGTGTATGTACAAGCATGCATGTACATGTGCCTGTGGAGGTCAGAGGACAACCTCAAGTGTCTTTGGGTGCCCTTGAACTATTTGTTTGGGACAGAATCAGATATTAGTTACCTTCCTGGAACTAAGCAAAATAGGCTAGGTTAGCTGGACAGCTCCAGGGATCTGCCTGTCTCGACCTTCAACCCAGATTGTGGGTGTGCTGCCATGTTCAGTTTTTAACAGGGCTTTGGGAAAAGGAACTCACGTCCTTATGCTTGCAAGGCAATAGCTTTACTGACAGAGCCATCTCTCCAGCATCTGTTTTATAATTCTCAAAACATTTGTATGGTACTGTTAAAGACGATTTGATTAATATAAAACCTGGAGTTATTACCAAGGGGTCTTAAAATTCCAATTCTACTAAGTATTTACCGCCACAAATAAACAAATGCACCTCTCAACATCTTTTCCTGTTTGGTATGAATGAGTTAATGCGGATTTGGCAAGACCACAACACAACTCATATTAATTTCCCTTAGGGCTTCAAGAGTGAATATTTTCCACTACCAAGATCCCTAGTTACAAATGAAATCCAGGAATCACTAAATCCTTGTCTCAAAGCTGATTACAACACACCAATGAAGGAAGGAAAACCGGTTTTGTTGCAGAAATGTTATACAGTAAACGTTATACAAAACATAGGAGCCAAGATCATTAATGGGGAGGTTACAGGTTCGTGCTAAACCGAACAGCATTTTGGGTGAGTTCTCTCAGGGTCACATGGATTGAAACAAGATGACTCACCTCAGTTCTGGTCGAAGCTCTACCTCTTCTGGTCTGTGTGGCATTGGATGCTGATCAGTAAAACAAGATGACTTGCAAAGGCTGCTAGCATTTAAATTGCACTAAGGAATGCTAGAACTTTGTCCATTCAATTAACCCTTTAAGAGCTTGCCTCCTGACTACTGTCTCTATCCACCATGACAGCCTGAAGAATGTCTCGATTTACGAGTAAGACTATAGAAGTAAAGTCACGAATGAACTGAAAATTAAACCTCCACATTTCATAGGTTCGGGTCCTACTCCCTCCCCAAGCTGCCTATGAAATGTGCGTTTTAAAATTCAAACCATATTTTATTATTTTGTGTGTGTGTGTGTGAGGGTATGCGTGCACGTGTGCACACAAGCATGCGCATGCAAATGTATAACGCAGAAAATGTGGAGGTCAGGAGGCAGCGTTCAGGAGTCAGTTACCTCCTTCCATTGTGACTCTAGGGGCTGAACTCATATCCAGGGTCATCAGGTCTGTGTGGTATAATCGTATTGCAAATATAGAGTATACATATAAATGTATACTAGTTCATTTTTGTCGCTGTGATAAAACATCACACCCAAAAGCAACTTGCAGAAGAAAGAGCTTGCTTTGGTTCACAGTTCTGAAAGGATAATCCATCATCTACATGGCAGTAGGTGGCCAGAGCAGGAAGCTGAGAGATCACATCTCCATCTACACCCAGGAAGCAGAGAGAATGAACAGGAAGTGAGGGGAAGTCTATAAAGTCTCAAAGCTTGTCCTCAGCGATGCTTCCTCCAGCAAGGTTCTTCACCCTAAAAGTTCCGTAACCCTCAAGCAGCACAGCCAACTGGGGACCAAACGTCCAGACACATGAGCCTGTGGCGGCCATCCTCATTCAAACCACCACACAGGGCTGGTTTACCTTAAAGGGATGCACCTGGTCAGTCTTGGAAAATGAATCCGCATCCTTATCTTTTGTGTAATGCAGGGCTCTGTACCCTTTGTCTGCCTCAACTCTAGACAAACTCCAGGGTCACTTGTCCTTCACCTTGCTCTAGTACACTGTCAGCAGCACTGGTAACAAGGAAGGCAGCGGATCAAGTCCTGTGCCTCTGCTGGGATGGGCGCACAGAAGGGGAACTTCAGGGATCAAACACTCAGGAATATGTTGTCTCCTTCGAGTAAAAAACTCTTGGTCATAAAGGAGAGGAATAGCGCCCCCTAGTGGTGGGGGCATTGACCTCGTCTGTGTACTCGCTTTCCCAGAAGCCTTTGTTTCCTCTGGACATTCAACGAGCCAATCCAGTATTCAGGTCCTGACCAATCAGAGAGATCCCCTAGATACTGTCTGTTTCCTTTAAAAAGCCCACCTGGTGGCATCTGGTTGTCACCCTCTTGTGAAGTGTTTATCCCCTCCTTGTATGTTTGTTCTGCAGATTAAAAGTGTCTTGCTGTCTACATACATGGTCTCAGTGGTCTTTGTGGGGTGATTCTCGGACTCCATAATAACCACCCAGAGTTCTGTAATATTTCTAACAGGTTTTGTGTGTTTTGTTCTTTATTACTGCAAGTGTGTAGAGGCAGACATTTTATTTCTCATTAAGTATATAATTCACCCGTGTAAAAGTACAATGTGTATATGGTAAATGCTACGTAAGCATAAATTGCCAGAGCAAATTCCTTCCTTGAGGAAAAAAAGCAATATGCATGTCTTGGTTATGTTTTCTACTGTGATAAACACCATATCCTTGGGGAGGAAAGGGTTTATTTCATTTTATGCCTCTCAGTGTAACACTCCATCACTGTGGGAAATCAGATCAGAAACTCAAGGCAGGAACCTAGAGGTGGAAAGTGAAGCAGGAGCCATGGAGGAGCACTGCTTACTGGCTTCACTTACATATCCCAGGACACCTGCCCACCCACATCCCTCATCAGTCGAGACAGAACCTTCACAGACTATAGACCAATCTTTTTTTTTTCTCTCTCTTATTGAAAGTAGATTTTTTTTTTCAAGCACTATTGAAAAAATAGTCCCCTCCCATCCAGATTCACACCCTTTCTGTCACTCATTAGGAAACAAACAGGCTTCTGAGAGATAATAATAAAATAAAATACAGTAAGATAAAACAAAAACAAATACACAATACAGAACAGGACAGAACAACCAAACAAGAAAAAACTCAAGAAACCCATACAGATACAGAGGAACACACGTTTGCACACACAGTAATCCCATAAAAACACAAAACCAGAAGCCATAGTATATACTCAAAGGACCTATAAGATTTTAAAAAACTTCCCTGACTTAACATTATGAGAGAAAGAACCTCCAAAGATGCCATTGGTTCACTTTGTGTCGGCCAACCCTTAAGAGTGTTTTTTCTTCCCAGTGAGACTCTATTGGAGAAAACTTAATTTTCATTTGCAAGTGGTTATCAATTGGAGAGAGCTTCATATTAATGCTCAGAAGTGCTGAGTCATCACTTCGGTAAATTAAATGCCACAAATACGAATGAATATCATCATATTGGGTCCTCCCTCCTGCATCCTTTCTCCATTACAAATTACTTTGTCATTGTTCCTCATCCTCCTCCTTCTCTTCAACAGAATCTGTCTGTATTGTCCAAGCTGTCCTCAAACTCACAACCCTCCTGCCTCATCCTCTAAGTTCTGGGATTACAGGCATATGCCACAAATGCCCAATTTATCAGCATTCCAGCTGAAGGATTGTACAATGGTCTTTCAGCTAGAGAAATAGAGGCAAACACAGTTTTAAAATCACCTGGCATTTGTTTTGGTGAAACACAATAAGAAATGTGGATATGACCGTCATAATGGAAGGTTCTTTTTTTAAAAAAATATTCTTACAGATATTTAGGAACAGGAGGCATAGCACAGGACTATGTGAGAAACACAAGCATTGGTTAGGAACCAGCAGGACTGAAGGAAATACAAGGGCCTTGGTTGTGTTTTTCACATAAAGAAATGGGTAAGACAGAAAGGTTGAGGATTAGCTAGCTGGAATAATCTCGTGGGCTCTGGGGAGTAGGGCTGTTCCCAGCCAGCTGGCATTTAGGCCTGTGGTGGTTTGACCAGGGAACAGTGGGCCACAGTGCAAGAGGTCAATAGAGGAGGTGGCCGGAGCTGAGGCTCCTGATTGGCTGGTTGCCTAGGAGAGGTGCATTCAGAATGAGTTGTTTGCTGTGTCTAAAAGTTAGCCAGCTCTTGGAAGGACAGTCTATCTGTGATCAGTGTTATGGTTTGAAACGTCAATGTCCCCCACAGGCTCATGTGCATAGATACCTGGTCCCCAGGTGTCAGCGCTGTTCTGAGACATGAGGAGCCTTTAAGAATGGAGCCGACTGTAAATAGGACTTTGAAGGTCATAGCAGTCTCTGAGTTAGCACTTTGCTTCCAGAGTCACCACGATGTGAATAAGAACACTGCAAGCTCCAGCTGTCACAGACTGAGCTACTCCAGTTTTCCCACCATACTGGGCTGAGCCTCCTGGAGTGTGAGCCCAAATCAACCCCTGTCCCCTTACCTTCTGTCAGGTGGTTTTGTTGCAACAGCAAGAAAAGAAACTCTGTAATCACCAAGATCCCAAAATGTCACAGCAGCAAAAATATAGGATTAAAAGACACGACTGAGCAACACACCAGCTGTAAGTTTCTAGTATTGTACAGAAGTCAGGGGTTGGATCCAAACACTCGCTTCTCCACACTCCTCACTCACCTGACCAGGAATCTTCTCAGGGATTGTCTTCCCAAGAACTTGCTAGGAATTCATTTGTTGAATTTACTAAGATTGTTCAAGGACTAGCCTAAAACTATTCATTTGAATGATAATGCTGAGACGTTCCCAAATTAAAGTGTATACCAACCCCAAACTGAAGCTGTCAACTAATGAGCACTAAGTTCAGTTACTTGTCTGAAAATAACAATAGCTCAACAACATAAACCTCTGTCTTTTTTGGCATAGAGTCTGGAAGCAGTTAGTTGAAAACAGACATGGCACTCTGCTCCACTAAGGTTTGGGGGTGAGGTGATCCACAATCCTTTGAGCTCAGGCTGAAAGTATCCCAGGATTTTCTTTTGTTCCTCATGCTCCAAGATGGAGGCAGTTGTGCTCCAAATGGTAGGATTGAGGAAGAATAAAAAATAAAAAGGAGTAAGCGTACAGGTATTTCAAATATGGTGTATGGAGTTAGCACATGATTCATCAGTTTTATCTAACTGATCAGAACTTAGATACACAGTTACATACAGATACAAACAACCCTGGAAAACAAACAAACAAACGTTGTTGTTACTTAGCTAAAATAAAAGGATCATTATAAGAACCTTAGGATTTGATTTTGGGAATAATTTCCTATCCGCATCATGCACTGTGCTTTGAGCTTCTGTTACCCTTCTACATTTTCCTTCCTTTTTTTTTTTATTTATCTTTTCTGCCACCAATTCCAAAATAGGCCAGAGACTTTACAAGCCAAAAATATGTCATCCTAAACCTTTATTTATTTCTCTTAATTCTTGCTTATTCTACTGCCTTAATCTTTCTTGAGAAATTTCACAGAGGGGTTCTATGGAATCTGCCATCTGGTCTACCATCCTCCTATCTTGCTGTCTCTCCCTCCACCCAATACCCCCCACACCCCTTTCAGATCCCATCCTTCCCTGAAGCAGGAGCCTTTTCTTGAATGCTCATCTGGCTATGTCTTTTGCTGCCTAGAGCCCTTCAGGGTTCTTCCTGGCTTTCAGAATAAAGTCCAATGCACAGACACAATGCAGGCCCCCATGAAATGTGGTCCCTGACTTTCCTCTCACCTTACCCCCTTGTTCCCATTCTGACATATACAAGTTCATATTACCACAGCTATATAAGATCTCAAACCTTCCACGGAGCTCATGACTCCATGCATTTGTGCATGCTGAGTTATCCAGAATGTTCTCCTCTGACCCCTACGAAGTACTTGAGGATTTCTATCATCATTCAAGACTTCTGTGACTTCTGGCACTGGACGAGCTCTGCTTCCTTGGTGGCACCTAGCCTTGTTCCCATGCTCAGCAGTGATTCATTAGCACTAATCCATCCTACCAGGGCCTGAGTGTCTGCAGGACAGGAACCACGTCTTACTCATCTCTGCAGAATCAATACTAAGTGTATCTGCCAAGTAACACGCCCTCAGTAATCAGTTACAAAGCAAAGCCCGGACTGGGAGGAGGTACCCTCTGAACCTGTTGCCCTGCAGCACACAAGCAAGCCTACACTTGCATCTCTTTGCCCTTGAGTAGTAGTTGGCAGGTATTTCTGGCTAGAAACTCAACTGTGAACTGGGCTATGCACTACTTGGCCACAGTTCTGGCACCAGAGATGGCTGTTGGGAAGCACAAGGGTGTACTTGTGAGTGCTCGTTTTGTAAAATAACCAGGCCAAAAGCCATCATTTCACACTGAATGTTTCAAAGTCAAATGATGACCCAATAGGTGAAAGACCTAGTCTTAATTTACAGTGTAGTTAGATGGTGACACTACCTTAAGCGTACCATGGTGATGACATCATCATATCAATTGTGTGACCTCTTATTAAGATATCAAATGATGAAAACAGATAAACTTTTAAATAGCTATGGACACAGCTGTCTTACGTTAATGGCTTTCTATATTATGTCAAACAGGAAAATAATACTAGGGGTATCACTCATCTGTTAAGAGTGTTTACCTGACCTGCATGGGACCTAGGTTCCATCCATAGCAGGGGATGGAGATGGGAAAGGCAAAGGAAGAAGAAAAGGGGAAGGAGGCAGGGGAGAAGGAGAGGAGCAATAACTGAATATTTACATCAGCATACAAGAAAGCATGATACACACAACTGTAAATAAGATGTTGTCCACAGAGAAGTCTACGATGGTCTTCATGAATCCTAATAGCATGCTAATTACACAGCAAGGTAACCTAAGGGTCCATCAGCATCACCGATGTCTTTGCTATATCATAGCTTTGGCTTTGGCTCAGATGCAAATAAAGTTAATAAAGGCGATGGGAATAAAAAAGGCTCAAGTTCTATGAGTATTCCTTACCCCGCCCTCACCCCAATCCTTAAAACAACTGTAGCACCGTTTTAGTCTATACGGTGATAACGACACTGCAGGCTTGGCTCACTTACTGTTGGTACTAGGTACTAAACCCAGGGCCTGGTATGTGCTAAGTACATACTCCACCACTAGCCAAAAGCTCTCTGGTAAATGTAGTTTGAAGTTACTCACATGGTATATTAGAACACTGGGGCAGTTTTCGATGGCGATGCTGTGACAGGAGGCCCCAAGGATGAACTGATGGTAGGAAGATGATCAGGTCTGGCCACCTCCTGGGCACCAGCAGCTCTGGTATTCTGCTGAGTTCTACAAGCAACTCTTCTGGGATTTAGATGGGAACCTGGCCATGCCATTTGCCAGTTTTGAAATACTGGGCAAATCACTTAACAGTTGTGTGCCTCTAATTCCTCATAAATTGGGAGTGACACCAGAGTGGCTTCGTTATGAAAATTAACTGAGATGACCCAGGCAAAGTGTCTCACGTGAAGCCTTGTATGATGCAGATAAGTGCTCTATAAACGTGATTACCTGTTTTAAAATTAATAATAAAGTCACTCTCCTCATTGGTACAGTGGCTAGAATCTCCTCCTGTCACTCAGGAGTCTGGGGTTCAATTCCCTGATGGGAATGGGCTGCTAGTTTTTTGTCAACGTGGCACAAGCTAGAGTTATCTGAGAAGAGGAAACCGCAGTTGAGAAAATTGTCTCCATAAGGTTGAACTGTAGGCAAACCTTAATTGTCTTAATTAGTAATTGATGTTAGTGGGCCTAGCTCATTGTGGGCAGTGCTGTTCCCAGGATACTGGGGTGTATAAGAAAGCAGACTGAGAAAGCCATGGAGAGCAAGCCGTGCTTGCTTTTGCATTTATCACAGCTATAGAAACCCTAAGACAGGAGTCAAGCCGAACGGTGGCACTCACCTTTAATCCTAGCATTCAGGAGGCAGAGGCAGGTGAATCCTTGGAAGTTCCAGGCCAGCCTGCTAGGTAGTGAGACCCTGCCTCATGTGCATGAGGCAGGGGTAGATTGACTCCCGCCTCTACTGTGTAATAGCTATGTGTCACCGAAAAAGCTGTTTAACTCCACTGTGTCTCAGTTACCTACTCTATAAAGTAAAGATAATATCAAGCTATTGTGAGAATAAATGAGGTTAAGTGTAGGGCATGCCAAACATTTTTTTTTTTATCCTCTAGATTGTTACTCTTTCCAATGGTGCCTTTGTATAGAATACACAGGGTACGGGTGTATTAGGTGATGGGTATTAGGGTGAGAACTGATCCCAGAAGTGTCAGGTATGAAAACGTAATGCTGCTGCAGCTTGCTGACAGCAGGCTACACGCTTTTCAGGCTCATTCTGTGCTGATACTCAGCACAGTGCTCGATGCAGCAGTTTCTGCTGCGTGAGCTACAGCAGGGCTGCTGGGTTGCACAAGCCACAGGGCCTGCCCACAACACCACCGTTCCTAGAGCAAGGTCTCCTAACCCCATGCTGTGTTCAGGCCAGGTTTCTTCTGGAGCCCCACAGCTCTCCAATGAGGAGGGCCTGGGGTTGTTTGGAATTACAGCAGCAGAGCAGATCACCAACCTGTAACTGAGTCTGAATTATTTTATCAAAACACTTTGGCTTCTAGAATTACCAACCCAAGAGTACTTTGTATGTCGGCCACCTAAAGATAGCAACTTCAAAAATCTATTTTCAAACTGATGTTTTGATACACAGAAACTGTGGACTACTAAGATCCAGTTCAACGTGTCTACTTCATCATTTACCATTTCTTTTGGTAAAAAGCATTTAAAATCCTTTTTAGCATTTTGGGATGTTCAGTAAATGGTGTCGAGTAAGTGCTATACAATGGCACACCAGAGTGGCCTGCCCCTGTCTCAGGGACTCAGACCCCCTACCAGTCTCTTCTTATCACCCCCATTGCTCTTCTCCAAATCTGGCCAGCATCCTTCTACTGTCAACTGCTGTGAAACCAATTTGTTTAGATTTCACATACTAGCGCTGTCATCGCAGGCAATTCTCCTCCTATCTCTGGATTTCAGGATCACACAGGACACTAGTGATTAAGACAATGCTATGAAGTATCTTTCCTCTTCTTTCCTAACTGCTCAGAGCAAACCCTGGAAGTTTCTAGCCAAACACCAGTCATAATCAGACAACACTATCGTGTTTTTGTTCTGCCATTCTACCTACTATCTTCCTTTCAAATGTTTGCACAGCTGTCCCCTCTCACCACAACACCTTGAGAAATTATTTCCCCAGCACATATTTAAGCAGATATGCAACATTTTTCTTAATTGCAAAGAATATAACTTCTGGTAACTTGAAAAACTGAAATTTAAAAATGCTGACATTCATTAATTTGTGTCCAATAAATTTTAAATGTCCCAGTGATTTGATACCAACAATTATCCATTTAAAACTACATGAACAAGCTCTTAATCATTAGAATCTATATTTTTTTCTTGAAATTATTTGACGATGTAATATTTATATTGCGGCCTTTTAATTATTCTACCATCCTTTTCTGCAGTCAAAATGCAATGTGAATTGTGATTTAAATTTGTTTCCATTTAAATTGTTTCATTCCTGTTATAATGATGCAACAAGCATTAAGCATTTTTCTCTAGATTGAGTTCTTATTAAATTTTTATGAGAGTACAGTCGGACAGACAGATCTAAATATGAGTTTGACAAATATACGCTTGTTAAATAATATTTTATTCTTTGTATTCTTCTCCTTCTTCCTTTGCCGGTACAGAGTACTGGGTCAGAACCCATGATTCTGAATAGATGGGCCAGAGTCATCACTCCTGCCATTTCAGCTTGAGGTACTGCCTGGGTTGAGACATGGCTCAAATAGCCAGGATCCTGTACTTGGCCAACCCACTGACCACCACCACCTGGATCTGCACAGGCTAATTGGAATAGCTCAGCAAATGTTCAATAGGATCAGACAGAGAGGACCAACAGCTATGCCAAGGCTCATCATGGTCCCAGGATAATCCCTGTGATGGTCCAAATTTAAAATAGAGAAGGAAAAATTTAGCCAGTTAAGGTAATGCATGTCGGTTATCTCAACACTCTGAAAGCTGAAGCAGGCGGAGTGTAAGCTTGAGGCCAACTTGGGCTACATGATGGGAACCTATCTAGGAAGGAAAGAAGGAAGGGAGGGAGAGGGAGGGAGGGAGAGAGGGAGGGAGAGACGGATGGGGTGGGGGGAGGGAGGGAGAAAGAAAGAGAGAGAGAGAGAGAGAGAAAGAGAGGAAGGAAAGAAGGGAAGAAAGGAAGAAAGAGTTTTCCAAATAAGGTTAATGGAAAAATTATAGGGTCTTAATTTTTAAAAATATCTTGTCTAACATCTTTTTGCTACTCAGCCATAAAGCTGAGTGCCTGAGTGGGCCAAGGCCCCATGAGGAGAGCCTGCATATCTTATCTCCTAGATCTATGCCTGGCACACAGTAACCATTCAGTGTGTGTGGTCAGGTGAATTGTCTTTATGATGTCGTCAAGGTTTTTAATCCCTGGGAAAAGCACTTTGGAAATCTGTGGGGTGGCAGAAGGCACTGACTCCTCTCAAAGGCAAAGAGGAGTGGGTAAAGGGTGGGAAGAAGACAATTTTTTAATTAAATTAAATTAAATTAAACCCCACGTCCAGAAGACTCCGATTCCTGTCAGTTGTAGGAGTTTGTTTACAGGAAAGTTGAAGACACATAACCGATCCTTTACAGAGACTTTCTGCGCCTCGAAGTGGCCTTGCCTGGGTCTCACTGGAGCTTCTGAACAGTAGTCTGAGCCACGGGTCTGCTGTTCTGAGGAAAAGCTGTTGGCTTCAGGGAGAAGAGATTCAGTGTCATTCCAGGCTGGATGCTTCCCAAACCAGAATCAACCTAAAAAGAAATGCTGGAAGAGACACACATGCTTAACTCACTCCACAGAAGAACCTGGAAAGCAGATGTGTGGAAGGGTGTGGTGCATGCCAGCTGCGTGCCAACAGCAGTGGTAAACACTGGAATGCCATTAACTCTCAGTGATACATATACACACACACACACACACACACACACACACACACACGGGGTGGGGGAGGGAGAGAAGGACCCACAAACTCACTCAAGACATTCAAATATCTGTGGTTCTAGAATGGCCAGTGTGTGCCTGGTGTAGTGCTGGGTATTGGGATATATCATCAAAGCACACACAGTAGACCTGCTGAGTGGGTGGGAAGCGATAAGAATTTATCTGGACGGCTGGAAACTGGAAGCTGAGTTCAGGTTGTTCTGCTGTAGTGCAGTGGAAGCTGTGTGGCAAATGTTCTAGGCATTGTTTTCTCTCTCTCTCTCTCCCCTCTTCCCCTCCCCCCCCTCTCTCTCACACACACACCCAGACAGAGTCAAGTGCTGTAACACTGAGCTCCATCCCAGCTCCCACTCCATTTTCAATAAATCCTATTTCAGGAATAAAAGGAAACTTCACCATTAGGCTTGGGGTAAAAGCAGCATGGCAGCTAGATGCCCCTACTGTGCTGCAGATTTCTCATGGAGTACACCTTTTCAAGGTAAGTTCTCCATAATCTATTGTGTGGTCTGGCGCCTCCTCTATACTACAGCAAAACAACCTGAACTCAGCTTCCAGTTTCCAGCTGTCCAGATAAATTCTTATCAGCTGTTCATGTTAGAAGGTTTAAAGTGGAGAGTGGGGCTTTGCTTTTCTCTCTGATCCCCAGCCACAGCAGCACAGCACCCTAACAAACCAGTTCTTGGGGCCTCTCAAAAGCTGTATCAGTTATCTTCCCACCCCTCTAGGGACACAAAGGGAGGGGGGAGGAAAGGGAGAGGAGGAGGGTAAGAGAGAGGGAGGGGCATGGAGAGGGAGAGACTAACTTAGGAAGACTGAAAAGAGCTACATGTCTTCTACAGCATTTCAGCTCAGGAGAATGTCAGAACAGATGTTAACTCCCTGGAAAACAGGAGCCGACTGGAAATGGGGTTCGGAAAGGAGCACAGAGTGAGGTCCCCCTGCAGACACGGTCCTTCTCCCTGCTGCTGTGGGAGCTCTGCCTTGCCTGGAGGACCGAGCACATCTACCTGATAGCCTGTGACACAGTCAAGGAAGGGAGTCTGCAGACATCCATGGCTGAAGATCAGGTCCCGGCAGAAGTCTATGACAGACAGAAGCCCCTCCCAACCTGAGTGTAAATGGCCCTCACCTCTTCTCCTGAACTCCCCAGGTCTCAATGTCCCCAGGTCCCCCATACTTTCCTATGAGACCTCCCATACCCAAGCACCTGGCAAGGAAACCTTCCAGGGAAACACAGGGTGACTTTCAACTTTGATTAGAAGCTTTTCAAGATAATCACCTCTTCCTGTCTGGCAAGGGCTCCCTTCCTTAATTGGGTCACAAGTGGCTTCCTTCAGAGGGACCATTCAACTTAGAGAAAGTCCACAAGAAGAAACCAGGACTTGAAAGCTGACAGGTCTTTCTGAAGCAGTTGCTCTGTTCAAAAGTGAAGAGAGGGCCCAACAAGAGCTCAAGAGAAGGTCACTGAAAGATAAGACACTAAGGAGCCATAAGCCCTGGAAGCAGAGCTGGCTGTGATCCCCTGCCTTGCTTCTCACATGACTGGGAAGCTTCGCTCCGCTTGTTCTTCAGTTTTAACCCTAGAATGATGGCCTGAGGTCCACGTCCTGTATTTATCAAGTGCTGAATCAGTAGAAATGAAAAACTTCCTGCCTTAGCCCACTTTTCCCCATGACTGTAACAAAATGCCAAAGACTGGTAAGTTACAGATAAAAGACGTTTGTTTGGGCTTGTGGTCCTAGAGCTAAGACAGTTCAAGAACATGGCACCAGCATCTGCCCGGCTCCTGGTGACATGATAACATGGCAGAAAAGGAAAAGGAAACAGGCTTGTATTGGGGGCATGTGTGCAAGAGGAGGCAGAGGCCAAGCTGCTCCCAGAGGTTCACCATTGCCGAAGGGACCCGGTTCCCTTCTTCCGAATCGACTCCACTTTGGAGAGAACCAACAAACACAAGTTTCGGAACTGCTGGCCCAAAGTCAACATACAGATTTTATCGTGCAACGAACCCCAGACTAGCTTCTGTTTCTCCTTCTAGCATGGTGCAGCGGGGTTTCAAAGGCATGGCTACAGCTCCCATCCTCTGGAATGGCAGCTTTCCTGCCGTGGAAGGCGAAGCCTACTGGTGCGGCTCTCCATTGGGCACCCCTGCCTACTGATGCACACAGATGATACTGAATTAAACATAAACCCAGACGTCCAACCAGGCTAAGGATAGAGATCTGCCAGAGCTTGCTTCCCAGTCTTTCTCATATCACATTGCTTGTAGGAAATGATCACATTTTAGGGCACACAGGGACAAAGTTACCCAAAGCCAGTCACTTTCGGCCTAAGGATTCCGATTGCCTTAGGTCCTGTGTGGTCTCCCCCCCCCCGAGAAAGGAAGAAAGCATGCTTGGGACCCATCAAAAATTCATTCATGGGCCACTAATTTTGAATGCTTCTTTAAAATGACCCACTATATTTAACTGATCCTAAACATAACCCCCCACCCCCATTTTAATATCTCTGAAATCCAGATGCCTCTTAAAACCCAGTGTCTTATAAGTGATGTCATCCAGTTGGCGTGATGTCACCACCACTTCTTACCCTCACAGGAATTCACACTGTTGGCCCCTCTGTGAGGGTGGGAAACCTCATTGTCCTTGGGTACTATTGTTGAACACGGACAGACACATTTCTGGAGGTGGGTGACAGTGCTAATCCCGCAGCCAATGCTGTGAAGGTATTCATGCAGCTGAACCCTTCCCGGAAAACGGCATGTTCTGTGCAGTGTAGATTCACCACAGTGAAAGGGAGGAAAAAGTGTTAGCATCAAAACCTGCACAGGCGTCAGTGGCTTGACTGCAGAGACGAGGGTGGACCACCTGGTAAGGGCATTGTACCTGGGGCTTGTGGGATGGTTCAGCAGCTGAGAGCACTGGCTGTTCTTCCAGAGGACCCAGATTTCATTCCCAGCACCCATATGGTAGCTCATAAACATCCATAACTCCAGTTCCAGGGGATCTAACTCCCTCTTCTGAACCCTAGGCATAGACATGATGCACATACATATATGCATGCATGCAAAACATCCACACACATAAAGTAAATCTAAAAATGTTACCTAAATACTACACCTGTAATCTATGCTTCTGATGACACAGAAGATGGTGCTAAAAAAAAATACAGATGTAGACACCTGAGCTTTTAATAATACTGCAAGGAGTTGATTCATCTTATATTTTACCTCTTTATGTTTCACTGAAGTGGCAGAACACCAAGACAATAAAACTGATGGGACACTTCCTCATCCAGCCCTCAGATCACTCTTCACACTGGCCAACATGGCCTGTTCAAGGGTGCTAAATACTCAGCCAGTGGGAGGAGACAGGAGAGACTCTGAGCACACAGTCCCCCAGCTCCCTCCCTGCCCAACTGTGGGTTGGCTGTGAGTGCATTTCCCACCAAAGGTCATCTCGCCCACCAGTGGGAAATGGGCAGCCATCTTCTGCAGCTTCCATTCCCATGGATCTCCTCTCCCTACTGGACAATGGAGTTGTAACAGCAGCCCCCTCTTCCTCTGCAATTCAGTCACCCTGATCTTGGAGGTCACCTTCATCCTTTAGACTATTTCTTCTGAAAACTGTCCCTAACCTCTACCCTCTCCAGCCTCCACCTGCCCCAGCCTCCACCTGCCCAGCCTCCACCCTCCCCAGCCTCCACCTGCAGCTCAGGTACTCTTTGCATCCTGTATCTTTGATATGCTTTGGCAATTGGTAACCCCTGGATTTCGTTAACTAAAATTTCCAATATGCCATCAAGGGGCAAAGAAATATTTCTAATATCACACTTCCAGAACTAACTGGTGATTACAGCCAAGCAAAGTTTAATGCTTGGAAATCTTACCCGCAGTGTGCTTGAGCGCCGAGACTTTCCTGGGCTAGTACTACTAAGAACACCTACGAAGGAGCCTCATAAGCAAGGTGCCTTGGGTGTTCTTTCACATGGCCCCATGCCAGGAGTTTTCTTGTTCCCATCCTGCACAGGTCCTGTACTGGCTGCCACCATGTCTGCCCTACACTTCTCTGACAGTTGCATAGCGGGGATTCTGCTCCCAAACACTGTTCCTTCTCTCTGACACCAGAATGTTTTCTACAAAAGCAGGGCTGAGGGGAGCATCTTCTATGTTTAAGCTCTTTCATTGCTCTCCATGGCTTTTAAATGTAACACACAAGGTGCTGGTGCTGGTGCTTTCCCCCTGCCAATCTCCAGGGCTTTGTTTCCTGTTGCTCACACACACCCTTTAGGCCTGCCACATGTAAAGGCTTGCTAATCCCTAAGCACTCCATCCTGGTGCATAGTTCCATGAGTCTGCCCTTGCTGTTCCGGGAACTAGAATGCCCTTCCTTCCCTCTACCCGGGTATTTAGTATTCAGCTCCATTATCCTCTCCTTTGGGAAGCCTTACTGGACATTTCAAATTGATGGAGCAGCACTCTGTGAGTACCTCCCCTGAAATGACTCACATCCAGGGGTTCTGGTGCCTGTTAAGAGCTCAAGGGCGGTTGAATGAATGCATTGATGCTGTTTATTTCCTACTTCTATTGTTATTTTTTTCATATTGTTTTAACCAGGACACTTGTTGAAGAACTTGCTATTTTTTTCCTCAACATTTCAATTCTGTCTGGTGGCAATGTAGGCAATCCACCCTAAATGGTACAACACACCCCAAAGTAGTGCTATCACCACCCTAGAAAACAACCTCCCACACTAAAGACCTCCCACACTAAAGACAAACTAACATTTGCATTGAGCAAATACCTGGTACTGGGCACTATTAACTTTGAATCTGGCCCAGGTTTACAGCACCGTAGTCAGGCATGGAAAAGACGACCCGCTACAACACACCTATTCCGCGCACCCTGTGATCCTGAACCCTGGATGTGATTGATGGCTGATGTGGTTGTCACACCTGGGAAGAGGGAACCTCAGCTGAGGAACTGCCTCCATCAGATCAACCTGAGGGTACATCTGGGGTGGGGGCATTTTCTTGATTGCTGATTGGTATAGGGATGCCCTGGCCACTGTGGGTAAAGCCATCCCTAGGCAGGAGGAGGATCTGGGCTGTAGAAGGAAGGGAGCTGAGCAAACCAGAAGGAACATGCCTCTAGAGTCTTTGCTTCAGTTCCCGCCTTGGCTTCCCTTGGTGATGGACTGTGATTTGTAAGCCACACACCCCTTTCATCTCTCTCCTTGCTATTGGTCAGTATTTACCATAGCAACAGAGAAACAAACTAAGATTGACGTTTAGATTCCCATATTAAGGCAACCAGGAAAATTCCTCAGGTGAGGCCCCCTGCTCAGATGATTCTACAAGTTGACATTAAAACCAACAATGGTCTGCACCTGACTTCAATCAGAGGAGGTGTGAGCCTAGAGTAAATGATTTGATCTGTTTATGTATGCCTCAGTTTCTTCATCTGTCACACAGGAATGAGCAACTACTAGAATTTAACATATGAATGTTTCTAATGGTACTCACCACAAGTGCTGTAAATCTACATCTGTTTATTTTCCTAGGAACTAACAAGAGGAGCACAGCTAAGCACAGAGAAGCTGTCTTGGCACTGGCTCTTTCCTTGGGGGAAGCCTCTGTGTTCAGTTATGAAATTGTAGAATACAATCATGAAAATCCTGGTCAGCGTCACCAGGAGTCTGCTGAAGGGACACCATCTTCCCTCCAACTTTCCTCGAAGGCTACCATATGAGTTTTTAGTCCTTCCCTGTCACCCAAAACAGTGTAGCCAATGTCCTGCCATTTTCCCCTGCTTACCACTTTTGCATTTTAGGACTTCAACATGTGTCTGTAGTGATTATCCCAAGGAAGTCCCTGCACATACTGTCCATTAAGAACACTAAGTCATGTAACAAGAGGAGCTAAGCCAGTAAGTGCTTCCTGAACCTCACAGGGACTTAATGGCAGTACACCCATGGCTTCTGGAAAACCCAAAGAGCATCCACCCTGCTCCCAGAGACTTTCTGGGGGGAGGGGGTGCTACCGAGGGGGTTCAGTGGCTAAACGTATATGCTTCTCTAGCAGAGGACGTAAACTCAGTTCCCATCACCCATATTGGGCAGTTCACAGCTGCTTGTAATTTCAGCTCCAGGGGGAACCTATTCCTCTGGCCTCCCAGGGCATCCATATTCACACCCACAAGACATGTGATTAAAATAAGCTTAAACATCCCTGAAAAGTATGTGAGTGCACAGGGTCCTTTTAGAACAGATTTTTTGAAAGTCAAGGGTGTCTAAAAATCCTAGAATTTACCAATCAAGAATCGGTCCAGTGGCACCGCGCCTCACACTTCAGACTATCTTCCAGAACCATTCCCAGTTCCCAGCCTTTGCATTTGAGAATAAAAAAGCTTTTCTTTTTCTTTTTCTTTTTTTTTAATAATGAAAGGCTACCGGTGTTCAGGGACATATAACTCAGGTGCACCTTTCCTTCAGTTCCTTTACTGGAAATGAAAGAGGGTGTGGGCCATGTAAATTGGGTTGCTGGTGACAATATCCTTAGGTTCAGCAAGCTGGGTTAAATGAACACATGGCCTGTCCAGCATTGCCTATGGACCCTTCCCTGCCATGCTTACCACCCTTCCTGATGCTGGTGGCATTGTCCACTTCTAACATGAGAATGGACTCCAGAATAGGGATGTGAGCTGATCTCGCTCACAGCTGTATCCTAGTTTCTAACACCTGATGCTCAGTAGGTCACAAGGTTCTGGTTGCTCAACCCTAAGGTCCCGTAAGAGAGAATGCCAGCTTTACCGTAAGCCCCTCCATTCTGCTGCTTTTCCTGGATCCTACTCCTAGAATGCACAGCCCCAGCATAAGCTCCAAGCCTTCCTGCCTGGCTGGTCCTTTAACTCACTCATGGCCACAGGCAGGAGTCAAAGCAAGACGTTTAACCAAATCATTTTTATCAGGAAGTCAAGCCAGACGGACCCATGTGAGGGACTCAAAACCTTGCTTTTTCTTGAAAGAGAAGTCCTGACCTAATCCTTTGCATAGATGGCCACTCTCCCAGTCAACCCCTTCTTCACCCTATCCCCTCAAAGGGCCACTTGCAATTTCTTAAAAAGTTGGTTAAATTTTGTGAGAATTCAGTATTTTCATACTATCTCGTGGACACATTCATTCACAGAAACCAGGAAAGGGAACTTTCCTTACCAGGAAGCATATCATGTATCTTAAACGAAAACAAAAAGAACTCAAGTTTGGATCACTTTATTTAACTGCACCAATATAGTTCAGCTACCTTTTGGGTAGAAAGGCGAAGAAACGAAGCTCAAGAGTCACTGATGAGAAGGAAGGAGAATGGGTAACAGTCTCAGAAGGGTAACTCCACTAGCAGATCCAGACGCAAGGCAAAAACCACCTGGAAAGTCCTCCCATGGGGCTCCAATCCCTTCCCCACTGACCCTCCTCCATTATCCCAACTCTAACTGGAATACACTCAAAGGTGGCGCAGGTTGTGGTTGTTTTAACCAAGACCTCCCAGAGACACAAACAGATTACCCCAGGCTTCTGAAGCTCTGGACTATTGTGTCAGGAGGTACATTCCAAGTTTCCTAGCCTGTGAGCAACACAGGAGGCTGCATTCCTTTTGGATCATCACTAGGTGTCACGGCCTGGCACTGGGCAAGCATGTGTCAGGTAAGTGGCTTGGTTAATGAAGGTTTTGTCATCCCTTGACTCCATCAACTTGCCAGCCAAACGCCCATAAAATCTAGAGGCCAGTGACCAGAGAACAAGATACAGCTCAATGCCAGTCACTGCCCACTGCACAGACTATTGACTGCAACTTGCCAGCCACAACCCACATTCCATTAGGGTCCAGGAGAGCAGTTTCTCCATGTAACGTATCTCACAGTCCCGAAGTATAAACACTAACCTCATAAATGACTGTCAAAATGCTTTCTTAGAAGGGGTACTTCCTTTCCATTAACAAAACCCATTTTCAAAAAAAAAAAAAAAATGAAAGAAAGAAAGAAAAGTGAACTGGGCCTTAAATCAGACTCAGAACTGAAACTAAATCTCCAAACCCGGTCCTGGCAGGCCCATTTATCTAACAGGACATTGAGCAAAAGAAGCATTATCTGTGGCTTTGGCACAGATGCATTTCCTTCTTTTAGGGTACAGTTTGAACACACTAACACACCCATCAATAAACTTGTGGTCCTCCTTTCCTCGCTCAAGTAAGTGAAGCCAGACTGTTTTAGTATTTTTAAATAACCTTGGGGGGAAAATGCAATCAGAAGTCCACCAGAGTAAAATGAAAATGTGGGGAAAGGTAGTTACTTCCTTTATGTGATCTAACCCATTGGCTTCAAAAGAATTGAACACTTGTGCCCACTCTGGCCTGCCCCTCCCCCAAAGAAAAGGTGTAACGACGTGGCCAGCAGGGCCATCAGCTTGGCGTCCAGGGCCCCGGCGGGGAGGCGGCGACCACAGCCTCTAGAGACAAAGTTCTGTAGTGCACTGACTTCTATCATACTCAGAGTCGGAGTGTCTCAGAACTTTGCCTCCAAAGACCAAACCGGCTGTCTTCCTCTAGAAGTTTCGTCCTGCAGGTGTGCCCCCACCCACCCCTCCTCTCCCCCAACAGGCAAAGAAGAATAACTCATTAGAGGCAATATAGCTCAGGATGATCCAATAGTGGAATGGATCATTAATTATGGAAAGTTACTGCCGCAGTCTGCAGGAGTAAAAGCCCGGTAGAAACGGTGTCCTAACAGATTCTGGTGGCAATGTCACAGCAAACCGACCGCTGGGATCACACAATGCCCCCTCCTTCCTACCCATCCCACACCAGAACCCATTCCCGGTCGAGCCCGCACCTCCTCCAGGCCTGTTACTAAACTTTGGCAAGAAGCTAACTCACTTCATCTAAGTTGTGATAACTTTTTTTTACCTTCCCATCTGGAAAGTTGGTGGGGGCGGGGAGAACGCAAGGCGACGGATTCCTGGAGCTGGGAGTCAAAGCAAGCGAACTCGAGCCGGAGCATTGCCCCGCAAATGGGACGTCCCGGGAAAGCCAGGCTCTCCGCGGCCTCGCCTTCCCCCAACCATTCTCACCGCGCTACTCCGGTCCTCCAACTGCCCGCGCACAGTCCCGGGAACCCGCGTCCACGCAGCCCCGACCCCTCGGCGCCATCCACCCACCCTCCCGGTTTCCCGCTTATGCAGCGCCTCCGCAGCCGATCCGCACGCAGCTCACGACACAGGCCGGGTGCCCCGAGCCCGCCCACCCCGCTCCATCCTGCGGGGTCCCGCACGCCTCCTCACGCACTGCGCGCAGGCAGCTGTTGCGCGCGTGCAACAGGTCCGCGGAGCGCAGTCCCCATCCTGCCCGGCCGGTGCGCGCGGCCGACAGAGCGGGGTTCAGAGCTCCGAAGCTGCGGCCGGGGATTGCCTCGGCCTGTCTGGCCTGGCTGCCCTCCCAAGGGCCGCCCCCCCGTATGCTTCAGCCCGGCCATCCTTGTCCCGGGCCGCTGCAGCCGGTTCCCAGTGGGCGCTCCGCTCTGCTCCCTTCCATCTTGACTTTTGCCGACGTGGAAATTTTGGGTTTGGAGACGACCTGAGCTCTTATTGGCTGCTGGCGGGCGGGGTCGGAGGTCACGGCTGCTCTTGCTATTCCGCGCCAAGGGGAGCCGCAAAACGGCTCGTGTCAAGTCAGCAGGTTCCCTCCGCCTCTCTGGGGTCACGTGGGCACTGGGCGGGGCGGGGAGCCGCCTCCTTATGCAAATAGAGCGGCGACAGGGTCTTCAGGAAGGAAGGGGCGGGGCCGGCAGGCAGAGGGGCGGGGAGGGGCGTGGCCGGAGCCGGGCGGGGCGGGGCGCGGCGCTCCAGGTGGCTACCTGGCTCCAAGTCGGTCCCCGCCCCGCCTCCGGGTTCTACCCCTAGCGGCGGTCTGGCTGGACTTACGTGGTCTCCAGCCCGCCGGCCTGCAAGAATACGCTGAACGCAGCTTTGCCCGCAGCCCCTTCCGCTAGGCCGGGCCAGAGCCTAATTGGGGCCTGGGTCTCTGTTGGGTGGGGGAAGACGAGGCTGCCTCCTAGACAGAGTGGGAAATGGAAACCTCGAGGAGGACACTTAGCCTATCCCGGGGCTGAGTGTTAACAAGAACTGACAGCGAGATTCTGGGTAAGAGAATTCTAAGACAAAGCTTAATCAAGATTTCCTCAATTAAAAAGCCATCCCTTTTAATTAGAGGCCCACTGCCCATCTCTAAGTAAAGAGGTCAAGAGCTACCTAAAAGTCTCAAAAATTCCAGTTTGTTTTTTAACGTCTACAGGGACAACCCAAAGGTCAGTCTGTTTACACTCTGACCCCTATTGGACACTAACACAGGGGTATGGAACCTGGAGTCGAGGTCTCTCCTCCTGCATCCGCTAGAAGGTGTAACTCAAGGTGCTCAGAATTGCCCATGTCCTGGAGGATAAAGGGAAGCAATCTGTATGGGTTTCTCCAAGCACGCATGGAGGAAGGCTTTTGTAGAAGAGGGGATTGATGAGTGATCACATGACTAGATGTCTTCCTTCCCTCTACCCAAGGAGAAGACAGCAATGTCAATGCACAAAGGTAGAGCCCAGGTTATTGTAAAACTCACAGCCTCTGGTCACCAAAGAAAACGAGCTGCGTCTTTTAAAATATAGATATTTCTCAGAACAGGCCTGGTTTCTCTTTGTGATAAAGCGTCTTTTTTTTTTTTTTTTCCATCTTAAGTCTGGCTGGATGATACAGAAAATGAAAGATACAGTGTTATGGGAAAATTCTTACCTGGAAAATTGTTCCCTTCCTGTCTTCTTAATTTACTCGTCCCTTCTCCCCCTTTCCCCCTACGGAAAGATAAATCCTTGCTCCTTCCAACTGTTTATCCTCGGGGATCTTTCCACTTGCACACTTGCATGTTTATCTGACTCTTCCGGGTTTGCTGGGGGGGAGGGGGGACTCCCCAGGCATTGTCTGCTCCAGCCCCTCACCCCCTTGCTCTGCCAAGGCCCACCAGCAGTGCTAGCTGGGCCTCAGAGCTGGTCCGGGCTCTGCCGCAGGTTCTGTTGTGTGCACTGGAATATTGATTTTTCAGTGTGTGCGCGCCGCTCTGTAAAAAAAAAAAAAAAAAAATCAATATTTCAGTAGCTCAAGCACAGCGCAGGGCAGTGTAATGGAGCTGGCCTGCTGATGTAACGAGCAGGGGTCCACCCTCAGCCATTGAGGTCAGTCAGAGAACCGCAGTACGCTTTCCTATTTCATTGTTTGCTTCGGGAACAGGGAGGGGGTTGGCCCATGTTTGTGTACATCAGATGTCAAGCTCCTGGGTAGCACAGAAACCAAGTTGGGTTGGGGGCAGGGGTGGGGAGGTGGCTAAAAGTGATGACTGCAAATGTCCTATTGTCCATTTATACGAGAACTCCAGTTATATTCACCCATCAGTTTAACAAATTTCACAATGAGCAAAAAAGAAAATTGGCTTGCTCCAGGACAAGCCTAGAGTTTATCTTTTAGTGCTGGCTATCTGGAAGCTTTTTAGCCTTCTGTCCCATAATGTGCCTCTGTTTACAAAGACAACAGATTTCTCACACACTTTCAAAGGGGAGACAGATCAGTAAATGTCGCTGCCTAGAGGCTGTGAGGACAGGCCACTGGAACTGAGTGAGGAGTGTGGGTCCTCTAGCTGCTTCCACTAGATGGGCCCAGGGAAAGCCTGCTCACCTTCAACCTCCCTGTTTTGAAAGGGTTAAATTCAGTGACTCCCGAACACCCTCTCTAACAACTCGGTTCTACAGAAGAAGGGCTGATATAGCGAAAGACAAAAGCATAATTATGTCAAATGTGGGTCTTAGGTAAGAAAATGGATTGATACCAAGAATGTTGTAGAAGCAGAAGGTGGAGCGTTTCATTGCCATCCTTTTGAGGGTTAATTTGGACATTTTCTAAAATATACTTTTTTTGACCCAGCTTTTCTCATTCGAAAAGTTTTTTTTTCCCTAAATAAAAAAACATTACTTAAAAAGCAGTTCATCACTTGCAACTTTGCACCATTGAAACACTGGAAACGACTTCGCAGCAGGAATGGCATTGCATTCAGTGGGATGCAGCTATTTCATGATGGGGCTGACCTAGGAGATGTTTGCAGTTACGGACGTGCATTTGCTACTGGAATCTCTGTTTGGACAGGAGTGTGTGACCTAGTGGCCAAGGATATGGGCTCTGCGGCTTGCTGACTTGGGTTGAAATCCCATCTTCATCGCTAGCTAGCTCTGTACCAGCCCTAAATTAAGTGTGTTGGAGAGCAGCTCACAGACTTACAGGCTTGAAATAGCATCAATCTGTATCTTACAAGTTCTGGTGCTCAGAAGTCCAAAGTGGGTTTTGCTGGGTGGACAAAGGGTAGGGCTTCACTCCCTCCAGAGACTCCAAGGAGTCTTTACCTGCTTCTTCACCTTTCCTGGAAGCCTCCTGGACCCCTCAGCTACAAGGTTGGGAAGTGCAGAGCTCTTATGTCTGTTTTTGTCATGTCTCCTCCTACCTCCCCACATTTAGAGCTTTGTCATTAGGCTGGGATCTGATCACCTGGATAATGAATAGTCATCTCCTCAACTCGAGATTCTCTTGATAGTTCCACGTTAGCCATTATTGGGGCTGTGTAGCCATTCTTGAGCTAACATGGAGGTGTCTGCAGGGTTATATTCCTTTCTGAGAACTCCTAGAGAGAATCCTTATCAGTTTCTAGAGGCTGCTCACGGTTCCTTGGTTTGGGGCCAGCAATGGAGTTGACTCTTTCCCATGCCTCAGTCCTCTACCCCAATCCTCCTGCCTCACTGCCTCTTCCCTCGTGATTACATGGGGCCCACATGGGACACTGAGGATGATCTCCGTATTTGAAGGTCGACCAATTATCAAACTTATTTCTATGTCTAGTAAAATGGCATATTCACATGTTTCTGGGATAAGGTTACAAACACCGTTGGGTGTGGTAGCACTCCTCTTAAACTCAGCACTCCGAAAAACAAGAAAGAGCCAGGAGGATTTCTGTGAGTTTGAGGTCAGTCAAGGCTATAGTGTGACCCTGTCTAAAAAAAAGACAAAATAAGTAAAGAAAGGGTGCAAATAGCTTAGGATTGCCTGCCACATTCAAGAAGATAATGGTGACAATTCCCGTCAGAGATTTGGAGACCAAATGAAATAAGATATGTAAAATGCTTAGCATAATGCCTCGTGTATAGTAAGCACGACATAGTAATTCACACATCATAATCATTCCCCAGTGACTAGTCTAGTTAATGGCTAGAAAAGGAAACCCAGACTCTACCAGTTGCATCTGGTAGAAGGAATTAAAACTGGTAAATTTTCCTTGTTTTGCAAATGTTTTTCTTTTCCTTTTTCTACCACGAACATGCATGACCTGAACATTAAAAACTTGAATGAAATTTAACGAGGCAGTGGTGGTGGCGCACACCTTTAATCCCAGCACTCAGGAGGCAGAGGCATTCGGATCTCTGAGTTTGAGGCCAAACTAGTCTACAAAGCAAGTTCCAGGACAGTCAGGGCTACATGGAGAAACCCTGTCTCGAAAAACAAAAAGGAAACAAAAAAATTCACAAAGTGAGACAAGTAAATAAGAGATTATCATAAAATAGTTGAAAGACGAGAAGGCCCAGGTTCTAACCTTGATATGGCTGCAAAGTCTGAGCTGTGGCATCCTGTAAGTTACTTTAACCTCTTTTCGCTCTCACCTTCCTCATGAGTAACGTGAGGGAAAGGAACAATGTATTTGAAATGATCTTTCCAGTTCTAAACTTGAAACTTCTAAAAATTTTAAATAGAAATAGTACGAAAAACAAAGCATTGCTATAAAAAAAAAATCCTATAGTATGAAAAAAGGTAGTCCTATAGAGACAAAATATGGCAAACAGCATAAATAAGCCCCACAAAGAAAAAAAAAAGGACAGCAAAAACAAACAGCAAACAAGCATAAATAAAGACATTAACCCTTGTTAGTGACAAGGAAATACGAGTTAAAACTTCAGTGAAGCCATGATACCAGCTCAGACCTGTAGTCACAGCACCCAAGAGGCTGAGACAGGACGATCACCAGTTACAATCCAGCTTAGGTGGCATGGCGAGAGCCTGTCTTAAAAAAAAAAAAAACACCCAACAACAACAAGACTTGAATCAAATATTTTATCTCACCAGGTTGGCCAAAATGCACAAGTCTAACAGCAAAAACAGATATGGATGAGCGAAGTGGCTGCTGAAGTTTCTTCACAGAGCAGGTCGCTGAGTAACAGCAAGCAGGAATGACAGCGCCTACACAGTGGGGGAGGTCAGGGAGCAAGTCCAGAGACCAGAGACCTACGCCATCTGTACAAAGCTCAACCTGAGCAAAGCTAAATATGTGCTTGAGGCATTCATAAAATGCTGGAAAGCAGAAAACTGGTAACAGAACATCTAGGAAAGTGGTTAGAGGTAGGATGTGGAGAGCAGAGGATGAGGAGGGAAACCAAAGCCAGATGGAACATTTAGGTGCCTAAGCGTCCACTGTGCTATGCCTCACAGGAGCGTCAGAGGGAGAAAGTGGGAGGTGGGAAAGGATGCTTTTAGGAGTATCTGTGGGTACCTGGTATCCGTAGACTGGGTGAATTGCTGGGCTTTTATTAACACTCACTAGTAAAGGTGGAATTATCTTTTATAAGCCACTTTGCAAGAGATCTTCAGTTTTAGAAACGTTGTTGTTGTTAACTTTTAAAAAACTTTTTTTTTTTTTTGCCAGAGCTGGAGAAATGGCTCAGCAGGTAGGAGTGCATACCGCTTCTGCCGAAGAGCGGAGTCACATTCGGGGGTTCACAACCACCTGTAACTCTAGCTCAGTGTTTGTTCCAACCTCCGAGGTCACCTGTACTCACAGATACGTAATGAAAAGTAGATTTGAAAAAACAAAAAAACCTTTTGCAATGAAAAATTGCCAAAACTCAAAAAGAAAAGAATCCAGTCTTAGTATAGTCTACAAAATAGATATAAAATTCTGTAGGGGTTGTCTAAGGGTTTTCATTGCTGCGATAAAGACCATGACAATCAGCAGCTTGGGGAGGAAAGGGTTATTTCACTCACGCCTCCATACAAACGTTCATCACTGAAAGCAGTTAGGGCAGGAACTCATACAGGGCAGGAACCTGGAGGCAGGAGCTGCTGCCAGAGGCCACGGAGGGGTGCTGCTTACTGACTTACTTTCCATGGCTTGCTCAGCCTGCTTTCTTGTAGGATCTAGGACCATGGGCTCAGGCATGGCTCCACCCACAATGGGCTGGTCCACTCACATCAATCACTAATTAAGAAAATTCCTGAAGGCTTGCCTACAAGCCAGTCCAATGGGAGCATTTTCTCAACTGAAGTTCCCTTCTCTCAGTCGACTCAGAGCTGTATCAAGTCAATATAAAACTTGCCAGCATAGAAGTATAAATAAATCCATCACTCATCACCAGTTCCAGCAATCACTAACTTAGACCAATTTTGTTCCATTTGCACTTCTCCAATCCCCATAATCTGCCGTGAGGATGTGCTCCCAGGAAATACTATCAGCTATGCTAGGAGCACTATTAAGACATTATCAAGCCAGTCGGTGGTGGCGCACATCTTTAATCCTAGCACTTGGGAGGCAGAGGCAGGTGGATCTCTGTGAGATGGAGGCCAGCCTGGTATACAGAGGGAGTCCCAGGATAGCCAGAGTTACAACAGAGAAACACTCTTGAAAAACAAACAACAACAAAATCAGAAGCTATTTTAATCAAATATATGAATAGGAGAATATTCAAGTTGTTCATACTTGAAATTTCCTCTAACTCCTCAGAGAGGACTTCAAGGACCTCAAGTCCAACACAAGGGAAGACAATGCAGGACTAAATGGCTGGGGGTGGGGCTGAACTTTTTAAGGTCTCTGTTTCTTCAGTATCCTCATCCTCAATGGCATTGAGTTAATGAAATGACATCTGTCCTACTGCTTAGTCTCCATAATCTGTCTGGTATAAGTCGCTGGCACTAACTTCCTAAAGCCTAACTTTAATCATTGTTTCTATAAACATGAGTGTGCTGGTTAGGTTTTGTTAAGTTAACACAAACTAGAGGCACATGGGAAAAAGGAACATCAATTAAGGAATTGCTTCCATCAGATTGGCCTGTAGACATGTCTGTAGGGGATTTTCTTAAGTAATGATTGATGTGGGAAGGACCAGCCCAGTGTGGGTGGTGCCACCCCTGGAAAGGTGGTCCTGGGTGCCATAAGAAAATAAGCTGAGCAAGCCATGGAGCAAGCTGGGAAATGGTGTTGCTCTATGGCCTCTGCTTCAGTTCCTGCCTCCAGGTTCCTGTTTGAGTTCCTGCCTTTGCTTCCCTTGATGATAGACTGTCAAGTATAAATTTGAAATAAAGCCTTTCTTTCCCAAATTGTTTTTGGTCAGTGTTTTAGCACAGCAACAGAGAAGCAAACTAAGATGATGAGTGTATGTTGCATACACACATTGTACTAATTTTTGGAGAAGATTCAAAGATAGACCAGATTTAATGTCTGTTCCATAAGGAAGTTGGTTGTTGTCCATGGTGGGCTACTTGGCCACACCTGAGTAGTTAATGAAATGGCTTAGAATGGAGGAGACTGGTCACCATGGAAGGGCCAACCATGTGACTGGAGGGTTGAGGCTTTGAGCATGGTGATGTAAATCTACCTCTAGACAAGGGAGAGGAGCTAGAGTTGGAGTTCAGGCGTGTCATCGATGATTCGCTCAATCATGCCTCTACAATAAAATGTTCTGGTGATTAATCTTGATTTTCAACATAGCAAGATTTAGAATCACCATGGAAAGGAACCACTGGCCATGTCTAGATTAGGTTAATTAAAGTGGGAAGACCTACCCTAAATGAAGGAGGTAGCATTCCATGGGTCTAGGACTGAAGACTTTCCTCAATCCCACGTAGCTGTCTCTGTCTCACAGCTGTGTCTCAAGATCTGAGCTCTCAGCTACTACTCCATCACCACGTCCACCTGCCTGCTGCCATGCTCCTCATCATGATGACCATGGTCTCTAACCCTCTGAAACCCAAATAAAGCCCCGCATGGATTCTTCCTACTGCAAGTTGCTTGGTCATAGTGTCATATCACAGCAATAGGAAAGTAACTAAGACACAGAAGAAAGAAAGAATACTTGCCTCGTGTTGCTCTGGAGGAAGCACAGAGACCTTGCTTGGAGCCTTTGAAGATGAATGAGATTGAACATACAGAAGTTGTAATAAAATATGACATTTGTTGAGTAATAAATAAACACACACACTTGTGTTAGTCATTGGCTTATAAAGAGTAAAGACTTGGGCACATGGTGGTAGAGGTCCCAGCCCATGACTGGGTGGACTCACGGCTTTTGACTCTCTCGTAGGGGTCTAGATGTCAATGACAGGGATTACATGGTGGGACAAATTGTTCAAATCATGGTGATAAAGCAAAAGCACACTAGGAAGGACGAGGTCCCCCCAAATCTTTTTTGAGTAGATGCTCACAATAGCCTAATGTCGTCTCACTGAGCCCCACCTCCTAAAGGTCCCACCACCTCCCAGATTACCACTCTGGAACACAATCCAATAACACAGGAGCTTTCTCGGGTCACTTAACATCCAAACCGTAGCAAGGGTGCATAAACACCATTTCTCTTTTACAAGCAGGTAAGTTGAAGCACTCAACAATTCACCAACTGGCCAGGACCTACACAATTAGATGTGATCCCAGAAAACAGGACTCGGTGACCACTTTTAACCACTACATTCAACTTCTTTTGAAGTGGAAAGAACATTCCAGGAGGAAAAAGTGGCAGAAATAGATGGGAAAGTGTTAGAGGCACAAGGAATAATACCAGATGGCTGAAGGCCAGTCTAAAGACTCACCTTACTTGACAGGATTGAGAAACCAAAGGTTTGTGGTGTTGGAGTTTTGAGGTGGGCTTCTGGACTCGAAGAAACTATAGTGATGTAAGGAATTACCATTTCAAAACATGGTCCCCCTTCCATCCAGACAGCTGCCTTCCCCCCTTGAAGAGCATTTTGCCTCTGTCCGTGCCTGTGCTGTGGCAGACACTCCAGGGAGAATCTACGTCAGTCTCACTTTTTAATCTCCCATGGAAATTGGCTTAATACTCACTTCAGAAGACACTTGAGACTCCCCTGAATATGTGGATATTAAAGTACGTAAAACCGTATCAAATCGTTGATACTTGACCCTTTTGACCTACAAAACAGCAATTCATTATGGCTTCATCCTGTTTTAAGAATTGTCTTACAGTAATGCTACAGAGACAGACTGATAAGGAAATTCAAGTAATACCATAAAAGGGATTAAAGTGGCATTTAGAAACTATAAGCAACCATTCTTTGATTACAAACAATATATCGATTGAAACTTGAATGAATACATACACATATACATATTTAGTCATATATATATGAAGAAAGACATGGAAGCCTGTCAGCAATTTTTCTTCTCTACAATGATTAGAACCACTAAGACTGAGCCTGAGGTCAAATCGTCAGCTCAAATTCTATTTGAAATGAGCTTAAAAGCTTCAGATACAACTCAATACAGTAGATCTTATATGAATGGAGGAGATGGAGAACCACGGCAAATAGAAAAGCCTTATCCAAAAGAACAGAGCTTTGTGAGGATTCTTTCCCAATGGATGAGCAGAGGTCATTTTAGGCTTCAACCAAGAAGATAGGAAGAAGATAATTTTACATTTTATTTTGAGACAGTTTCTCTGTTGTAACTCTGGCTGTCCTGGAACTCACTCTGGAGACCAGGCTGGCCTCGAACTCACAGAGATCCGCCTGCCTCTGCCTCCCGAGTGCTGGGATTAAAGGCGTGCACCATCACATTCAGTGTCCTTCTTAAAGCAAGAGAATTGTCTACATTCACCCTAGTCCCCCTTGGGGCTTCTCATTGAGCTAATAACCAGTTCTACACAGGACCAAGAGTCAAAGTTGCACCCTGAAAGATGGCCATTACCTGTGCAGTTTAAACAGAGGAAAGGGAAAAACAGCCCTGACAGTGAATGGAGTTCCACATGGGGACACAGAGTGACTGGACACAGCGGGCCTGTTTTATCTCACTTGTTTGTTCAGTGTAATTGAGCAGCAAAGCATAAGGAAGTCTATTTCTGAAGTAACTCTGATCAGCTTGTTTGCTGACTCCTCTGAAATAGCCCTACCCCTGGGAAAGATTTTCTCCTAAAGGTTCTATATGAAATAGAAGTGCTCTAAACTACTTGTTCAGGGAAGATTATTGTTGCCCAGTTGATCAGAGCTAGAAGGGAGACTCATGTGATTTTCGGATCTGTACCCTGAGGGTACAGGCTCCCCAAGATGTGGTGTGAAAAACTGTCCATATGAGAAAACATTGATCAGATGTTTACCTTTACCTGTATAAACTGCGTGGAAACTCCTTGACAGTCTCAGGCTATTTCTCTTTCCCAACACAGCTTCATAACCATTACTTACGTGACTCCTTCAGTACTAATCATATAAGAACTCTGCAGTGTAGCCAACTAACACTCTGCTAGAAGTGCACAGGCTCTCCTCCCAGAAGTTTTGGGGGATTTGACCCACCTTCAGGAGCCACACACACATCCGCTACCGTCTTTGACATCCTTCCATCCATCCAGGACATCTCTGTTAGAATCCCTCTTTTTTTACTCCTGGTTTGGTTCTGATCCTGGAAATCTGCTTGACAAGGGAAGAGAGATTTGCACTCTTGAATCCAGGACACCACTGCTGGGTCTTCATAGTCAGTGTGGACGATTGTACAAAACAGTGCCCTGCCTGGCACCGCAGTCTGCGACTCCAGTCTCCCCTGTGTTCCTCTTCCCCTAACTGGAAGGGAGACCTACTTCTCTGGCATCTTTCTCTTCCAGAGGACATCAGAAACCATCATAGACCCCTAGAAAACCACAGAGAGCAGACCTTTGTAAGGAAAGGCTCCTGGGACTCCCATCCCTGTTTCTCAGTCCATCTGCTGTCTGGGTTCCTCTTCTAGCCTCCTCTGGAGCTTCAGGTTGGGATAGGCTCATTTCCTGAATCCCCATCATTCATTTCCCCCCAACACACACTTAATTTCCTTCTCTAATTAAAAAAAATCATTATTAATTATTTGAAGGAGTGTGAGCTTTTGCACATGAGCATAGACAGTGCTTTGGAGGCCAGAAAAGGGTATCGAATACCTGAAGCTAGAGCTGTAAGCATCCTAATATGGGTGCTGGGAACTGAACCCAGGTCCTCTGGAAGAGCAGCAAGCGCCTTTAACCACCGAGCCCTCTCCAGCGCCTCTTCGTTAACTGTAAGATAATATGGACCCCACTTCTGGAATTGTGTGAGATGACTCAGAACTCACGACACCCCTTGCCTCACAGCACACCTACCACTGACATCTGACACATGCTTTCTGTCTTGCAGGTTCTGCTTTCCCGAGGACTACAGGCTCCCTGAGGACAGGACTTTTTTTTCTTTTCTTTTTTTACTGATACATCCTAAGACAGCACCACACACACCTTGGAAGCATCCTTTAAATATTTGTTGACTGGATAACTGTGTAATGACTGGAAGGTTAAAATGAAGGGAATGAAGGAAAAAAACGTGTAAAAATCGGCTTTTCTGATCCTTTTTATGAAACCGAAGGAATCTTTAGAGGATTTGAGCACTCGCTACGAGTTGGGAACGTACTGATCCTGACCACCAGTGTAGTAAGAGGGGGAAAAAAATCTACTTTTGCCTTTAAATATATACTGCAGCCTGACATTCTTTGTGGAGATTTTCTATGTATAGAACCGTCTTATTTAAGGCTAAGTTAGGTTCTCCTTTCTGTACATGATATATCTTAACCACCGCCCACTTGATGTACCTCTTAGTTTGATTACCTTTCTGGACAGGTCTGTACGTCAGCAAAGCGCATGCGCCCTCTCTTCTGCAGTACCGTTTAAAACGTGGAGTCCTGAATCCGATTGTACTTTCTAAACGAGAAGAAAAGTTAGTTTTTCTCAAAGAGCGAAAGAGCAGGGACAGGGAGCGGAAGTATTCTTTATCTTCATTTAATCTCCGTTCAATGTGAAACGGTTCCCATTCCCTCAGGCCCTTCCCCCACACTCTGTGAAGTCACGGTGGCGTATCTGCCCTGCCTCGAGTCGCTCAAGCTCACTTTAAGACAGCTAGGCTCAGGTCAGCCTAGTCAGCAGAGGTAGCCGCTCAGTATCAGTTGTTAAACATGAGGAGAGTTGGTGGGGGCACGGCTTATGTCTGCTCCTGGATGGAACTTTGTGAGATTCAGAGATACCACGCCCCCACCCCACCCCACCTTCAAAAGAGAAATGAAAATCCTGTCAAGTTGATGCAGAGCTCGGAATGTTCCAGACACCCGGCCTTTGCCCCTGCAGCCTGGAATCCAGACTTTCCCACCCACCAGACAACAGCCACTGCTTTTCTCCTTCAAGGATCACTTCCGACAAGTCTTCGTGTAGCCCTGTCACAGGGTTTGGCCACCAATAATTTACCCCTAGGGCCATTGCTAGTTCATATGGCCCACGTGTCAATCAGAGAATTATACTGTTGAGTCAGAAAAGATGAGCTAACTAACAACAGCTTTTTATTCAACTGAGAAAGAAAATTAGAGCAAGAAGGACACTCATCTCTCCTCCTTGCAGGCCCATGCTTATAGCATGAAACAAGAAACCAATTTGGCACTCACAAAATCTGTTGCTTAGTCTAGTTGCAAGATGTGTCTTGTTAATGATGGTGAATGTTTTCCTTCAAAACAAAATCTCTTCCAGAACAGAAGAACCAGGTCAACGATTTGTATGGGAAATGCATTTTTTGATCTCCAAATGCCTGCTCTCCAGGATGTCAGCCATTCACCGATCATTTACATCTTAAAGATGATTGGTTGATTGATGGTGAGGATGATTGATCCTAGGGTCTCAGTGAAACAAAATTCAGGATGCTTTCTCGCTCCTTGTGCAGGAGACCACCAAGGCGCTCAGTTATTACTCCTCCCTGCTCCATGTCCTTGCAGAGGGAGACAATGGAAGAGAGAGGGGGAGAAAAGAAAGAGAGACGATTGCCACAGGGGTCTCAGTGATCCCCTGAAAATACAGTCTGGAGATACTGGAGGCCCTACTCACTCCCTGGCCTTGGGCTGCATAGGCAACAGAGCAAGTGCTCCCTCTCTGGAGGGTACCCCTTCTGTAGCTGAGCTCTTCCTCATGATACAGTACAAGCTCCCCTACTTTCTTCTCCAGCCTGTTCTGAGCACTTTGTTCATAGATACTAATGTGCCTAGGGGTGCTGTTTCAGAGAAGCGAGCTTTGATCCTGAAAGGACCCAGATGTAATCTCTTACAGCATTTTTAAATTGTTTTTTAACTTCACTCCCCAGCTGGGGCAAATTTCCACGTGGCAGTCACATATACAGGCACACCTGTATACACATACCTGATAGGAAAGCTCAGAAGTAAGGAGTCACACACCATGATGTGCACTCCAACATACTGTATCATACTTTTCTTTGTAATGTTGACTGCAATTCACTGAATTGCTTTTGTGATTTCTAGTGAGTCAAGGATGACAGTTTCTTACTTACTCATCCATGGCAGTCCTCTTAGGTTTCTGAACAGGAAATTGAAGTTCTGAAAGGTTAAGTAATCTGGCCAAGGTCACAGAGATACTGCCTAATGTCAGAACCAGTTTAGAACACAGGTAGCCAGATTGTCTAACTTAGCTAATTATTAATAATAAGCCTCTTCTTGAAAAGCATACTGAGATACTGAGAAGGGTGCCTGCCATTAACTACAAAAGCACATGGGTTCTTTTAGTGGTGGAAAATGAAAGTCACCCAAAGTAAAACTAAATAGGATCTCTTTCCCCAAGCCTCGTGTACATATCATTTCCAGTTGCAAACTCAAATGTCAAGAGAGCTGTCTATATAAATATATGCAGAGAGAGTCTGTTTATTTTACGAATGTTTTCAATTATGCCTGTAATTTGGCTCCAATCTGCTGGCTTATGTAAATGTCTCTTCCCTGACTTCTCTAATGGAAGAGGTAAGACTGCACAGCCAGTTCTTCCAAAAACGGTGGGCTATGTCTGTGGCTACCAGACAACCCTTGTGACAAGAGGGGGCTTCTCACTTGCTTCTCAGCTATGCAGTAAAGGTCTGAGATTTAGAGCAGGAGGCCTCTGTAACAGCAAGCTGTCTAGCAACAGCGTGAGTCCAGAACGTTCTCAGCAACTCTCACCGGTCTCCTAGGCCATCCTTGTTAGACAGTTCCCACTCCGGTCACACAGTCACCGCAGCTGCCTGTGACCTCACCAACCCTGCAGGAGCACTGTTTCCATTAACCCGCATTAGTCTGTAGGAATGCAACTCGGCATACTTTCCTCTGATAAAGGCATGGATGCCTTCCTGTTCTCCCTATTTTTAGCCTGCTTTAAAAGTGTCTCCTTCAGCCAAACCAAACACACTCTCCAGCCCCCCAGTCCTACCCCATTCTGCATCAAGGCTGGTTGCAAACCTGCACAGGATATGGAGTCCGGTGTGTGTGGTGGGGGGGCTGGGAGGGGAAATGCCGTGTGCCTGTTTCCACCTCTTCTGTTATTTCATTTTCATTGTACCTTTGCGCCGGTCCCTATGTCAGCTGATGAAAGCAGCTATGACCTTTTACAACAATTGGCCTCTGTCTTTACATCGGCTGCGTTCACTCGCTGGGACCCATCATTGGGATCACCTTAGGGGCGGCCCCTTGCTACCTACCCTGTGAAACTGCAGCCGCAGAGAGTGACAGCTAAGTAGAGGAGCGGCATCTGTGGACACAGGCATAGCTGCCGGTGCCTTCCATCGGCGAATGTGAAAATGTCACAGGTCATTTCTGAGTGTGTTCCAGCTGGAAGCTAAAAATGCCCCCAGGTGCACGGACAGAGCACACGTGTAGAAGCAACGAAAATTAGGCATGAGAGTCATATATGCAAAGTCACCACGGCAATTCCTGCTCTGATCCTTGTGAGTTGCCCTGGCGTGCGGGGGTTCTGGTTCTGGCTCGCTTTCTGAGCTCCCCGGTCATTTTCCATAAACCTTCCTTGATCTACCATAGAATACAGTGAAGTCGTGCCTGCTCCCGGAGCCCTCGCTGTTCAAGGATGGCTGCTTAAAGAGTGGTCCTCACTGCCTACTCCCGGAGCCCTCGCTCTTCAAGGATGGCTGCTTAAAAAGTGGTCCTCACTGAGGCCACAGGAAGGACAGACCGGAGAGTGTGACTATAACATTTAAAATTCAACTTTAAAAATTGCCATCTTCTCATCCTGTCTAAGGACACAACACAGGGCCGAACTGTATTTGTTCTGGCAGACACATGGGTGACTGCTGTAGTGGATAGGTACCATAGCAGCCATATTTATGGCAACGACAGTGTGCACTGGTCCTTGCACCTATAAAGAAATCAGCAAGTTCTCGCTACTTCTTGTTCTCTTGTTTCACTTTTCCCCAAAAACTGGTCTAGAGATTGCCACGAAATAGAGAATTGTCATTCCTGAGAAGCTTTCGCATCTGGGGTCCGGGATAGTCAATGCAATCTCTGCTTCATATTTTTCTCTCCTGTTCAAACAGCGCAGTGAAGCACCCCCCAGCCCAGTGTGGGAACGGGGTGGCATTTTGGAGAAAGATTGCCATCAAGGATGGGAAGTGCTCTGTAAGTTGGATCTCCTACTGACGACATCAAACAATCCGATGACATTGAAAAATGTGTGTGTTGGTGGGGAGAATTGTGAGTTATTTCCAAGTAGGGTGGTGATCTTTGAGGAAATCATACTGCCTTCTTTTCTCTCTTCCTTCATGATCTGGTTCCTCTCCAGCAGATAGGGACACTGAAGAACCTGGTACAGAAATGTAAACACAATACATTCTTTAGTATCAATCCCAGGTGAAATGACAGTCCCCAGGAGGATCATGAGCCTCGCTGACTTAGTAGTCTCTGTAAGGACTTGTGGCTGTAGTTACTGCAGCAAGCCTTGACTGACTGTGCTCAAAAATCACTTGCATGTCAAGAGCACAGAATGTCAAGTTTGCCCTCCATAGATGTAGAGTTACTCATGCTCAGTTCCCAGACAAACGCATAGACATCTAGTTCACCTATAGCTTGCTGATGGTGCCCAGAGGGGCAAAGTATGCAAGACTCAAGGAGAAGTAATTGCCCTTAGGAAATCCATCCGAAATCAAAACAACTTCTTGTCAATCTATCCAGAAAAATGGAGCAAAGGAGGGAAAGAAGGCAAGAAAGGAAAGGAGGGAGGGAAGGAGAGAAGGAGAGAGGAATGGACGGAAGATGGACCATCTCTGAGGTGGCCTTTAATGATCATACTTGCTGATGTTCACACTCGGGGGTATTTCTTCTTGAACATGAACTGGACACACTATTAACTCACTTCTAAACCATAGAACACATGTGACAGGATAGTACTTCAACCAAGGTCAGGCTATAAAGGCAGCTATGATTTCTGTCCTGGGTTATCAGCCTTGGTACAATCAAGAAACAAAACACAGTGTTTCGATTTCCAGGACTGAAAAAAGTTAAGTTGCTCCTGGAGTATGGAGAAGCCATCCAGAAATTAGCAGGAGCGAGAAGGTACTATTCAAATGTGGAGGCACGGGGATGGAAGGGATTGAGGGAGTTACCAGACGCTGTGAGAGCTGGACCCCCCCCCCACAGGGTCTGGAGCCATGCTGTGCCACCATAGATGCTAAGACAAGAAGTTCAAGGGTTCTCTCTTCTTCCTACAACTCAGTTCCCACTTAGATCCTCCACTGGCCAAACCTGTTCCCAAACCAGCTGACCTAGGATCCTAGGGAGCTCAACCCTCTGGACTCAGCTTCCTGTAATACAAAGGGGAGCAGGGGAGGACAAGAAATAGATGGCCAAGCTCCCAGTCATGCCCAGCTCAATAGCCAGCTAACTGAAAAGAAAAGCTAAACCCTAAAAGGAGCCACTTAGCACCTCTGAGCACAGGGACTGGTCCAGGTCTACATGAAAAACCAACAAAATAACACTACTGGCCAACTACACAAAATAGGCCACAAAACACATAGCCAAGCCAGGGGTCCAGAGATGGGAGAGACCACACCGGCCTGGAATCTTTTGGGTTGGGAACTAGAAAGGAGAGTCAGGATTAGTCAGGGTTTCTGGAGTCTAAAGAAGGGTGGTATGCTGGGGAGAGAAAAGCAGAACAGGACATACTGGAAAACCTTGGGGAAAGCCAGGCCAGGCACCTTCTTCAGACACATGCAGGTATTTGGAACACACAGGCATACATACGCATGCGCACACATAAACACACGCTGTGTCATCACAGTCCAAAAAAAAAAAAAAAAGCAAAACCTGAAGAAAGCGCACCCCCTTTTGTGGAGGAGGGGAGCACGCATGAGTGACTGGTGACCTTGGAGGGCGCTCCTCAAGGTCAGAATCCAGACCACAAGGTGTTTCCTGACCAGGTGTGGTAATATTGTAAAGTTCCACAATGAATAGGAAGACACAGGAACAAGTCGGCAAATGGCAAACACCTGCTTTGAAAACCGAGCAATGAGAAAGCGAAGACAACAGCGGAGGCCAAGAATCGGAACCATGCATGATGCCTATTGGTCTCCGGCCAGACTCTGCAAACCCCTGGAGGTAGGAACTTAACGAGTATGTCGTCACATCGCAAGAACCTGGAACAATGTCTGCCCCATCAGAGGTGCTTCGTGCACAGTTGCTAAATGAGTGGGCCAGCCAGAGCGAAACCTCAGCTCATCGGAGGGGCGAGTGCACAGCGCGCAGATGCTGTGAGGCGATGTGGCAGCGGCGGCCGTCTGGAAAACCCCAGCGGCAACCAGAACAGTGTGGGCAGCTGCCACCCGAAAATGAGATGGTTCTTCCACGGCAAATGTGCAGAGTCATAAATAGCGTAGACCTATGCAAATTGCCACAGCTGCACAGCGAAGGGTTGGAATGTGGGCTCTGCTCTGCACAGAATACTTCCCGGCCAACTGGGCTCCTCCCGCCAATCACCCTCATCTCAGCTGGCCAGGCCGAAGCAGCGAGGAGAACCACTGCACAGGTCAGCTTTTCATGAGACTATGTTCTGTTTCAGGAGGCTTTATGCCTCAGATGTCACTTGCCTAGTGGCAGTGTCCCAACTCATAAGATAGTTTCATGCAGAAATGACCCCTGTGTAAAATCATCAGGTCATGGGTGATGTCTGTGATATTCGATCTCTGCTGCCGGCTTCACTGAATTTGAAGTTACGGATGAAACTCACCTACAGGTGTCCGTGAAGGTGTGTCCAGCAAGACTTATCTGAGGAGCTAAGACCCACCCTGAGTGTGGGTTGCACCCTCCCATGGACTGGGGATCTCCAAACAAATATAAAGGGGAAGTCAGGAAAGCCAGCTGAGCACCAGTGTTCATCTCTCTACTTCCTGACTGCAGACATAACACAACCACCTGCCTTGCAGTCCCTCCCGCCCCTTCCTTTCCCACCACAGTGGACTCTATCTCTCCTTAGACTTTGAGCCAAAAAAAGCCCAACCACAAACCCCCTCAAGTTGTTCCAGCTGGATTTTTTTTTTTTCACAGCGATGAAAACGTTACTAGTACAACATCTTTAATTTGGGGAATTTTTAGCAGGACCCTCAGTCTTTAAACACATAAAACCTCCTTCCTGGGATGTGTTAGCAGGGAATGCCACCACCTATGCTGTTAGCATCTTAAAACCTCTTTCCAGAGCCCAGACAAAGATACTTATTAGCATTCTGAGAAGGAGGGGGAGGAGGAGAAAGGGGAGGAGGGGGGAGAGGAAGGAGGGGGGAGGTGAGAGGAGCATTTCACTCACAGCTATCTAAAGTTTCTTTTCTTATTACCGAGAATCCAACTCAGCGCCGCCTGATGCACACATTCCAATATCTGTCACATAAAATGATCTATTAGAAGATTGTGACAGTTCTCTAACTCAGATACTGAAGTAAACTTTAAAGTGAAGCTTATACTTAGTCATTGTAACAACGACAACAGTTAGAACACTCACTACTGAAAACGTGCGTGGGAAGTAGGTTCTAGGGACCAGCTAAGTTACAATGCAATGGCTTAGCTACGCGGTGCGCCCTGCGGCCAGTCACAAGCCACACTTAGGAGACTGTAGCTGGTTGCAATTCAAACCTCAGTGGTATTTTTATTCATCTCTTCTCTGCCTTTTTTCTTTAAAAAATTTGAAGTGACTTTACTTCTGGAGGCAGGGAGCCAAGACAAAGATTTGGTCAAGGCTCCATTGTTTTCCTGAGGGACCCAGGGAAGGATCTCCTCCTACCTCTCTCTGTGGCCTCCACTGTGGTTCTTTAACACCACATTTCCATACATTCTTCCTGTATATCCCTGTGTCCACCTTCAGGTAGAGTCTTCCTCTGTGTTCCTGTGCCCAAATTTCCTCTGTATGAAGATGGTAGCCATGTTGGTTGGAGCTTACCCCACTCCAGTATGACTTCATGAGATCAACATTACATATTCAGAGAAGGTCACTCTGAGATATTGCAGGTTACAACCTTAGCTTCTGAAGTTTGAGGGGATACAATTCAATCTATAAGAAGAAGGAAGGAAGGGAGGAAGGAAGGAAGGATGGGAGGAAGGAAGGAAGGGAGGAAGGAAGGAAGGAAGGGAGGGAGGAAGGAAGGGAGGGAGGTAAGGAGGGAGGGAGGGAGGATGGATTTGGGGACTAGAGAGATGGCTCAGCCTGTAAGAGTACTTGCAGCTCTTGCAGAGGACCTAGGCTCACTTCCCAGCACCTATATGATGGCTCACAGCCATCTGTAACTCTAGTTCTAGGGGTTCTGAGACCTCTGCTGACCTCCACAGGTCCCTTCACATACTTGGTGCACTCAGGCACACGTACACGCATATCACAAAATAGATAATTTTAAAGGAAACAGGAAGAGTGACCCACGGAAACTGAACATACTCGTTATCCATTCTCCTAAACATCTGTAAGACAATAAAGTCAGGCTGGGAGATGGCCCAGTGGCTAAAGCACTTGTCACACAAGCCGGAAGACCTGAGTTTGGATCTCCAGAGTCCGCGTGAAAAAGTTAGGTGCAGTAGTACATGCTTGTGATCCCAGTACTGGGGAGACAGAGACAGGGATCCCTGAGGCTCACTGGCCAGCCAGCTTAGCCCACTCAGTGAGATGCAGTCCAGTGAGAGACCCTGTCTGAAGGGAAAGATGGACTGTGTCTGAGGAATACCACCCAAAGATGTTCTCAGCACTCATGCCAATCCACACACAAATGAAAACACACACAATAACAAAGTTATAATTAAAGGGTTTTACAAAGACAGCAGCAGCAGCAGCAGCAGCAGTGAAGGCTATGAAGTTAACAGAGAAGAGTCAATGGACTAGCAGGGAAGCATGGAGTTACACCCCAGGTCCATAGGGCTGAGAGCCACCCACTCCATAGAAACTCAGAGACCCTGAACTTGGAGATGCTGAATGCCGGGACAGGCAGATAGAGGGCATGATGGGACATCGGACCACTTTCTTGCTATCCCATACTTCCAGATGGCTTTCCCTGGGTAGCCAGCCTCCTGGAAAAACAGAAGCTTATTCTGAGGCAGGTTGAATAAGGGACACTCAACCCAGGGGGCACCAGACCTACAAGAGGATGATTCAGGATCCTGAAATGAAAGCTCACATAGCTGTGGGCTAGGGAGCTGAGGAGCCCTTCATCTGCTTGGACTCAGGACACTCAAGGGAATATGACTACAAAGCTAGAAGGAAGGGAGAGACACACTAGAGAGATAAACATCCCCCCCCCCCCCCCGGGGAGGAGTAGCCTGCCATACTGATATTCAGGGTCCTCAACAGAAACCTGGCTACCACCTAGTTATTCTACACTGATCTGCTTCCAGAACTTCAAGTGAGGTTCCTACCCTCCTCTTGAATATAAAAACAACAGCCACACACTAGGACAAGTCTGAGCCCTGGGGCTCTAAAGACTAGACAGACAAAGGGACCAGAGGACACAGAAAAAAAAATAAAGAGAGAGAGAAAAAAAAAAGGAAGTTTTTTAACATTATAATGAATGTCCTCGGTGAGATATGGAAGAGAATTAATGAAAAGAGAGAGGAGGAACAGGAAAGGCCTCCAGACACTAAGACCATAAGCACAGAACCATCCAGAACATGCAGTGATGAAGACAAGAAAGTAGAAGAAGGTGTCTAAATATTAGAAAAAATATTCAAAGAAGAAAATTTTAAGAAGAAACTTGTGGACTCTGGCCAGAGAAACAGGTAGGTTAACTGCAGATCTTCACCTATTCCTCAGTGCCTCCAAAACCAAGCCCCCAGTCTTTTCCCCAGCTCTGCAGCAGACAACCCGCTGCAGGCTCCTTCCCTCCCCTATCTCCAGTGGATCACACAGACATTCCCCTCCCAACTTCCTCTTACTCATTGTTTTACCCCGGCCCCGGCTCTATCAGGCATTCCCTGCTAACCACAGGCCACTCCAGCTAGCAAAACAGGTAGACTAACTGCAGATCTTTACCTCTCTCTCCATTCCTCCAAGCCCAATCCCCCAGTCTCATGACCAGCTCTGTTAGAGACCATCTGCTTTGGCCTCTCCTTACGCTCTGTCTCCATTCCCAGGGAACAAAGTAGGTCCTGATGGGATACCCCAGCCCCCCACTTCATAGCCCATTCCCATTCCTAAGTGTCAACTCCCAATACCTAGAACCATATTTTACCCGGAAACCCCCATGGCCACCTAGAATTATAATCTTCCCAAACCCGGGTGAGTGAAAACAGTAAGTCTCCACTAGAACCCAGCAACCCTACCACAGCAGATCCCGCATGTTTTAACATAGCTGAAATGCAAGGCAAAGACCTTAAAATAGCCTTTATGAATATGATAGAGGTCCTTAAAAAGGAAATGAATGAAAAGGGGAATGAATAAATCCATTAAAGAAATCTATGAAAATACAAATGAACGGTGGAAGGAAATGAATAAAACAGTCCAAGACCTGAGAGTGGAAATAGAATCAACAAAGAATTCCCAAACTGAAGAAAATCTGGAGATGAAAAATTTAGGAACTCAAAAAGGAACCTCAGAGGCAAGTCTCACTAACAGAATACAAGAGAGAAGAGAGAGAATCTCAAGCACTGAAGCACCATAGAAAAATGGTTACCTTGGACAAAGAAAGGTTGGATCTAAGAAACTTCTACACAAAATGTCCAGGAAATCTGGGATACTACAAAAAAGACCAACTCTAAGAATTAATAGAAATAGACAAAGGAGAAGAAGCCTAGGTTAACGGCACAGAAAATATTTTCAACAGAATCACAGAAGAAACTTCCCTAACCTTAAGAAAGAGATGTCTATCAAGGTAGAGGAAGCACACCGCACACCAAATAGACTGGACCAGAAAAGAAAGTCCTCTCAGCACACAATAATCAAAACACCAAAGATACAGAACAAAGAAAGAATATTAAAAACTGCAAAGGAAAAAGACTAAGCAACATATTAAGACAGAGCTATTCATGTAACACCTGACTTCTCAATGGAGAAAAGACAAAAAGGTCTTGACAGATTTCTACAAATTCTAAGAGACCGCAGATGCCAGGCTACACTACTATACCCAGCAAAACTTTCAGTCACCATAGATGGAGGAAGAAAGGTATTCCAAGACAAAACCAAGTTTGAACAATATCTGTCTACAAATCCAGTCCTACAGAAGGTGCTAGGAGGAAAACTCCAACCTAAAGAGGCTAACCATACCCAAGAAAATACAAGGAATAAATAATTCCACACCAGCAAATCAAAAGAGGGGAAACAAATAAAAAATAACAGGAGTCAACAAGCAGAATCATCCTTCTGCTGCAGCCAAGAAACACATGTTAACATCGAGGTTAGATACCACCTCGAGGTAAAAGAATGAGGATATTCCACGCAAATGGACCTAAGGAGAAAGCTGGTGCAGCCATTTTAATATCTGACAAAATACACTTCAAACCAAAACTCATCAGAAGAGATAGGAAAGGACACTACACAGTCATAAAGGAAAAAAATCCACCCAGACAACATTGCAATTCTTGACATCTATGCACCAAATACAGAAGAACCAAGTCCATAAAAAAGATACAGCTTAAATCATATTGACCTGTTATAGAAGTTTATTTATAGTTATATATAAAATAATTGTTTTGTGTACTGTTGGGTAAAAGCTGCCTAAATCTTGGCATTTTGTATTGTTTTCAGGTGTTAGATTATGTGGGGGATGTTTGATTGCTCATGATGTGCACGTGCTATCAGTAGAACACCCAAGGAGATCTGTATCAATAAAAAATTCTGAGCTGGGACGCTCAGGGTTCCTCTGTTTAGTATGGCGCTTGCCATGATAGTGTTTCTCCCAGCCAAGGTCTGGCAGGGATTACATCTAGGAGAATGCCTCTGTGTCTTCCTTGATGTGCAGTTACATTAACCCTCGTACACTGATAGTGGGTGACTTCAATACCCAACTCTCACCAATAGACAACCATTCAGATTAAAAAAAAAAAACCCACAAAAACTAAACAGAAATTCTGGAGCTAACTGAAGTTATAAACCAAATAGACCTAACAGATATTTACAGAACATTTCACCCAAACACAAAAGAATGTACTTTCTCAGAAACTCATGGAACTTTTTGACCACATTCTTGGACACAAAGCAAGTGTCAACAGATACAAAAAAAATTGTAATAACACCCTGCATCCTATCTGACCGCCATGGATTAATACTGGAGATCAACAACAGAAACTCCTGGAAACTGAACAACTCTCTAATGAATGAAAAAGAGGTTAATACAGGAATTAAGAAAGAAATGAATGACTTTCTAGAGTTGGGTGAAAATGAATACATAACATATTCAAACTTATGGGACACAACGAAGGTGGTTCTAAGAGGCAAGTTTACAGCACTGAGTGCCTACACGAAAAAGTTGGAGAGATCTCACGCTAGTAACTTAACAGCACACCTGAAAGCGCTAGAAAAAAGAAGAAATCATACCCCAAAAAGAGTAGATGGAGAAATAAACAAACTTGGGTTTAAAATCAATAAAATAGAAACACAATAACAACGACAAAGCAATACAAAGAATCAATGAAACGAAGAGTCGCTTCTTTGAGAAATCACTGAGATTGACAAACTCATCAAATTAACTAAAAGATGGAAAGGGAATATCTAAGTTAACACAATTAGAAATGAAAAGGGAGTCACAACAGACACTGAGGAAGTTCAGAGAATCATAAGGACATACTTTAAAAACCTGTATTCCAACAAATTGGAAAGCCTAAAAGAAATGGATACTATTCTCAATACATACTGCTTACCAAAGTTAAATCAAGATCAGACAAGCAATTTAAACAGACCTATAACCCCTACTGAAATAGAAACAGTCATTAAAAGAGTTGATACTAATACGCCTCAAATTATTCCACAAAACAGAAAAAAAGAAAGAGCGTTGCCCAATTCATCTTATGAGACCACAGTTACCCTGATACTCAAACTACCTGAAGGAAAAGGAACTGCAGACCAATTTCCCTTACGAACATACATGCAAAAATTCTCAATAAAATACTTGCAAGCCAAATCCAAGAACGTACCAAATGATTATCCACCGCAATCAAGTAGGCTTCATCCCAGAGATTCAGGGATGGTTCAATATATGTAAATCGATAAATGTAATCCACCATATAAACAAACCAAAAGGCAAAACCACATGATCATCTCATTAGACAAAGAAAAGTCCTCTGACAAAATCATCGTCCCCTTGACGATAGAAGTCCCAAAGAGATTAGGTATACAAAGGACATTCCTCAATATAATAAAGGCAGTTTACAGCCAACATCAAAATGGAAAGAAACTCAAAGCAATTCCATTAAAACAAGGAACAACAACAACAACAACAAAAAAGTTGTCCATTCTCTCCATACCTGTTCAATATAGTACTTGAGAAAGCATTAAGGCAACTGAAGGACATCAAGGGGATACGACTTGGAAGGAAGAAGTCAAAGTATCTTTATTTGTAGATGACATGATAGCATACATAAGTGACCCTAAACATGCCACCGGAAACTCCTACAGCTGATAAACACTTTTGGCAAAGTAGCTGGATACAGAAACAACTCACAAAATGCAGTACCCTTCCTATAGACAAATAACACATGGACTTAGAAAGAAATCATGGAAATGAAACCTTTCACAAGAGCCTCAAATAATATAAAGTACCTTGGGGTGACTCTAACCAAGCAAATTAAAGATTTGTATGATAAGAACATTAAGACATTGAAGAAAGAAACTGAAGAAAATATCCGAAGATGAAAAGATCTCCCAGGCTCATGTATCAGTAGGATTCAATGCAATTCCCACCAAAACTCCAACACAATTCTTCACAGATCTTGAAAGTAAAATCCTCAGCTTCATCTGGCCACACATACACTGTAACGGAATGCTTGGAAGAAGTTTTTGTTATTTTGGATTCTTTAAAAAACAAAATGGCATTTGGATTAGGTTTGCGTTCCCGCCCCAGCTGTGGTGGTTGTTTATGAGTTGGGTTTGGAATGCCTGAAGCAGGTGGCTATGATTTGGTTGGGTGCAGTCATTCTGACACCTGTAGCTTGTTCTTGGGATTGTGTGCTGCAGGGGTTTATGGGAACTTTTGGCTTCGGGTATAAAAGATCTGAAGCCCTGAGAGTCAGGGTGGGTGTTGGTTGGTGGTTTGTTGATTGGGTTGTCATCCATTACTGTATTAATTCTTAAAAGAACAAGGGTTGCAGGGATTACAGACCGTGAGCCGAGACGCTAGTCTGACTCACTGTCAGCTGGTCCTCTTCGAGCTTAGGAAGCCTGAAAGAACCTGTGAAGATTTCTACCTTTTTCTCGTTCTATATCAAGGCTACTTGTAAAAGTGGTGAACATTGTTGGGAAGGCTTTTTTATTTTATTATAAGAAGGTGGAATAGATGGAAAGAGATAGAACAGAGATAGAAGATGGATGGAGAAGGGAAGCTCTTTTGTGACGGCACGGGGACCACACAACACCAAAGCGAGAAACCTCCCTGTAGAGGTGGTGCAGTCCTGAAGGGAGAATATCCCAACAGGACTGATGAGTTGCTCAGCCCAGCAGAGCTGAGGTGAAGTGTCCAGCTCTGCTTTGCCTCTGCTTTGCCTCGCCTCCTGGAGATGATGCAGTCCTGAAAGGAGAATATCCCAACAGGATCGAGGAGCTTCTGGCCAGGTGTCCCCAGTGTTGCAGCTCTATAGGGAAATAGCCCAGGCAAGCTGTTCTTCTTTTTTCTGTCCAATGATCTCAGCAGGCCAGTGACTGTTTCCGCTCCAAGGAGAAACAGCGAAAACTGAGGGTTGCTCAGTCCTTTTTAAAGGGTTCTGGAGGGGGTGGAGCTATCAACATGGCCTGTGATTGGTGGAATTCTCAGTCCAGAGAGGGTTGAGGGGGCCCAGCTCAAGGTCATTTGTGTTAGTTGAGACCCTTTTTGTGCTGTTCTGTCAGGTTGGGGAACCCCGAAGCCAGCTGGGAGTGGGGTTCCTAATAGTCCCAGGGGGGAGTTTCTTATGAGAGGTTTCAAGTTCCAGAGCTCCCCAGCCTTGCAGAGCTAGACTCCCCCAAGAGGGAAATATACTGGCTCCTCAGTGGTCTTTGGCACCATTTGAGGTTCCTGGTGGGCACAAAGAATGGTGTCTGGGCCACCAGAGTCCCCAGCAGAGTGGCAAGGGAGGTAAGCGTTAGTCTTGAATAGATGAATGTGGAAAGGCATGTGGAAGCTCTTCACAGAGGTGGGAATCCCACACTATAGACTCGGGGAGGGGGACAGAATCCTTCAGAGGGAGCCTGGGCTGTGAGCTATGTCTGTGGTCAGGGGTAGGGGCAGAGCTCTCCAGCACAGAGCCCTGCTGTAGACTCTGCTTGTTGCAGAATCCTAACAAACAATTCTTTCTATCCTTCCTTTCTCTGTCCCTAAATTGAGGGTAAAAGATTGTAGCATGCATACTGCTACAACACACACACAAACAAGATGGCTAAAACAATTCTGAACAGTAAAAGAACTGAAAGTATCACCAGTCCCCAATTTCGAGTAGGCACTGCAGAGCTATAGTAATAAAAACAGCACAGTTTTGGCACAAAACAAACACATTGATAAATGGAATGGAATTGAAGACCCAAACATAAATCCACATGCCTACGGACATCTCGTTTTTTATAAAGAAGCCAGAAATACACACAAGAAAAATAAAACCAGCATCTTCAACAAATGGTGCTGGTCAAACTGGATGTCTTCAGGTAGAAGAATGCAAATAGACCCACTTACTGCCCTACAGAAACTCAGCTCCAAATGTATCAAAGACCTCAACATAAAACCGGATACACTGAACCTGATACAGGAGAAAGTACAGAATAGCCTTGAACTCAGTGGCACATGAGAAAAAATTAAAAAGTTAACAGAACACTGTTAGCAACAGCATTGTGATCAACAATTAAAAGAATGGGACCTCATGAAAATGAAAATTTTTGAGCAGCAAAGGACACCATCAATAGGACAAACTGGCAGCCTACAGAATGGGGAATGGTTTTCATCAACTCCACATCTGAGAGAGGGATACTATCCAAACTATATAAAGAACTCATAAAACTAGACATCAAGGAAACAAATCACAGTTGCCAAAGGTCTTTCTCATGAGCTGACCTCTATGGTAACTTGATGGGATTTAGAGTCTCTGGGCTTGGCTGTGTAGTGTCACTTGGATTCCGTTGAGGTGGGAAAACCCACCCTAAATGAGGGCGGTACTGTTCCACAGGCTGGGGTCTGGGCTGCACAAAAGAGAATGCAAGTTGAGCAGAGCATTCCTGATCTCTGCTTCCTGACAGCAGGCACTGTGTCTAGACACCTCCTTCTCCTCCACCTAACGTCCCGTCACCACGCACTCTATCCTCAAACCATGCGCTAAAATAAATCCTTCCTTCCTCACGTTCCTTTTGTTTGGTGTTTGTTGCAGCAATGAGACCAGTAACTACTACAATGGCATCTTTCTTGTGATGACATGAATATGCAAATGTCCACGCTGCACAGTTCAATCTGTTCAGGTTGTGTTTGGTACTAGGTTATAAAAACTGGCTATAGCAGCCTCAACCCTATGGGCTGTTTATCTCACAGAATTAATACAGCCATTTAGAAACCTGTACCTATCTTCCTAGACGACATAGCCCACGTACGATACCAAAATGACAACTATCAATGCAGGATTCATAGCACACCTCAGCACAATAAGAGAGAATGGCACCGTATAAAAGAGCGCAGGAAAGTTGAGTCGTTGGGGAGGGGGGTTGACCCAGGAAGATGGTAGCATCCCTAGAAGTCCTCCCTTAGTAAACTTTTGCTTACCTTTCATTAACCAATATTGTGTCAAGTCTGCAGTGGTTGTGGACATTTTTAGCACCTGAATACCCTCTCACCTGGGGGCAGGGGACACGGAAGGCAATGGGGATGAGGGATGACTGAGAAAGCGTAATGATACATCGGTATGAAAATGCCATAGATAATCCATTGCTTTATACTCTAACTTAATTTTTTTTAATGTCACTAGTTTGGAAATGAAATGCCCCCCCATTTCCTATTTTATAGAAAAGAAATGTTTTTGTTGGAGCTGGAGAGACGGCTGAGTGGTGAAGAGCACTTGGATCCAGATACCATTCCAAGCAGCCCCACGGCAGCTCATAAGCATCTGTAACTCTGGTTCTGCGGGGTCCATTGCCCTCTTCTGGCCTCTCCCAGCACTAGACATGCGCACAGTGCACAAATTCACATGCAGACGAACACTCATTTGCATAAAATAAAAATAAATAACTCTAAAATAATTTTTTTGGTTTTGTCTTGCATAAGCTCCATACCCTAAACTACACCCTGAACCCCATGATTGTTGGCACGGAGGCAAGAGGTTGAGGAATGCATTAATCAAACTTTATCGGTGGCCAGGCTGTGCTTCCTGCCTCCAGGTTCTGAGCATCCACAAATCCCACGCTATGTGACCGAGGTCACGGAATGCAGAGTGCTCTCCAAACCTGTCTCCACGGCATCCTTGTGAAAATTGTGACTTCTGATTGGTGCTGATCATCATGGTTTTTCGAATAAAATAAAATCTTCTTCAGTGTTCACAAGTATTTAGACTGCCTAGAGGCTAGGGACACACTGAGAACTGCTTCATTCTGCAAGATACCAGCTCAGAAATACCTCGTACAAATGAGTCCCCTTTGTCTTGTAAATTGAGTTCACTGCTTTCCCTGTCATTCGATGGAGCAGTAAATCACCCATAAAGAACAGATCGTTCAGAGAGCAGGGATGAGAAGAGAGTGGAGTAGGCAATCTGCTGGTGCGTCCCAACCTCTGAGCAACTGCTTCCCAGGGAAGCCAACAGGACTCAGCGACTACGCTTGTAGCTTCTGCCATCCAGTGTTATTCAGAGGGCCCATTTGAACCTCTGTCTACTAGTGGCCTCCTGTGATGGGCCTTGGGACCATTTCATTGGCCTTTCTATACCTCAGTATTCACATGTGTAGAATGAGAGTGATGGTAGTTCTCAGCAGGAGGCTGGTGCTGGAGACAGAATAAGGTGCCAGATGCCAGAGTGGGAGACCAGTATTTGGGATTCGGTCAGCACTCAATAATGGCATAGCATTAGCCACTACTATTATTTCTCCTATAAACCTGCTGCTTGTTGGTGTGTGTGTGTGTGTGTGTGTGTGTGTGTGTGTGTGATGCACTATGGTCCTAAGGAGGTCAGAAGAGGGTATTGGATCACATAGAGCTGCAGTTTAGCTGACATGTGTGCTAGGAACTGAACTCAGGGCCTCTCAGAGCACCAAGTGCTCTTAGCCTCCTCTCCAGGCACGCAAGTTTCGTTTTTAAAGTTATGTTCTTTGGAGCAGCTGAGACTCTTGAGAAAAACACTACACCCCACTCCTTCCCATGGCAAATTCTGTAGACTCTGAAAGACAGAGCACAGCTGTTCTGAGGCAGCTAGAGGGCTGATAATGAAACACACCTACCAGTCAGGTGGTAGTGGCGCACGCCTTTAATCCCAGCACTCGGGAGGCAGAGACAGGGTCAACGTTACAACAAAGAAACCCTGTCTCAAGAAAAAAAAAGAAAAGAAAAATAAAGAGAGAGAGAGAGAGAGAGAAAGAAAGAAAGAAACCTACAGAGGCAGGCACACCCTAAAGTAACCCACCCAATGGACCACACCCTTGAATGACCCTCCCCTCTTCAGGGTGGGAGGGATGCAGGACTATGTATCAGTCCGATAAGTAGAGAGAGAACAAAAGTAGTAGAAAGAACAAGCAACTCTACCCCAGCTGAACTTCCAAAGGGGAAGCAGGCATGGTAGGAACTGTGGAAGTCTCGATCCAGCAGCCCCTGAAAACCAGGGCCCACCATGCTGCAACAAGGAAGTACATTGTGCCAACAACTTGCAGGAGTTTAGAGGTAGATTCTTCCCGAGTCCTCTTCAGTGAGAACACCTTTAGGCCGACTGCAGCCTGGGGAGGCAGTGCAGGGGACTCACAGAGCCACATTTGTTCCAGGGAAGTTGTGACATGACCAATGTGCACTGAAGGATACTCAGTCTGTGGCAGCCTGCCATCCATAGAAGATGGACACACCTGTTCTCAGTTATGCTGTGACTGAATTATTTTCATGCCAAAAGATGGCCCAGTACTAACTCATATGGAGTACCTGTAAACTATACTGTCTTTGAAAATAGGCCATGCTGCTATAGATGACCAAGAGAAGATACAACCTGAAGGGAGAGAGGCCCCAATTAATTTTTCCAGTGTCTTTTCATGAAGAGGAAACTTGAACACAGGTGTAGATGTAGATGTAAAAGGCAGTTTATTCTTTGCTGATTCAATCCCTGATCCTAGAGGGTTTCCTCCTCTGTACAATCTAATCTGCCAACCTAGACCTGGAAGACTTCAGCCTCCATACAATCTAATCTTCAAGATGCTAGTCTGGACCTAGAATGTTTCAGCCCCCAAGACTTACTGCTGACAGTTGTGAGAGTTTATTTTTAGTTATTTATATATAAAATAATTGTTTTGTGCTCTGTTGGGTGAGGGGCTAAGTCTTGGCATTTTGTATTGCCTGCAGGTGTTGGATTTATGTGGGAGGGGATGTTTGATTGCACATGATCTGCATGTGCTATCACCTGAGGAGTTCTGAATCAATAAAAACACCTGAGCTCAAACGCTCAGGGTTCCACTGTCCAGTATGGTGCTTGCTAGGATGGTGGTTCCCTATGCTGAGGTCTGGAAAAGTTTGCACCTATGAATATGCCTCCTTGTTGTCCTTGGTGAGCCTCCCCATATGCTTACTACTACGGCTGACTGTGCTCACTCTAACTAGCTGTCTTCTGAACTCCAAACTGTAAATTGTAAATCATTGCTTTTTACTCTCTGCTTTCTCTCCTTGGCTTCTCCTTCTGAACTGAAGTGTGAGCTAACTGCACTCAAACTGCCTGACTGAACTAACTCTCTGCTTCTTTCTGAGCTCTGCCTCTTGTCTGGTTCCTGTCTAGTTCCACCTCACTTCTCCCTTTACTTTGAACTGACTGTGAACTCTGAACTGAAACCATGAACTGAGAGTTGTGAACTGAGAACTGTGACCAATTTTTGAACTGATTGCTTCCTTTTACATCCTGAGAGTTTGAATTAAAGGCATGTGCCACCATTGCCTTCTAAATTGGGTTACTTAAAGGTGTGTGCTCCAACTGAATCACACAGGCCTTGAATGTGATCCTTTCCCAGATCAGCTATGTTGCTGGATTAAAATTAAGATTAAATATTCCTCTACATACAGGGCAAGACATGTGCAGAGGGAAGGAAGGTAAGAAGACACAGGAAGGACCACTGGCAAACTAGGATCTGTCTGAGTTGCTAGATACAGCAAGAGCCTCCTCAGAGCTCTCAGACAGCCCTGCTACCTCTTGCCTTTGGATTTCTGGTCTGCAGAACCTCTTGCTAAGCTATCTTGGTGCTGGTCCTTTGTTATGGCTGCCATAGTAAGCTAGGCAGGAAGCTAGAAAAGGCTGCTTTCCAATAATAGAAAGGCCTGAAAGGCGGAGAGAATTCATTCATCTATCCATTCATTATACACTTAGTCAATACTCTGCAAGTATTGTAGCAGTACATGGCTATGTCACTCAGCAATAAAGACAAGAGACAGTTTCATATCTACAAACCCTGCCAGACCTCAGCAGAGTGAAGCACCTGTCATGGCAAGCACCATACTGGACAGTGGAACCCCAATCGTCTGATCTCAGGGGTTTTTATGACACAGAAGCTCCTCGGGTGTTCTATTTATAACACATGCAGACAATGAGGAATCAAACATCTTTTACATAAAGCCAACACCTGCATATGATACAAGATGCCAAGACCTAGGCAGCCCTTCCCCCAACAATGCACAAAACAACCATTTTATACATAATTAGAAATAATTCTGCAACATTTCCGCCTTTCTGTATAAGGCAATCAAAAAAAATATGCTTTATCTCTACAACACAATTTAACACCATACTAGCAAAAGTTCCTCCAAAAGAGGAACAATTATGAGGTTTGCTAGAATGCACAGGATTAAATGGAACCATTTAAATGGAACATCTACCAAACCTTTCACAACGTCCAGCATAGCTGCATCTGGCAATTTCTAAAGAAATACGTTTGAGTTCAAAGTTCTGTAGAACATTCCAAAGACTTCTTCATAATGCAGCAACCATTAGTCCTAATTTTTTTAGCAGGTGTTTTCCTTGGCATCATCCCAGGTGATCCTTGTCCGCAGGAAGGGTTCCCTCATGCGGTGGAGTTCTCATCACCATAGCAGATAGATCTGTCTTTTCAGGACCGCCTCATCCAGACCACTTGTCTTTCTCTTATTAGCCTCTTAGTTAGATTTGAGAAACCTGGTCAGGTTTACAGAAGCCAAAAATTGGTCAGCTTAAATCAGCGGCTTCTTGGCTCTAAGCCCTGATTTCCACAGCAGGAGATCCTAGGCTGGTGGGAAGAATCTCCAGCCTTTGGAGATTCTGGTGGTTTGGTGTTCTTTTTCACCACCACTAAGGGGAAACATACAACCTTCTTCATAGAAGGAATGCAAAGGCAATTCATTATATTGAAATGCTATTCTTAAATATTGGGTTCAGTATATAATGCTTTAGTAGGACTAATATCGCCTGTGCTTTCCTTTTAAAAATATGACTCCTAAAAATTTTTAAATGATGTATCACACATAATACACTGACCACAGAGCAGAGGTCTAATCCAAGCATGGTGGCCCCATTCCATCGCCAAGTGATGGGTTTAGACAGGTGTGTATGCACGGCATCAATCTGACCGATGAGTATGGAGAATTGGCAGCAAGATTTATGAGAGTGATCTCCTTTCCCTTTAAAGTGAGCATAAGACAAAAAGGGACATTCCTGTCTTCTGCTGTTGATGGTGTCATCAGTATACTGCCTGGAACAGTGGCAGCCATTTTGAGACATTGAGAACAGATCTCTTAGGAAAATAACCAAGCAAGGTGTCTCATAAGCTGTTGAGGGCAGGGCAGGAGGAAATACTAAGGAGAAAGAAGAAAGGAGAGGAGAGAGAAGAAGAAGAAGACAATAAGGAGGAAGAGGAGAAGGAGCATGAGGAGCGGGAGGAAGAAGCAAGGGTGTGAAGGCAAGAGAAACTGCTTCATGGAGACTGCATGGACTCTGGGTGTGGTGGCACACAGCTTTAATCCCAGTGCTTCAGAGGCAGGGGCAAGAGGATCTCTGTGATTTTGAGGCCAGCCCGGTCTACATAGCAACACCAGGGCTACATAGTGAGACTCTGTCTCAACAAACCAATTAAATGAACAGGATATTTATGCTAAAATGTTTCTGTGTTAAATAAAGACGCCCTAAAGCAGACTTTAATTGTATTTTCTGGTCCTGTAGACAAGGTGTTGGTCCATCTTTGACCTCGGTGTTGAAAACATAATATCTGCTTTCTCTACTTTGTTAATACTGAAACATCCCTCTGAAAATAACAAAGCAGAGACAGAACAATGTTCAGGTCGTTAGCTGATGGGGTAGGGTGGCTTATGGATGAACTCTACTTTTTCTTTCCAATCTGCAGTACGGATTTGTCTTAGCTAGGGTTTCTATTGCTGTGATGAAACACCATGACCAAAAAGCAAGTTAGGGAGGAAAGGTTTATTTGACTTACACTTCCACATCCACATCACTGTTCATCATTGAAGGAAGTCAGGACAGGAACTCAAACAAGGCAGGAACCTGGAGGCAGGAGCTGATGCAGAAGCCATGGAGAAGTACTGCCTACTAGCTTGTTCCCCATGGCTTGCTCAGCCTGCTTTCTTACAGAACCCAGGACCACCAGCCCAGGAATGGCCCCGCCCACAATGGGCTTGGCCCGCCCTCATCAATCACCAATCAAGAAAATGTCCCACAGGCTTGCCCACAGCCTGATCCTACAGAAGCTTTTCTTAACTGAGGTTCCCTCCTCTCAGATGTCTCTAGCTTGTGTCAAATTGACATAAAACTATCCACCATGAGATTAGTCCCAGGTCAGGCAGTAGCAAGGTGGTTTATTTCTGTTGCAACATGTGCTCAGAACTCCAGATATATGTCAACTACATGGAGGAGCCATTGCTCTGAGCTATTGCCCGTGTCTAAACCATGTCAAGCCTGCTCATCATTGTCTTTGCAAGCAGCTTTGTGGCTTCACAGAGAAGGAGTTTTGATGCGATAATCACAGTCTGCTGAATTTTTAGAGCCAGTGTTCCAGATGTCATAGATCTTCTCTGGTGCTTGACTATGTGCCATGATGAAGTTTTCAGTATCCCCGACTTTGACCCATGACCAACTGCTTTCTTATCTGTCCTCTCAAGGTCTAAGCAGGATAAACAGCCAACATCAGAAGCCAGAAGTACTGAGGACTCTGCTGAGTGCTCAAGCCCACAAGAAAGGGGAGAGGGGAGGAAGGAGAAGCAGTCAGTGCAGTACCAGGTTTGGGATCCAGAAGCAGAGGGGAGAGAGCAGGAGAGGCATGGGGGCAGAGCACTGGGTCTAAGAGTCTTTTGCTCCAGTCCCTCCTCTTTGGTTAAGGCGACAGGCTGGAGCCATATGGTCCCCCCTCTGCCCTACTTCATTCATTACTTTCCTGAAGATAGTTATCTTTCTTTCTCACCTTACCTTGCCAAAAGCAAGGAGAGTTGTCCCTGCACAAACCTGCCTCATTCCATGGGCAAAAGGAGTCCAAGTGGTCACCTTGCTCAAAAAATGGGTTAAGTCAAAATTTTCCCTAAACCTTGTAACTAAGAGAAATATTTTTCAACATCACCCCCAAACACAAAATTTCAGTTCTTTTAGCAGCAATGCTCCCAAGTCCAGGAGCCCTCTGAGTGAACTAAGCTGTATATGTTCCTGCTTTCTCCTCCAGAGGTATAAATGGACTCAGATGGAAAAGTACAGTGTTAAAGTTGTAGGTGTTCCGATGTCCTCCCAAAGTTCCAATATCATGTTTTTTTGGTTTTGTTTTGTTATCTGGCTTTAGCTTTAAAATTCTAGAAATCAGAAGAATCTGATGCACATCTGACCATACACCTAAGACCTTTGTGCAAGACCCCCTCACACACACACACAAGGAAGCTAGGGAAAGACTTGGAGTGGGCGGGGCTACCACAGACAGACTATTCTGTGTGTGGACCCAATCCAGTCCAGTCTGGGAGCACCGTGAAGGCTGCAAGACCCCCAATGGGAAAGACCCAGAGGCAGAGAGGACTACAACAGACAGACACATTTTGAGTATGAGACTGGTCCAGTACAGCCCCTAAGCACAGAGAGGGTCACGAGGCTCTGTTTTGCACTGTTCAGAGGCTGTCCTAGGTCAAGTTCACTCCCCAGAGCCTTCACGCTTGGTTTACAGGGAACCCAGAGATTTTATATTAAATCTCACGCTGACAAACCTCTAACCTAAAGCAAAAATGTGGAGTACATACTCTCATTTCTTTGTTTCAGGACAACGGGGCTGCCAATCATCAGCAGTGGCTCTTCCTTGGGTTGGCACAGACATTCCCAAGAGTCTTGGAATGATGTCTACATCTTACCTCATTTTCTTCACAGGAATTGTCCAGGTGGTTGGGGTTCGGGTATTGGCATCCCCTTGCTGAAATTGTATGGACTAGGAAGGTGCTTGAAATTTTTAGTGATCTACAATATATTAGAGGCAAAAACCTACTGGACAGAACCCAGTTCAATCCTCCAACTCAGGGATGAGAGGAGATACAGAGAAGAGCAGCCTCCTCGGCCGTCAGCCATAACCAACACCTGCCTTTCCCCCTAAGCAGCATTTCCTACAGATGCGCAAGCCACAGACAATATGTAGATTTTATTGTAAGTGCAAAAAAATGTGTTTAAAAACTTTCTTGGATTTCAGTGTATGAAACTTTCTAGAACAGAGACTCAGGGAAGGATCAACCTGTAAGACACTAAATTAGCGTTGTGCTGGCTAGTTTTATGTCAACTTGACACAAGCTGGAGTCATCTGAGAGGGAGGGAACCATCCCCCACCCCCTAAACTCAGCTCCCCTCTCACTGCAGATGGCAGGACAGTCTGATATGGACAATTTCACCTGCTTCTCAGGAAAATACTTACAAGTGTACACATGTACTTGCTGTGGCTTGGTGGCATCCGGTTCTTATTCTCTTTATTTCCATTAAACAATTATACTATGTTCAAGTATATTTTTTTCTCACTGATTGATATGGTACAAATACCCCCCAGATTGGTACTTTCAGTTCTGCCTTCTTGTGCTTCATAACAGCCACTACTATCAAATATTTCATAGCATAACGTTTTCATAGTTCACTCAACCATGTGTCCTGAGTCGGACATTCTGTTTTTTCCTTCTCTTTGTTCTCTGCTACAACCTTTGCAGCAAGAAGCACTCCGAGACAGCCCCACCACAGCAGCAGCACCAGGCTCGCTCCTCTTTGTGAGCTTTTAGAATTTACAGGCCATTTTTCTTTGTCAGTGACTGAACTAACTTAACAGAGAATCAAAATCTTTTGTATCAATCTCCCCCACACTTTGTGACTCTGTGTGTGTGGTGTGTGTGTGGTGTGTGTGTGTGTGTGGTGTGTGTGTGGTGTGTGTGTGTGGTGTGTGTGGTATGTGTGTGTGTGGTGTGTGTGTGTGTGGTGTATGTGTGTGGTGTGTGTGTGGTGTGTGTGTGGTATGTGTATGTGTGGTGTCTGTGTGGTGTGTGTGTGTGTGTGGTGTATGTGTGTGGTGTGTGGTGTATGTGTGTGGTGTGTGTGTGGTGTGTGTGTGTGTGTGTGTGTGGTGTGTGTGTGTGTGGTGTGTGTGTGTGTGTGGTGTGTGTGTGTGTGGTGTGTGTGTGTGTGGTGTATGTGTGTGGTGTGTGTGTGGTGTGTGTGTGGTATGTGTATGTGTGGTGTGTGTGTGGTGTGTGTGTGTGGTGTGTGTGGTATGTGTGTGTGTGGTGTGTGTGTGTGTGGTGTATGTGTGTGGTGTGTGTGTGGTGTGTGTGTGGTATGTGTATGTGTGGTGTCTGTGTGGTGTGTGTGTGTGTGTGGTGTATGTGTGTGGTGTGTGGTGTATGTGTGTGGTGTGTGTGTGTGTGTGTGTGTGTGTGTGTGTGTGTGTGTGTGTGTGTGTGTGTGTGTGTGTGTGTGTGTGTGTGTGTGTGTGTGGTGTGTGTGTGTGTGGTGTATGTGTGTGGTGTGTGTGTGGTGTGTGTGTGGTATGTGTATGTGTGGTGTGTGTGTGGTGTGTGTGTGTGTGTGTGGTGTATGTGTGTGGTGTGTGTGTGGTGTGTGTGTGGTATGTGTGATATGTGTATGTGTGGTGTGTATGTGGTGTGTGTGTGTGGTATGTGTGGTGTGTGTGTGTGTGTGTGGTATGTGTGGTGTGTGTGTATGTGGTGTGTGTGGTGTGTGTGGTATGTGTGGTGTGTGTGTATGCGGTGTGTGTGGTGTGTGTGGTATGTGTGTGTGGTGTGTGTGGTGTGTGTGTGTGTGTTTTACATGGATTGAGCCTACACCCTACCTTTCACTGGTACAGCAGCTGTTCCTGGCTGGAGGCAGGAAGTATTGGGCCCTCAGCCTTTGATCACGGGCAGCTCTTCCATGCTGGGAGCAGTCCTTTCTCATCTGCAGACTCCACAACCCCCCTGTGAACTTGCACTCCTCTGTAAACATACAGACGTGCATAAAATCTGAATGTTCAGCCTCAAACCATCTTCCCAATGGAGTCTGCTGTAAAACAACATCCTATATTTATTCAACTGGGAAGGTAAAATTCTAGCAGAATGTTAGTGTGAGGGCATTCAGAGAGTGGAGATGCCAGAGGGAGCCTCCTCCTGGCTCCAAAATGCCTTCTGAAGCTGCACCACCCAGGGAGAGGTCATGCTTCCTATTACTCTGTGGTGCTAGAGCTGCAAGATTTAGGAAATAAAACAAAATATCAAGTTAATACGAATTTCTTATATGCCACAAATAACGTTTAGTGATTTGTATTGTTATGCTGTATAGTGTTCTGTTGATGTTACACAGGACATATTTACATTAAAGCATTATTCACGCTCGTGCAGAATTTGAATTTAAGCAGGAATCATATGTTTTGTCTGGCAACTCAACAGGACAGAAGAGATTTGCTGCCTCCCTGTCCCACTAGCCCAGAACTCTCTTTGCTTTCGTCTCTGCTTGGAAACACATGGTCAAAAGATTAGCCTTCTTCTGCCAGGCTTCCTGTGGATGTGGGTCAACTCCTGCCCTAATCTTGGTTCCTGGTGGTCCAGGGTGGCCTCTGGTTCCACAGTGCTTGCTTCATGTGGTTATCTTGCATCTATTGCACAAACTTTCAGGGTGAAAAGGTCTCAGTATTCCAAATTTCCTCTTCCATTTTAACCATGAAAAGTGGTCCATCCCTTGGCCTGTGTCTGAACTTTCTAGATTGTGTGCTTTGTGTTCTCTTGGCTCTCCTGCATCTCTGGTGTCCTTTGGGTCTTCATCTACTGAAACTTCAGCTCAATCAAAGGCTGTGTCATCAAAAGATCCAATTTTTATCCCTAATTATGTAAACAGGGAAGTCACCAGCTGCACTTCAGTTTCCTCTCTGTAAAATGGATGTTGAGATGTTCAAGTTCATTTCTAAGTTCAAAAGCTTCATTGAGCCTCTGCCCCACACCCAGCTTTCTGGGCCACAGCCCAAGTCTGCAATCTCTCTAGACCTAACCCTGTCAGTTCCCAGCTCCATTCTCAACATTACTAACTTAGTTTGTTTTCTATTGCTGTGATAAAACACTGGCCAAAAGGAGGAAAGGGTTTATTTGGCTTACATTTCCCCCATCACAATCCATCCCTGAGGGAAATCGGGAACCTGGAGGCAGGAACTTAAACAGAGACCTTGGAGGAACATTACTTACTGGCTTGCTTACTATGACTTGCTCAGCTTGCTTTCTTAAATAAACCAGGACCACCAGTGATGGTACCACTCATAGCTGGGCCCTCCAAAACCAATCATTAATCAAAAAAAAAAAAAAAGGACACCACAGACATGCCCATAGGGCAATCTGACAAAGGCAGCTCCTCAGTTAAGGTTCCCTCTTGAAACACAAACACATTATTATTAAACCATAACCTTTCCTTTTTTGTTTATCCCCCAAATCTCATGTTAATATTACATTATAGAACATAATCCCACAATCTTTAAAATTTTCAAACACTTTAAAAGTTTCATCTCTTTAACAATATCCAACATCTCTTTAAAAGTCCAAAGTCTCTCAACTGAGAGCTCCTGTAAAAAAAAAATAATAAGTTACATATTTATTTTTCCAAGAGGGAAGAACCAAGAAAGCTACAGCGGAGGCCCCAGGATTGAAAGAGCCCCTGTAAGCTGAGACTCAACAGGGCTTTTGTAAGACAGCCTGCCTTGCTTTTTAGAACTTTACTGTCTTACACCATAAATCAGTAACTCAGCAATTGATCAAGTAACACACTCACCTGTTTGTCAGAGGTGCTCAATGCAAATGTCTGTGTGGTGTGAATTACTGTGTTGTTACACGTCTGACTACTTCCATGCTAGCACAACTGGATACTGTGTAACTGTAACAGCCCTACAGTGTGCCCACTACCTAAAGAGCTGTTGATAGCTGATGACTTCAAGGGAAGGGAGAGGCAGCTTTCTATTTTTTTTAAGCTTTTTAAAAAAATGTGTGTGTGTGCTTGTTTATCTGTATGAGCACTGTGTGCATGCAGAGGCCTGTGGAAGAGGGGTTGAATCCTCCTAGCACTGGAGTTATAAAAGGTTCTGACCTGCCTGGTGGGGATGCTGGGAACTGAACCTGGGTCCTCCGCAAGATCTGCAAGTGCTTTTAAGTGCTGAGCCCTCTCTCCAGCCTTAGAGTCGGTTTTCTTCAAGGATGTGGCTCCTAGAAGTTCTACCACGTGCCAGTGAAATATGAGCAGCACAAATTGAAATCAGTGGACTATTAAAAAGGGGGAGACTCACAGTGGATCTGGGAGGAGTTAGGGGGAGGGAAGGGATGAATATGATCAAGACACATTATACACATGTGAGAAATTCTCAAAAAAGGTAACTAAATAATTATATTTTAAAAAATCTTCTTACAAAGAAAATCCCTTGCCCAGAGAGCTTCATGGTAGTCAAACATTTAAATAAAATATTTAAGGATGAAACAGTGCTACTTTAATACAAACTTGAATACAAACTAAAAATTGAATCAGAAGGAATACTTCACAACTCATTCTGAGTTCAGTATTACCCTGCCATTTCATCAAATACTACACTAAAAGAATATTAAATCACAACCAAGAGAGGTCTATGCCAGGAATACAAGCTTGAATTAGCACTCACAATTAAATTAGGGGCCAGAAAGATGGCTCAGTGGGTAAGAGCGCTTACCGATAAACCTGGTGACCTGAGTTTGATCCCCAGAGCCCACATGGTGGAAAGAGCTGACTCTCACAGGCTGTCTTCTGACCTCTGCACACATGCCGGGTATGTGCACACATGCACATACATACAAACGCATGTACAAAATAAATGCATACGTTGACATTTAAAAATGTAATTAAATCAGTACAGCTTATAACAGAGAAGCTAAAAATAAAAACCATGATCATTTCAGCATGTGTAAGAAACAGCATTTGGCAAAAATCAAGCATCCATTCCTGACTGAACATGAAACTCTTGCTAGGTACGATGGTACAGGCTTTAACACCAACACCTGGGAGGCTGAAGCGCAAGTGTTAGCACAAGTTCAAGGTCACTTGGGACTACACAGAGGGACTCTGTCTCCAAACATCAAAAAGTAAGTTAAAACAATGGCTAGGTTTTCGTTCATTCATTCGTTCATTCATTTTTAAAAATATGTAGAAAAAATAATATATGATAAGATAAAACAAAAGCTGTTGCATCGAAGTTGGACAGGACACGCCAACAGAAGAAAAGGAGCCCACTAGATGCAAGAACTAGAGACCCACTCGTTCACACACCCAGGAATCCCATAAAAACACTAAACTGGAAGCCATAATATACACATGGAGGACCCGGTGCTGACCCGTGCAGGCCCTGGGCGCGCTGCCTCCGTCTCTGAGTTCATTAGTGCTTTGCTCATGCTGATTTTGAGGGCCCTGTTTTCTTATGTCTTCATCCCCTCTGGTTCTTACACTCTTCCCACCCTTCTTCTGCAGGGTTGGGGTGGGGGTAGGACGTGGGGGATGGGGTGGGAGGTGTTCCCTGAGCCCTGAGGGGAGGGATTTGTTAGGGACATCCCATTTAGGACTGAATGTTCCAAGTCTCTCCCTCTCTGCATCCTGTCTGGCACTGGGTCTCTATATCCGTTCCCCTCTGCTGCAGGAGGAAGCTTTTCTGATGGTGGCTGAACGAGGCACTGATCTGAGTAGAGCAGATAGTCATTACCACTACCTTTTTTTAGATCAGTATTATTTGGTTTTACCCTATGTCCCTGGGCTATCTAGGCTAAGTTCTTGGTCATTCAAGCCATGTCAGGTAAGGGCTCCACCTTTTAGAATGGTCCTTAAGTTAAATCAATTATATATTGTATTTTAAAAGTTATTTTCCAGTTAAAAATTTTAAAGATATGCACACACAATAAAAGAAATTCATAGTAGCATATTTTATGTAACTCTGAGTATGTGTATGTGTATATATATATATATATATATATATATATATATATCAGGTACACACTACACATTTGCTGATAAGAAAGAATTTATCTTCAAATAATTCTTTGATACACATATAATTCTATAATTGATTAACAATGACAAAATTTGCATACTAATAATATCAATGTGATCCTTTCCATATAAAGAATTAAATCTCGGCCAAATGTTTGAGATTGCAACATTAGCCCGTCTTCAGTGTCTATCAGGACTGATTGGTATGCTGAGTTTATAAGCATCAATGCCGAGAACACGCTTCACATAAATACATAGAATAAAATAGCAGAAGCATGTCTAGGGCCATTTCAGAATTTGTTCTAATCCCAAGCCAAAATTCACCTGCAATTCCTAACATGCAGGCCGGGCCAGGTGTTTCAGGCATTGTTGGTTACTTTACCTGCTGTGAGACACGGGCGTGTAAAGTGCTTACCCTCAATTTGGGATCCAAGGCCACAGTAAAGTTTAAAAAAAAAAAAAAAAAACACGCAGCATGGGCAAGTTGCCTGAAACACATTGGATTCATCACAGGTTTGGCTTCTGATTAACTTTTGGTCATCATGCATTCAAAAGCCTCTTTTTACTATTGTGAATTTTTTTTGTGGCCCCGTTCAGTTGTGTGACCCACATGGGGTCACGACTCACAGTTTACGAAGCCTAGCCAAGTTGATGCATAAAATTTAACTGTCACCCGAGGGGACAGTATTAACCCAGTATGGTGGGTGTCATACCAATCCTCGAGCGCTCGGTTTTCTCTGTTGTCGAATGGAGGTGCTAATACCCACCACTCGGCTTTAATGTGAAGCTTAAATTAAGGAGGTCGTGGAATTAAAGATAAATTAAATAAACATTAAATAAAAGAAGGCATGGAAAAGGCCGCAGCGCACAGCTAGGGTTCTGTCTCTGTTCTGGGAACAGCAGCCCCATCATCCAGGGCCCAGCCTGCTTCCCGGGCGTCGGGTGCTGAAGGGTGTGACCATCCTTCCTGCCTTCTACCCACAGCCATGATGATACCCCAATCCGTTTCTTCTCCATTTCCCTCGGCCCGAAGGCAGATCCGTGCCACCAGCTGGTCGTGAGCAGCTTTCACGCTGAAGTCAGAAGAAGACGGGAGGGCCTTCTGTCACTGGTGGTGGGAGCGAGGACTTGCCATCCACGGTTGGAGCTGTTGGGAAGAAAGTTGATCTGGGCAAAAAGAAACTTTAGTCACTGATTTTTCTTTTTAGGAGGTGGTGTGGGCTGAAATATAAGCTACGCACATTTAAAATGCATAATGCGACCAAAGTTTTGCTATAGGGTCATGTTCCATGAACATTCAGGCAGCATGTGTGCTATGCCAAAGGTTTTTGGTGCCCCTCGGTCATCCCCAAACGACCACAGACAGGCCTACTTTGTGGCACTGTAAATGACTTCGCATTTTCCAGCTTTATTCAGGTGGAATCTATATTCTCGGTTTTAAAGGTGGGGTTTTGTTTCTCACCCACTCTCCGAGCTTCCGAAGCCTTCCTAGAAGCAGTCAAGCTCCTTTCTGCTAGAGTCCAGATACGGCGGTTTGCGCTTCCAGCCACCCACCGTGGACATTCGGGGTGCCTCTTAAACTGTGAGTTGTGAACCCACAAATGTGGAGATTTGGGGAAAATGGTAAGAGTAAAATGTTGCTGAATACACAATAACAATTCAAAATGTGTAAAGAACCTGAGGCGCTTCTGGCAGCATTCAGCCATGTTGTATCACGTGACCCCGCCGACCCCGCCGTCCCCTTCACTGGAGCACACAACATGGGCACTTGGCATTGTGCATGCTAACCCGGCAACAAACGCCTATGAAATCCCATAGTTCAGCTCCAAGACTGCTGTATGCATGAACCACCATATTTTCACTGTACCCAACCAGTTTTCTGCTCCTCTAGAAACATCATGGTTTCTAATAGAAAACAAGACTCATTTTCCTATCATCATTCCTCAGAGGGTAAGTATCTCTCACTGCATTTTTTTTGTTTGTTTAATTTTTTTCTTTCAGTTCTGTTTGTTTGGGTGTTTTTTTTTTTTTGTTTTGTTTTTCGAGACAGGGTTTCTCTGTTGTACTCTAGCTGTCCTGGAACTCACTCTGTAGACCAGGCTGGCCTGGAACTCACAGAGATCTACCTGCCTGTGCCTCCCCAGTGCTGGGATTAAAGGCATGCTCCACCACTCAGCTAAAATAAATTTATTTTTTAATGCATGTGTGTTTAAATGTGTGCAGGGGATGTGTGTGTGCAAACACATGCACATGTGAGCGTGTGCTTGTGGACAGCACTGGGAATGTTCTCTGTTTCTTTCAAGACAGGATCTCACTGTGCTGGAGCTCACCAGCTAGGCTGGATTGGCTGCCGGCCAGCCCCAGGGCTCCTCCTCCCTCTATCTCCCCAGTGTGGGTATTACAAATGTGCCATCACCATGTCCAGCATCAATATATAATTTTTGAGGGTGGAGCTTAGTTTCTTATGCAAAACAAACCCTTTACTAACTGAGCCATTCCCCCAAGCCCTAAATTAAATGCACAATTTGCTATCAGTAAATTTTTAATTTGTGTGCCTATTTTATATATCTATATACCCAGGGCTACATAAAATTTTCTTAGGCCATAAAGGGTCACAAGCAGAAAAATTTAAAAAGCCCTGTTATGAAAAAGATACAAACCCTGTTTATAGCTGAGCATGAAATAGGGAGTTGTATTGATTACATTAAGAGGACCTGACCACAGTGGGTGTCACCATTCCCTAGAGGATCCTGAACCGTGAGAGTGAAGACTCCTAGCTGAGAGCAAGCACGATGCATTCAATGCTCTCTGTCTGCTTATATGGATGCAACGTGAACAGCGGTCTTGTGCTCTTGCCAGTGTGACTTCCCTGTAATGATGATGGACTGTAACCTGGAACCATGAGTTAAGATAAACCTTCCCTTAAGTTGCTTTCTGTCACAGTATTTTATCACAGCAACTGGCAAAGAAATTAAGACAGCAACTTTTAAGGAAACTGCAAACTCTTTTCCAAAGTGGTTGGAACATTATATGTTCCTGCCTGCAATGTCAGAGAGTTCTGGTTCCTCCACCATCCTTACCAACACTTGACAAGGTCCAACTTTTGAATATTGCTGATCTAATAGCTGTGTGATGGTATCTCACTGCGGTTTTATTTTGTACTTTCCAGATGACAAATGCTCCTGAGAATTTTTCATATGCTTATATGCTAATCCTCTTTCGTGAAGTGTTCCTGGTCATCTATGTGAAGTATCTGGTCAAATATTTTGTCATTTTTACTGGATTATGCTTTTCCTTACTGTTGAGTGTTCTTTATACTCTAAATATAAGTCTTTTATCTGATATGTGCTTCGCAAATATTTTCTCCTCATTCATAGCTAGGTCCTGGTGCGTAGATAATTTGTTCAAACACCTATTCCTGTAGGTCTACAGATTTTTTTAAATAAGATTAACATTTAACCCAGTGGTGTCTGAGCAAAACAGATCTGCAATCTAGGTGGGGCTCATCCCATCAGTTGAAAGCCTTTAGGAGAAGGCTGACTTCCCTGAGGACAGTTCTACAGAAGACTGCCTCCAGACTGGAACTTATGCCTTAGCTAGATCTATCCAGCCCACCTACAGCTATTAGACTTAACAACCTCTAAAACAGTGTGAGCCCAGTTCTTTAAATCTCCCCACCCCCACCTGCTCATCCCTGCATGAACTCATGCACAAACACATGCACCCTCTTGTTTCTGTTTCTTCTCAGGACAGCAAGTGACACACCTGGGCAAACCTGCTCCCCCTATCAAACAATTATACATCAGGTCTTATTTCAAAACTCTTTCCTCTTTTGTTATGACCACAGCTCTAGAGTTTTCTCATAAATGGTGCCCAAGTTTAATCAGAGCTTTAACTGATAGGGCCATCTTAACCCACTTGAGTTTAGATCCCAAATTCTATGATATTCTCTTCTGAGACACCACCAAGTCTCTATCAATGTGATGCCTTTCTTTCTTTCTTTCTTTTTTTTTTTTCCAGGACAGGATTTCTCTGTTGTAACTCTGGCTGTTCTGGAACTTACTCTGTAGACCAGGCTGGCCTCAGCCTCACAGAGATCTGCCTGCCTCTGCCTCCCAAGTGCTGGGATCAAAGATGTGCGCCACCACCGCCTGGCTTCAATGTGATGCCTTTTGTTGTAGTAAATAACTAACCCACCTCTGTGAGGACTTTCGATGTCTTCTAGAAACATCAGCAGTTAATACCCAAGACTGGCTCAGTGCAGATAGGAAGTTGGGGTGTTATTAAAATCAAGAATAGTGAGACCCAGATACCAGCAAGAGTGGGAAGCCATCGGCACACCTGGGGCTGAAGAGAAGATGAGGAGGAAAAATGTCGCCAGGACCTGGTGTGAATGGGAACTGTAGAGCCATGGGCTGTCCTGTAGAGATCACAATTGTGGAGGTCCACAGAGGGGTCCAGATGAGGTACAAGTAGCAGGAGGAGGGCTCTGCCTCTCACCTCCTCTGTCCTTCATTTGCCTGCTGGTCAGATCACATCTTCTGAGAGGCGTTGAAAAAGGCAGCAAATTCTGTAATACCACCAACTAAGAAGGGGTCAAACAATCCTTTTTAAAACTGTCAGCTGGTAAGTATTAGTCGAAGCCAAGGAAGTTAGGTTTGGGGGCTATGTGCCACGTGTCAGGTACCCCAGGGTAATAAGTGTGAATAAACTCTGCTTCTGCAATAAGACACACTGGCTTTTGAATTTTACGCTTGCTCCAAGTCCCTTGATTTCCGCGTGCTTCTGTGTCTTCACATGAGAAATGGGAATATTATTCCACGCTTCTTTTGGCTGCTGTTTTTGGCAATCACGTTTACCTTCTTGCATGTCTCAATGTTCTTCCCTATCTCCCAAGGTTATAAACCTGGTCATGTGTCCCAGAATGCCTGCACTGCCCTCCATGGTCCTTGATAAAGAATACAGCCTGCCAATCACACACCCTTGTGCAAGATCGGAAGGTTTAGGCTTCAACAGATGTGATGTTTCACAGCAAGGCTAAATTTTCCCTCTCTAGTTATCAGCCTTTGTGACCATGTGTGACAGTTTTCTACAGCCTTCGTGTGTGTGTGTGTGTGTGTGTGTGTGTGTCTTTTATTGAAAATAGTTGTTTTTTTTATACACTATACTCTGATTGTGTTTTCCCCTCTCCCTCCCAGTCCATTCTTAGCTCTCCTACCATCTGCATCCACACATTTTCTGTCTCTCCTTAGAAAACAAAAAGGCATCTGGGAATAATAATAACATAGGACGATAAAACAAAGACAAGTCGAAACAGGACAAAACAACCAGACGAGAAAAAAGAGCCAAAGAAAAAGCTAAAGAAACCCTTATGACACAGAGACACACGAGTAAGCGCACACAAGAATCCCATAAATACAGTCGCAAAACTGCAAGCCACAATATATTACACAAAAGACCTGTAAGGGTTTTTTTTTGTTGTTTTGTTTTTCATGCTCTGATTTAACGTTACAAAGCGAAGAACCTCCAAAGATGCCCCTGTTTTAATTTTGTGCTGAGCTGTGGAAACAAGAACTTGCAGCTAGACTACAGTAGCCAATGTGAATGATGGCAATCATCCGCTGACGTTTTCCCCTTCACCCTTGTAACGTTTTTTTTTTTTTTTTTTTTTTTTTAAATCCCTTTCTCTGCGTGGAATACCTACAGTGGTTTCTGGTTTCCTGAGTAATAGCTTCTGGAGTATAAGGCTCATTCCCAAAGTGCGCCATTTGTAGAAAGGACCCGTGAATGAATAGCACGTGGGAGTCCTCTGGCACTGCATCGCTGTTCACGGATAGCCTACGGATGTGGAAATCCCAGAGCTCTCCAGGGCAACGGTGAGTTAACAGACGTCTGAGTCATCACAGTGACGCTTTTAATTTAAAACACTTGTTTAGTCAAACTGGGTCTTCTACCAACTTAAGTGTTATATAAAAATATTAGCTGAGAGGTCAGTGAGATGTCTCAGCAGGTGATGTGCTTGCTGACCTGAGTTTGAACCTGAGAAGTAGAAGGGGAGAACTGACTCCACAAAATTATCCTCTGACCTCCAGACATGCTCCCTAGCACGCTCACACACCCACGCACACACATCATACACGCACATGTAGATTTACATTTTTTTCTTTTTCTTTTTCTTTTATGACTGCTGGTGTTTTGTCTGCATGTACCTCTAAAGCTCAAGGAAGGAATCAGATCCCCTGGACTGGAGTTACAGACACTTTCAAGCTGCAGCGGAGATGCCGAGAATCAAACCCAGGTCCTCTGGAAGAGCTCTTAACCCTGGGCCAAATCTCCAGTCCCTACACACATTAAAAAAAAAAAAAAATCTTAAAAGTATATAAGCTGAACTAAATTTCTCAGAAAGAAAAGTAGAGCTTATAAAACCAAGCACGGGGCTGCGGAGATGGCTTAGTGGGTAAAATGTCTGACTTAAGTTCAATACTCACCCCCCCACATGAAAAGCTAGGTGTGACAGCATATGCCTGCAATCCTGGAGCTGGAGAGGTGAGAGAGCAGAGAGGGGCAGATCCCAGAGACTCAGCTAGGCCAGTCAGCCCAGCTGAAATGGTGACGTCCAGGTTCAGCGAGAGTCCGTGTCTCAAAATATAAATAAAGTGGAGAAGTAACTGAAGAAGACATCCTGACCTCAGCCTCTGATCTCCACATGTGCACTCTCCTGCGTGTGCACACTCATGGGCAAGCAAACACACACACACACACACACACTAAATAAATATGTAAACATACATTTAGGAACTTGGTGATATTTCCCTTTTTCAAGAGTCACTAATAGTCACTCCTCAGTACAAACCCTTTGGCCTTAAATAGTCAGGGCCCTTAGTGGACGTGGACGTGCTTGTTCCTAGAGAACAAGTCACAGTTAAGTAACAAAAAGTGTGGAGGAGCTTGTGTGGCGTTTCCCCGAGGACAGAGCAGGTCACTGTAAGTGCACTCACGCTTTCTCAGTGTGAGAAGAGTGATCCCAGGCTCCCCTCCATCTCACCCGCGCTCCCCATGACAGGACTTCCTACATTACTGTAGAGTGCACACCGCCACCCCTCCAGGAGGAGGCTGATTTCCAAGGCAGGCACCAGGGCTTTCTTGTGGGTAGAGTTTCCTGGGGTGTGCTGCACATCCCAGGTACAGGAGGCCACAGACTCTGAAATACTCAGAGAGAAAGACACCCCACCCCTCACCCCCAGCCTCAGAGCAGCTTGTTTTCAGGCCTGAGTTTTCAAGGCCAAGTCCAGACCGACACATCTCATTAATCTTATCTCCCAGCTAATGAAAGTGATTGCATGGCACTTTGTAAATATCCAAGGTACTCCCTAAAAGGTAAACAGCGGTAATGGTCAAGATCAAAGTCTGGGGGACGGAGTGCTGATATTATGGCCTGTGGGACATGCCTGTCTGGGAAGAACAATAAACACAGGCTGCCTTTGATCGGATCACATTCCCAACACAGTACTTCCGGTGGTCCCACACTGCCCTGGAAAGCCCACACTTCTTGACAGAACCGCCCTCTGGGCCCCTGCCTTCTGGTCTCAAACAATCTTACCTCCCACTGGCTTCACATCATGAGCAGTATCACCAATCACACAAGCACAGCTGTGCCTGCACCTTACCCTCAAAATACTCTCTCTGCTCCTCCCTCTGCCTCTCATGACCCCGCCCAGGTCCCGTCTCTTCTCAGAAGCATCACGTGATGCTCCCCCCCCCCCGCCCCACCCCACACACACCATAAAATGACTTCTCAGCTTGACCATGATATGAAAGTGATAACCATCCAGCAGAAACTGTGCTGTGAATTTTAATTGACTTTTATGCTCCACGGTACACCGCGTTGCTGAGAGATGATCTCAGGTTCAGTGGGCTAGGTACACTCCATGCGTTTGTCTACCCGTGATATTTTCCATTTACAAAGAGCCTTCCAAGCAGAAACCCCGCCACAACGGAGAAACATCTGTATCCATTAAGCATTTGAAATGTATTGCCTCGCTTAATCCTTGAAGCACCTCAGCGAGGCAGGATTGCACCTCAATTTTATGGATGAGAAAAACGAGGTAAAAGCTATGTTTCTTCCCACGCTATGGCTCAGTTCTCAACTTGTATAGCTCTTTTACGCTCCACAAGAAAACATGGCTGATTTACTCCCAGAACAGCTGGGGAAAAAGCTGTAAGAGTCCTTGAACAAAGTAGTCAGTACATTTGAAGTTCAAGGTAATCCTCAAATCACAACATCTACGGCATAAAATACTTCACAACCCGCACACACGTGAGAAGATGCTCACCATCACGGAAGCAAAGCCGCACTGAGGTACTACCTCACATCTGTCGGGATGACTGTTTTTTTGTTTGTCTGTTTGTTTGTGTTTTTTGTTTTGTTTTGAGAAAAAAGAAATAGAAGATAATTAGCTTTGGTGAGAATATAGGGAAATGTAAGCCCTTGGGCATAAGCTGGCAGGATTCTAGCTGGTACAGGTTCTGGGGAGCAATATGGAAGCTTCTAGAAAAGTTAAGTCTGACAGCCATATGATCCGGAAGTGGCAGTTCCAGAACAGAAAACGGACTTAAAGAAATATTTGTATTCTGCGTCTGCCCAGAGTGGCATCATTCACAGTAACCAAAAAGTAAAAACTATCCAAATGAGATAAAATAAGGTATATATGTGCTATTCACCTTGTAAAAGAAAGGATGTTGATGCATGCTACGACACAAGTGATCTGTGAGGACGTCACAGTAACAAGCCAGTCACAAAAGGATAATTACTGTATGATTTCATTTGTATGTGAAAGCTGGACTCATGGAGTCACAGAACAGTGGATACAGGGGACCGAGGGAGAGGAGCCATGGATGTTAGTATGCAATAGCCAGAGTTTTGCTCTAGGAAGATGGATAGTTCTGAAGGCAGATGGTTGCAGGATAGTGTGCATGTGTTTAACCCCTCCGAACTGTATGAGTGGGAACGCAGACAGGAATGAAAGCTATGCACTAGTATTCTAGACGAAAGTGGATGCATGAATTTTTTTTTGTTTTGTTTTTGTTTTGTTTTTTTGTTTTTCAGGACAGGGTTTCTCTGTTGTAACTCTGGCTGTCCTGGAACTCACTCTGGAAACCAGGCTGGCCTCAAACTCACAGAGATCCACCTGCCTCTGCCTCTGCCTCCCAAGTGCTAGGAATAAAGGCTTGTGCCACCACCGCCCCGTGTTGTATAAATTCTTAACAAAAATCTCAGCAGCTAAATCCAAAGGCACACTCAGAAAGGTTATTCACATGATGGAGAATCATCCCAGGGACACAAGGATGGTCTGCCATTCACAAACCAATAAACACATTACACCAGAGCAACAAAAACCGTATGCTAATCTCAATAGATGCAGAAAGTGCAGGTGATAAAATTCAAGATCCCTTCATGATTAAAAAAAAAAAAAAAACAAACTTGATACAAATCAGATAGAGTAGAAACGTATTGTGCCTCAATTTGGCAAAGGTTATAGATTAACAAACCAGAAGCTGACATTATAGTGAATGGGAGAAAACTGAAAGCTTTCTCTTTATGGAACATGACAAGAATGGCTATTTCCATGTAATATATACTAAAAGTCATAGCCAAATAACTTAGAGAAGGGAAAGAAAAAGGGGCATCCATATTGGAAAACAGCAAGTCAAATTGTCACTGTCTGCTGATGACATGACAACGCACAGATAACAAAAAGACTTTAGCAAAAAAAAAAACTATTGACAAATTAAAAATCTAATGGACGAACTCAGCAAAGTTGCAAGATACAAAATAAATATATAAAAATCAGTAAGGTTGTTATCCCATAATAGTGCAATATCTAAAATAGAAACCAAAACAAGTAATCCTTTTTACAATACATATATATAGATATAGATATAGATATATAGATATATAGATATCATAGATATCTATCATATTAGTAATACTATCATAATAATCTATCATACTATCATAATAGTAAAGTACCTAGGAATGAATTTCACCCAAAAGGTGAAAAACTCTAAAATAAAACTGTAAATATTGATTAAAGAAATTGACAATGAGAAAATGAAATCAGTACTGTAAAAATGTCCATACGACTCAAAGCAATCTGCAGATTCAATGCAATCCTGATCAATACCACACCACTCTTCAGAGAACAACAACAAAACCCTAAAATACGCAATTCTTTGAGGTGCGATGTCACGTGATCACTGCCGACGCCCAGTTGTCCCAGACCAACCCCCTCCTTCTGACGCCCCGCCCCGCCATGTCCTCTCTATTCCTTTACAGGAGTCTCTCTCACAAATGTCCTGGTTCTCTGACTCTCACAATCTTTACCAAAAAAGAACAAAGGAAATTGTCTTATACTTCTCGACTTCAAAATATTCTACAAAGCTAACCAGAACACACATAATATTGGCATAAAAACAGGCACAGGGCCCCAGTGGACAGAAGAGAGAAGCTAGGAGCAAGCTCACAGACTTACAACCAGAGACTCTTCACAAAGGCACTGCAGACAGTGGGGGAGACACACCTTCCAATCAGTGGTACTGGAAAGTGCACATACACGCGGAGGAATGAAGCCCTATTGTACACTAGTTACAAAAATAAACTCACAATGGATGAAAGACTAAAATGTAATACTCGAAACTATGAAGCCAACAGAAGAAAAAAAGAGAAAGAATCCAAGTGGGCTAGGCCTTTCTTAAAAAACCAGATTCTAAAAGCAAAAGAAACAAAGCGAGGTAGACAGATGGTATTGCATTACATTCCAGCGCCTCTGCACTGCGAAGGAAGCAATCAACGCAGCAGAAAGGCAACTCGCAGGGTGGGGGGAAAGATCTGCGGAGCACACGCTGACAAGGGGCTAACGCCGGAGTATAAGGATCGCTAATCTCAACAGCAATGGATCGATGGATGAGTAAGAAGACACACAAATCGTCAACAGTTGCATTTTAAAATGCTCCATATCACTAATGGCAGAAATGCAAATCAAAGCCACGGTGGGAAGACCCTCTCGCTCCAGTCAGAAAGGCTGCTGTCAAGAGGACAAAAGACAGCTGCCGAGGATCTGAGAAGGGCACCTTCGCATACTGTCTGTAGATAGGAACATACACACAGCCATTATGAAGCCAGACGGTGGTCTGTCAGCACACTCAAAATACGCCATACGATCCACCAGTTCACTATCAGGTATGCGTTCAAAGGAAGCAAACAAGTACGTCAAAGAGACACACTACTCCTCTTTTTAGTGCAGCGCTAGCCCCAATAGCCAAGAAATGGAAACGACTGGCAAATGCTTCGGGAAAGTATCTTATCTGTCCACGATAGAATATTAAGCCATCAAAAGAATGAAATCCTATCATCTGTGACAACACGGGTGAAACCAGAAATCAATGTTAGGTGTAATGAGCCAGGCACAGGAAGATAAGTACTGAATATGTGGAATTTTTTTAAAGTCTTGTAGAAATCTGAGAAAAGAATGGTAGTTATCCAGACACTGGGGAGGGACTTGTCAGTGGGTATTAGACAAGAGCAGGAAGTGAGCTGCTACAGAGGGCAGTGGCCATCCATGACGGTTGTGTACTATATATTCCAAAAAGTGGCACCTCAACAACCCGACTGCCTAAACAGAACCTGGATAAGTATACCAATAGACAGGCTAACAGGGAAGGGGAAAACCTCATGGGGCCCCACCCCAGAAAAGGAACTGCAGATAACTAGAGAATACTGGAATGGAAGAAATAGTCTTCTCCCTCTGATTAATTGTCGGATATGTGTAGTCAGTGCTGAGATCATGTTCATGCAAGCAACACTAAATGGACTCGGATTATACTTAGATATTTAGATGTTTCTATGTATATATAACAATAACAAAGGAAGAAAAAAAAGGCCATGAATTCCAGAGGGAGAAGGATAGATATAAAGGAGGGATCAGATGGGATAAAGGAAAGGGAAAATTTCTGTAATTATATTTTAATTTTTTAAAAAAGAACGTTTAGCCTGATCTAAGCATAGTGTAAAATATACATGTCTATAGCCCAGAACTACACACTCATTTTATAGCTTATTAGATTTATTTTATCATCTCATGGGTATGAGTGCTTTGCCTGCATGTATGTCTGCATACCCCTTACGTGCTGAACCTGGTGCCCGAGGAGGTCAGGAGAGAAGTCAGATCTCCTGAGAGTAGAGTTACGAATGGCTGGGTGCTGGGAACCAACCCTGAGTCCTACGCAAGAGCAACAAGCACTCTTAACTCTGAGCCGACTCTCCAGCCCTACTACATACCAATTTTGTATATTAATTTAAATTTTGTTGAAGAACTGTGATAAGATTGTGACATGTTCGACCTCGGTAAAAACATGAGCATGTTTTCATCTCGTGCATTTGGCCTTCACAAATACCTTGTAAGGGATGCAGAGGTGAGCGCAGAGTCACCGGTTGCTAAGATATGGAGAGTAAGGCTCAGAGAAGTCGATTGATGTGTTCTGGATCTGCGCAAGGATCTAGATGCAATGCAGCACATTAGGGTTTGCACAGATCTGCGCAAGGATCTAGATGCAATGCAGCACATTAGGGTTTGCACAGATCTGCGCAAGGATCTAGATGCAATGCAGCACATTAGGGTTTGCACAGAGTCAAGACTCTGTACTCTGACCTGCTCCCAGGTCAGAGTCGCAGTCCTCAGTCAGAACCAGCATGAAACAGGGCTGTCAGTCAACACCTAATTCCTAGAGTCAGTACACCTTAAGTTTCTGTGACTCAGGGAGTCCCTCAAAAATGCCATTGCCTCACAAGGAGTCAGAGAAACAAAAAAAGGATAATTGAGGCCGCAGAGCCTTGTCATCTCTGTGGACTGACCACCTCAGATATTCCCAGATGCCTAGACTCAGGCCCAGCTGTGTTTGTGAAGGTTCTGAACACAGGTAGGGCAACCCAAGTTGCACCCTCTTTTTATCTTTCTGAGATTAATTTTTAAAGGACTACCTGTACTTTAGCTGAAGCAAAACCATTACAGACATGATTTAACTGGAAACTAGTTGAACAACTTGAAGGTCTCTTTAGCAAGATTGTCAGCAGTTCTGTTTCCCAGGTACGTATGGAAAACACCTATTTTTAAACACCAGCATCCTAGACCTCACCCAAGACACTGATCCAACTGGCTTGGTATTCTGTCTTGTTCCGTGTCACATACAAGTTCTCTGAGTGGTTCTAATAGCAGCTGAGGTTAGGAACCATCGACCTACGATGACATAGTACCCTGAATCCAAGATACTTAAGCATGGTTTGGGGGTGAACTCCTATAACCCCAGCATTCAAGAGGCTGGAGCAGGAGGGTTGCTGTGATGAATTCTATGTTAGCCAGGGCTCTATAGAAAGTTCCTGTTTTGCTTTTGTTTTTGTTTTTTAAGTACAATCTGCTAAATAGGGGCTGGAGAGATAGCTCAGCAGTTAAGAGCACTGGCTACTTTTCCAGAGAACTTGGGTTCAATCCCTAGTACCAAGGACTTGGGTTCGATTCCTAGCACCCACACAGCAGCTAAAAGTTGTTCATAACTCCATTCCTCGGGGACCCGACACCCTCTTCCAGCATCTGTGGGTACTAGGTATGCACATGGTGCAGACATGCATGCAAGTAAAACACACAAATAAATAAATAAATAAATAAATAAATAAATAAATTTGAGCCACTTAATCAACTGCATTGGTCTCTATTCTTAGTTGGTATTACTAGATGTCAGAAGAAAAGTTTCATCTATTTTATTTGCTAACTTCAAAGGCAAATAGGATATTTCAGCTATTTTACTGGGTCTAAATTGACTCTGGGAGCAGACTTTACCAAATAAATGCAAAATTACTAGCCATCTTATAGCCCGAGCTTGAGCACAAAGGTCGGTTTGGGCAACATTAAACTCCCAATTAGAGCCACCGGTTTGTATGGAGTCACTTTGAGCATAGCATGCTAATTCCAATCAATAGCTACTTCTACTGAAATACAGCCTACCACAATGGCCTGCGGATAGTGATTTTCTTCTTGATCTTTGGCATTCATGTTCAACCATAATTTGAGTACTGCCAACCAACACTTCCAGCCAAGGACACTTCAAGATAATGTATATAAATCGTGTTGTATTGATCACAGAACATCTGCCAGTGCTCAAGTATGTTCACATAGAAGCATGAGCAGAAGTTTGCAAGGCTGCATTTCTAATGCTCATAAAATTGTAATTTATAACAAAACAAGCACTGTTGGGCTTCTTAAACATCACATTCATAAAGATAAAGTGATATAACTGGGAATTTTAAATTACAAAGCCATTAAAAGAATATAAAGCCCTAAAAGGTTTTCTCCACATGATTTATGGAAAGAAAACTTCATTGTTTTAACTGACACATGAAACCATCTCATTGCATTTTGTATAATGAAAACGGATGGCCAAATTAGAATTAGTGAGATCAGAAATTACAATACAATAAAACAAGATTCTCCGAAGCTAAGTCTATATGTCTTCTTATTTTAAGATTTCAGGAAACCACAGTAAGATCAATGTGGTCAGTTTCTCGGGACACGTAACCCAGTGGCTGCTTGCCATAAGCAGCGTAGAACATTATTAAAGAGAACATATGCCGAGTCTCAACCCTGTCGTGAGGTGACCGCTGCTAATATCGGTCTGTATTAAGAATATAACAGCTGCTTCTTTCCCACAAAACACAAGATAAACCAGGCAAACAGTGAGCAGGTGCTGACCTGCCCTGGTGCTGCTGAGTCTATGAAAGAGCAGGAGAGTCGGTAGGAAGATACCTCCCACCTCAAGAAATGGAGGGACTATTCATTCACAGGCTCCTATGGAGAAGCTACCATACCCTGACTTTATCTCTTGGAGAGAATCGCTAGCCCTTGCAGGAAGCACACAGTGGTCTCCTATGGTATGAGACATGGCGCACACACTGTGCACCAGGGTGATGCTGGGAAAACATGAATGGGCTGCTCTCCCCTAGTTATATTCCCTTGGACCTTTGACAATCTTGGAGATGAGGGAGGAGCGCTATTTGTCAGAGTGGAAGGTTGGGGAGGGGGGGCTGTGACAAGCCCCTCCTACTAGATGAGGAGCTATTGACAGCTGATGGCTTCTGGGAGTGCGAGAGATGGTTTTCTTTAAAGATTTGGCCCTCAGAATGTTAACCATGCCCCAGTGGATAAGCCCTCACCCATGAGCATATTGGTAGCTCAAACTGAACTTGGTGGGTTATAAAATTGAAAGAGGGGCAGCATAAAGACTGGAGGGGGTAGGGCTGGATCTGGGAAGAGTTAGGGGGAGGAGTGGGTGGAGAATACGATCAAATGCATTGCGTGCATATATTAAATTCTCCAAGAACTGATTAAATAGTGTATTTTTTAAAAGAATACAAACCAGGGAAGTAAGTGGGTCAGACAGCACCAGAAGTAAAAGAAAGACTTCTGACTTCTAGAAGAGAGAGTGGATGGAGCAGATTCCCTGCATAAACTAGTACTGAGTAGAGCGACGCTTTGTGTAGACTGGAGGAAGGGCAGAAGTCAAAGGTCTTGATAGCTCAGCGAGTGACTTCCGGAACTGGGGCTCGCCCTGCCAGCATGATGCAGGCGGGATAGAGTAAAAATGGCAGAGAAGGGCCCTGAGCCAGGGTGCATACACCTCACAGTGCCGGCAGGGAGAGTAAAAATGGCAGAGAAGGGCCGGGAGACAGTGCGCATGCGCCTAATTAGGCTCTCAAAATTGAAATTCAGAGGTGTCTACTGTCGGCAGAGAGCCAAGGTGAAGAGTGAAGTACCTGACCAGATTGAAAAACAAGGGGAGCCAGGCATGATGCCTCAAACTCCTCTCAGGAGGTCACATGTCCTCTCTTTAGCTGTTTTGGGCCTGATAACTGTTTTGCTGGCTGTAGGGCATGGAGCCGCATACCTGGCCCCCACCCACTGGATGCTGGTAGCACCCGAAACTCAACAAATGAGCACCAATAACAGCTGCCAAGAGTGTCAAGTGTCCCCTGGGATACAGAGTTGCTGCAGCTTGCCTTCCCCCCCCCCCACCCACCCACGTCTTGGAGAAGACAGCAATGGCAGAAGCTAAAACACTGAGCATCCCCCTGGAGACAGGCACTTCACCAGGAGACCCTAGCATGGGGAAGATAGTCGCAGGATGGAGCTGATACAAAAGAGAGAAGAAGGAGGAGTAGGAAGAAGAGGAAAAGGAGGAGGAGGAGGAGGAGGAGGAGGAGGAAGAAGGAGGAGGAAGGAGGAGGAGGAGGAGAAGGAGAAGAAGAAGAGGAGGAGGAGGAAGAGGAAGAGGAAGAGGAAGAGGAAGAGGAAGAGGAAGAAGAAGAAGAAGAAGAAGAAGAAGAAGAAGAAGAAGAAGAAGAAGAAGAAGAAGAAGAAGAAGAGATAAGATCCAGCAAAAGGGAAGAAGAAAAATGAGAAGAGAAGTCAGGCTGAAAAGAAAAGAGACGGATCTGGCAATGTTGAAGAGCTGACTTTAGGAAATGCGGCTGGGGTGGGAAGAACGGGGAACCCTTGAAAGTCACGCAGAGATGCTCAGGTTTGCCCAGGGTACTCCCGAGGAACCCGGCAGTGACTGCAGACACTGAAACCAGTTTCCATGGGGTCACTACTCTTGTGTGTCACAGCAGACACACTTCTGACAGAGGAAACCTAGAAAGCACAGAATAGGAGCCTTCAGGAAAGCTGTTTATACCACACAGCTCTCAACAGCAGGACAGTGTGGGGTGTAGGCTGTCTGCGTCAAGAAGCCCTGCTTTTCCCACTCGAGTGCTAAAAGTCACCCAGGAACAACACTAGAGGAGATGAGCTAGTGTATCAGTCATAGTCAGTCCTCGTTACCATCGCCATCCTCCCCCCTGGCCACCAGGCCTCTGATCTGGACCATAGCCAGGAAGAATGTTCCAGAATGTATCACAGCAAAAGGTGAGGCTTAACTGTGGTTTGCTAAATGACTACCTCTGTGTGTGTCAGACACAATTAGCTCATGGTCGTTTATGTTAAATGTCTGTTTCTCACTTTGCTCCTTGGCTATCTGATGCCCCTTTGCAATTTCATCTGAGATTTAATGCTGCAAAGGGATAGACAGAAGGTCAGTGTTAGTCTGTTTCCTGCTGGATCTGCGCTCAGCACCACAGCAGTCAACACTTGGATGACAGAACCATGCATGCCCAGCATGTCAAATGTGGAGCCAGTGAGGAGGCAAGTTCTTAGGAAGAGCAATCCATACCATGGCTGGCGATGGAATAGCTTCAGTGTAGAAGGGTCTAATTGGTGTGTTTCTGGGTTTGTTCATCCTCTCGATACTTTGTTGATAACCTACAATGTACTATGACCAGGCATTGCCTGACATGGGCCATGAAGGCAACAAAGAGCTCTGCATCCTCATGACACAAACAGACACAAAAAGCCTGACAAATGAGCAATATACCACGTGCAATGGCACAGCTTGTGCATGGGGTGGGTATTCCAAGACTATTATAGCATCTCCCAAGACTCTGAGGCCATGCCACCTGGGCACACCAAGTGCAATCAAGGCAGAATTGCATACAAATGGCTTTAAGGAACATCTAGAATCTCAGGTAAGGGTCTAATGATCCTCCCTAGTCCATCTGATGAGGAAATGTCAATAGTCCACAGGCCTCTTCTGATGGTCTCTTGCAAGCAGGCGCAGCTGATCTGATCATGGCAGCTGCTTTGTTTGGAGGACCAGATTCCAGAACACCTGTCTTAAAATAGCCATCCCTCCCTCGGCCAAGCAATTGGGATCAGCAGTTCTCAACCTGTGAATCGGACCATCAGAAAACATATATTTCCAATGGTCTTAGGAACTGAGAAACCACTCGGTATCAAAATGAGTTATTAAGTAGCAACAAGAATAATTCTATGGGCTGGGGGTGGTCACCACATCATGAGGAACTGTATTAAGGTGTCGCAGCTTAGGAAGGTTAAGAACCACGGTGACAGAGAGTGAACACACCAGATAGAGAGTCTAGGGCGGAGTGAGAAGAAAAGAGGGAGTGAGACCAGGGCAGGGACAGTGCAGCTGTGGGCAGATCACTGCGTTCAGGGAGACTCAGAGAAGGAAACAAGCCAGGTGCAGTTGGGAGACAGCCCCTGGGGCTGGGCCTGCAGCTCAATGGAGGGGCATCTACCTAGTATACAAACAGCCCTGGGTTGGATTCCTAGCGCTGAACAAGATGCAATCAAGCTATTAGGATCATCCAGGAGGGAGAGGTGAAGGCTAAAGCCAAGGTAGTCATTTCCTACCACTTGCCTGTCCCACATTGTTTCAGAGCAAAGGAAGAATTGATGGGGTCAGAGTCAACCAGAACAAATTCTTCATGATGAGTCATTACTTGGGAGAGCAACTGATGGTACCAGCAGCAGGGAGGTGAAGAGCGGCTCCGATCCACCCATTACCAAGGAGGGGACCCCACTACACAGACCCCCACCACACAGACCCCCAAACACTACATTAACCCTTGCCTTAGCGGAACTCCAGTCTCTACCCTGCTGATGTCTGCATAAGTAACTTTGTCTCTGTACCATTCTAGAACTTTCCATAGGAGTTGGGCTAGATCCAATCCTTTCCCAGATGATTCTTTCCCTCTAGTGAGATGCCTTGGTACCCAAGGAAGTAACTCCTTCTCCCCACATTGATGGTAGCTGGAAAAATTCTACTGTTTGAAGGAGTCACTCTAGCTAAATTTCTAAGGTATACCTTCTGCTAAACCATGCAGATGGTAGTTGCATTTCTGCTTTAGGTTTGCCATAGAAATCATTGCAAATGATTCTTTGCATTTTCTAGGTCCTGTAGCAATTCTCCCTGCTAGTGTGTTAGTTATGAAATATAATATTCATTTAAAAACTCGGTTCTTTCGTGAAATTTTAGTGCTTTGTCTACTAAAGGAAAGAACTTCTAAAAGCCTTAAGAGAGAAAAGATGTGAGGGCGGATATGAGCTAAAGGCAGTACACAGGGGTCAAAGTGTCATGATGAAGCCTGGAAAGGTGCAAAGCCAGCTGAGGAGCAGAGGGTGCATGGCACGCCCTTTCTCTCCCCCTGCTTGTGTGCACTGGTTTCCCAGGCTTAAATAAATTCATCAGGTCAGGCTGCTCCTCCAGGGTTGAAACCTGTAGTCCTCTTTCTCTAGGCTTTAGAGAAAATGAATAGAGAGATGACTCTAGGCTTCTGTGACTGCTACCTTCTCTCTTCCTCTTTCTCCCTTGTTTCTGCTCAGACAAGACCAGCTGTTGACTTCCATAGCCCGGAAAGTTCTTCCTGTGCCTTGATGACCCCAACACTGCAGCTTTCAACCCTTTGGTCTTATGTGTGAGAATTCCAGAGAACATTCTGTAACTGACTGCAAGACTGGCCAATGATCCTCACTTCCAGAGATGGAATTTAAGGATGCCGAGCTCTTGAGCAGTGGGAAGAGGGGGTCTGCCATATTTTTAGCTATTGAGGAATAATCTGCCCATGCCTGGACCCTGCCCCCTGAATTCCCTGTCCAATGGCTTCAAAAGCTGCTGCAGGCTTGTCCCTCACACCAGACAGAACGCCCGAAGACTCCTTGAGAGTCTGACCCTGGGGCCACCCTGGATATGTGCAGCCCCCTCAATGCTGCTGCAGAACAGAAATGCCCAGCACGGGGAAACCGAGGACACCACCCCGCAGTCTGTGCACGATGCCAAGAATAGGAGACACCTCCTCATACTTAATGGAGGAGGCCTGGAGTCAGTCAGTTTGGATTCCGTTCTCAGACCTTTGGCGGGTGGCCTCGCCTCCCTGGGCTTTGGTGTACTCAGGTGTAAAAGCCGATTCTGCAAGCTGCTGGGAAGAGTCCAGAAACCCTCACGCAGCACGGAACCTGGCACAAAATGAATGCTGAGACCACACTCGCAACTCCATGGATGCTCCCTCATAGTACTGGGCAGCGTCTGGGCTGTTGATGCAACCTGTGCCTGTTGACATTACAGGAAAAAAAGCATGCAGGAGTCCTCTCGCAGCCTATGTGTTCTACTGCCTCCGGCGGTGCCAGCCTCCACGGTGGGGAAGCAGATGCCATGACTCAGAGCAGCGGCCACTCCCTAGAACACACCGCAATGCGGCTGCCACCGGCTTGATGGCATCTGATTTACCTATGCTCTGCTAGCCCTGGACCCTCAATGTTTCACCCTGTCTCTTACCTCTCCTGCCTTGCCCTGACAACCATGGCAAGCTGGTGACCCGCCCCCCTTGCCTCCCTGAATAAGCCCAGTCAGTGTTGGAGAACCTCCCGAGGACAAATTGTGAAGAAATCTGGATATGGGAAAACAGCAACAAGGATCCACTTAGTTACCTTCTTCTTGACTCTTAATGAAGGTTTTAATGGTTCCCAGTGGTGACATTTAACCTACAGAGGTAGTACAACAAGAAGGGCAGGGAAGGCTTTCGTCCAGACTGACTGGCGTGTTCCCAGCAGTGTGTAGTGACCTCAAATCCTGTCTACCGCTTCTTCCCCACCTTGGATAAGAGGCCATTCTTCTTGCTCATTCTCCTGTGGCCTCTGGCTGATGTCTAGCCAATGCAGCAGGATGCCCCTCTACTCCAGATGGGTCCGAGTCCAAGAAATGCAGCTCTGTGTTTGTCTAGGCCCGGAGAGTTGAGGAAAAGCCCTGGAGCAAATGTACAGTTTACATTTCCCCCAGGGCCTGTGCAGAGACAGGCTCTCCGATTTCTCAGCAACAGGACAGGCCCGAGGCAGAATTCAGTTCCATGAAGGAACCTGCTCTTCTAAACCTGGAAGGTCTTACCATCCACGGGTCTGTGCACCCTCCTGGTGGTGGTGTTCTTCTGCCCTGCCCCGTCAGCGCCCTCTCCTGCATGTGACCTCTGTGGCCCTGGGAACATAAAATCGTTCTTAGTGTGACTTTATGCCAAATTTAGTCTGGAGTTGGTGGCTCAGTGGGAAAGGAACTTGCTGCCAAGCCTGATGGGTGAGCTGAGTTTGATCCCCAGGACCCACACGAAGGAAGAAGAGAGTCAACACCCACATGCTGCTCTCTGCTCTCCACACACGTACACATGTGCGTGCATGCCCTCCTTCACCACACACAATAAATAATGAAATGTAATTTAAAAATATAAACAAAAATTCCCCATCCCCTTGATTACAAAAAAAAAAAAAAAATCTAGAGGACACAGAAAGGTCGCTTGATTACTTCCAGGGCCAAACGGAATGAACATTCGTGTAGTCAGAGCTCTTCCTCAAGAGCCTTCCACTCAACTCCTACCTCTTGATGGTTATTAAAGACTGTGGTGCGTAAACCCGCCTGGAAGACTTCACTCCAGGGTTCGCACTGCTGTTAGTGGTTGCTTCCTCGAGCCACCAAGTTTGAATTGGATGAAGAGTATGATTCATGAACTGGGTTTTATTTAAGGGAATTGGAGGGGGCCTTGATTTTAAATGTATGTTATGAGTTTGGTAGCATTGTGGAAACAAATATAATCACGGGTGAATGTTCAGAGTAGACATCGCAGAAATGTATTCCAGCTGTCGGATTCCTGTTGTTGTTGGCTCGTTTTGTTCTGGGGGTGGAAGAGTGGAGCCCACTATTCAAACTGTCCCTGTGGGACTACACTTCCCACAGCATTTGTTTTTCTAACATAGCAACAAATGCCCCATCATCGAAAAGGGGGAGTTAAACACTGCCTTTGTTTCATTTTTTGTCAGGCAGTAGTTTAACACTAACCCGTTCTCAGCTTGGGTCTTCTAACCTGGCTTACAGCAAGAAGTTCAAAGAAATGCCTGTGTTCTAGGAACTGCAGAATTTACATCAGCTTGGGAGACACATACAAGGTTCCTTCAGACAACCTCAGGGATATTTTGTGCCCCCTCCCTTCCTGCCCCAGCACACATAGGCTTGGTTTTGTTGTTGTTGTTTGTCTGTTTTGCGTTTGTAGTTACTTTTTTTTCTTTCCATTGGTTAGTCAGATGTAGAAATGAAAAACTCAGGAACCCACGCAGAGCGAGTGTCAGGCTCAGAGAGACTCAAGGCACAGACCATGACTGATCGTGTGTGCGTGTATGTGTGTAGGTGTGTGTGTGTGCATGTACCCATGAGTGTATGTGTGTGTATATATGTGCATATGTGTGTGTATGTGTGTGTGTTCATGTATGTGAGCATGCACCCATAAGTGTGTGTAGAGGTCGCATACACCCATGAGTGCATGTGTGTGTACATGTGTGTGTATATGTGCATATGTGTGCATGTATGTGTCTGTGTGTGCATTCATGCCACATGCACCCATGAATGTGCGTAGAGGACTCAAGCACCCATGAGTGTATGTGTGTGTGTATATGTGCATATGTGTGTGTGTATGTGTGTGTGTGTGTGTATGTATGTGTGTGTTCATGTATGTGAGCATGCACCAATGAGTGTGTGCAAAGGGCAGAAGTCAATGTTGTATGTCTTCTTAAATCACTTTCCACCCTATGTTCTGAGTCAGGGTCCCTCAGGAAACCAGGAGCTCACCATTGGGCTAGACTATGGACAGCAAGCCCCAGAAACCCTCCTCTCTCTGCTTCCCCAGCCCTGGGATTGCAGGCACGTGTCACCACACACAGCTTAAGTGGGTGCTAGGGATGAAAACTCAGGTCCCCAAGGCTTGCATAGCAAACCCTTTACTGACTGTGCCACTTTCCTAGCTCCCCGCTTTCATTATGAGTGTCTGAGCAGCCGCTTCAGAGTCAGCAGCCCCTTAAGCCCTGAATCTCACAGCACTCCCGGAACACAGCCTACCAAAGCAAGGGAGACCTAGAGAGATGAAAGAGGAGACCTGCAGTGCCCTGGCTGTGCCCAAGTTGGGGATCAGGTGAGTTCCGTACCTCTCACAGCCCTCCCCACTCTGAACTGTCACTCAGGCTCCATTCCCTCTGTGGATTCATGTAAATCATACATTGCTTCAGAAGTCAGGAACCCTGGGAAGGAGGCCTGGAGACTAAAGGGTGCAGCTGCAGAGCAGAGTGCAGAGACTTTTCTTCATCTTTATTTGTAAGTGTTGGAAAGATGATTATGCAGCCTAGAGTGTTGAACCAATCACACCAGGTAATGTACTGAATGCGTAATGCAGAATCCACTGTTCTTTCTCAGATGGTTCTATGGATGGAGGACCAGTAAGTAAAAATGTCTATGAGTAACTTATTCTAGTCTCTTCTGCAGAGTGAGGCTGGGAGTCCTGCTCCTCTGATGTCAAGTTGACCACTCACCCCACCGTATGACCCTTGTCAAATTGCCTCCAAAGTTTGTCATGTCCTTGCACGGCTTGGTTTCTGGAACCCTAACTAGTGGCAAAGGGAGGCTGAGGAAAGGGCTGACACACAGACACAGAAAAGCTGAGACTGGGTGTGCCCTGGGAGCTCAGTGTGTTTATTATATACACTTGGGAGGCAGGGTTGCTGCATATAGCTGAACAAGGAGGAGGGAAGATTACACACAGAGAAACAAGGCGACAGTCTCTGCAGAGGAGCTGAGAAAGCTATTGTGGATATTTTCTACACATACTGCCAACATTTACACTTGGACCTGAGGAAGGCTTTGCCATCCTGCAGAGCTTCACCCAAGCTACGCTTTGCCAATCCCATCAGTCTGATGCACTGGAGTCGCTGACATAAACCATGTTCATGTGAAACAACACACACTCGATCAGGACTTCATTCGCTCCTTACAAAAGTTGGCTACCCATAGTTAATTGTGGTCATTCCAGGGCAGAGAATTTTCTGCTTGGACATTCATTCCAAACTATCTAGCTCATGGCTAAGGAATTTAGTCTCAGTGTTGGATTCTTTCATGTGATTGGTGAGAAATCACTAAGTCCAAATCCTATACAAACCACTTGCACCGTCCATCTGTATTGGTCCCAGCATCTATGCCGTCTCTCTTTCCCATTAAATATCGAGAGTTTCATTTCAGTATATGCTCTAGGGATGTTACATTTTGCATCAAGGTCCATTAAAGAAATGTACAGCACTGTCTGCAGGCATCTGGAGGAACGAGCCAGGAAGATGCATGTAAGAATTAAGAAGCATCACAAGCATGCAAAGGGCCAAAGAGAATTCTACAAATGAGCAAAGTGCGATGGAATAACAAGAAGAACCAGGAACAGCAGGAACCGGGTGGTGGACTACTGCTGCTCTGGAAGGATCTGACTGGTAGGAAAGACATCATAACGAAGTGTGGAGAACAGTCTACGAATGGAAATTCTGCTCTCTGCAACTGTGCTCATGCCTGGAATTTTCAGGCATTATCAGCACCCTCTCACATGGTAGTGTTTGGTCTGTGGCCACAGGCACAGAACCACCTGGGGTTATAGTACAGAAAAAGTGTATTTGGTTTTTGTCTTGGTTCTAGAACAGAATGACTGAAAACTCTTGGTGCATCCTAAGCATCTTTTTTTGTTGTTTTGTTGCAGTTTTTAGGTTGTGTGCTTCTGTATGTGTGTGTGCGTGTGTGTGTGTGTGTGTGTGTGTGCGCGCGCATGCGCGTGCGTGTGTGTGCATTTGAATATAATGGGCCTGATTTGGTTACTTGAAACAGAACTCAAGTCCTCAGGAAGAATAAGTGCTCTTAACAACTGGGCCATCTCTTCAGCCCCAGGAGCATCATTCTGTGATATATAAAGAGCACTTTAAGCCATCTGAGGAGATGCTTCAGTCAGATAAGTGCTTGCCATACAAGCTTGAGGACCTGGGTTTAGACTCCAAACACTCTCATAAAACACAGGACTGATAGCAGAGACAGAAGGATCTCCAGGGCTTGCTGGCCAGCCAGTCTAACCAACTGAGGACCTGTAGGTTCAGTCAGAGATTGTGTTTTAAAAACTAAGGTGGAGACTGCCTAAAAGAAGACAATCTAACATCAACCTGTGACCTACATTCATACATGCATACACACATCATGAATACACGTAACACATACACACAAATAGCACTTTACAAAGCGTACGGGCTAGCAAGATGGCGCTTAGCAGGGGTGATGGTTTGAATGTATGTGTCCCTCCAAAACTCAAAGGTTAGAATCTAAGACTCAGTGTGTTAAGAGGCAGAGCTGTCATGACTAAGTGGAATGCTCATGAGTAAAATTAGCACCCAGACAATAGGGCTTCAAGGAATGAGCCAGACTCTTTCACTCTTCTGTAGGACACAGGGTGGGTCCATTCCAGAAGTCACAAGAGCAAGGTGCTATTCTGGAAGCCAAGAGCAACTTTTCTAGCACTAGATCTGCAACAGTCTTGACCTTGGACTTTCCAGCCTCCAGAACTGTAAGAGATAAATCCCTATTCTGTTGTGGAAGTTTATTTTTAGTTATGTATAAAACAATTTTTGGGATGATTGATTGCTTATCTGTTCATGCTATCAATAGAACACCTGAGGGGCTCTGGATAAATAAAAACACCTGAGCTCAGATGCTCAGGGTTCCACTGTTCAGTACGGCGCTTGCCATGGTAGCAGTTCCCTCTGCTGATGTCAGGCAGGGTTTGCACCTATGAAAAAGCCTCCCTGTCTCTCTTGGTGAGCCACCACAGTAGGTGTACAGTTTCACTATTCTTTATAAAAATCAAGCCTACAGCATTTTGTCATAGCAGTACAAATGAAATGAGAAAATAGACCCTTGTTTTAAGGGAAGGGCTGGCCACAACAGAAAGGCCAACCGTGTCACTAGAAGATTGGAATGTTCAACCAACTTCCAGAAAAAGCCAGAGAGCCAGACTGGAGATTGAGCCAGTGGCCAAAGATTTGATTTACCTGACTGATAAAAAATCTTTTGAATGAAGGTCAGGAAGTTTCTGTGCTGGAAAACTCATTGAAGTTCTGGATACAGATGACCCAGACAGGGCATGGGAGCTCTGCGTCCTGTCCCTTCCCTCACTCGCTCTATAGATCTCTTCAATATGGCTGTTCTTAGACCATTAACAATAAGTATAAGAAAAGAGCTTTCTGGATCCCTCTGGGTCATCCTAGTTAGTTAACAAACCTGAGGGGTGCGCATCCAAAAAGCCACACTGGACAGTGATGCAGACTTCCGAACGAATGCTGGAAAACAGCAAAGGGACATTTGTTAAAATTCACATTCCTAACCCAGGCATGGTCGTGCGCACGCGTAACCCCAGCATTCAGAAGCTAAAGCGGGAGGAGAGTGAACATAAAAATAAAATTCTGATTCCTAGTCACAGGGTGTAAACTCTGTCACGCTGTGGGTGGGGCTGTGACTCAGTGGCACAACAGACTGCGAGGCCACCAACAGAACCTCTGCTCTAACAACCTCTACCTCAAACCCAGAGATCAGCTTGCCTCGGGCACCAGTCCAAGGCCTAGCAGAGCCCAGCTTGCCACCTTGCAAGAGGCTCACGTCACACAGGAAACGCAAAACAACAGTGCTCCTAGAACCTAGGTCCTGTTATTTCAAGCATGGTGTCCTGCCCTACTCTAAATGACTTCAGGGGAAATCCCATAATGTCAACGGGAAGAGGTAAGACCTGTTAGTTTAGCTCCTTCCTGGGTGCTCTTGGGAGTTGTTAGGAAGATGTCCGTCGGTCCTGAGACTGAGTCCTAAGTTTCTAATGGCTCAGAGCTGTGTCTGTAGTCTTAAAGATGGCTGCTTGTTCTGGGGACAACATCCAAGGACGAACCCATGAACACAGATGCCCCCCATCATCTAGCAGGCAGAAAAGGCTCTCCTCAAGCCCCAAACCCCTGGCCAGATAGATCCACAGAGCTATTTCCAGTTGGCAACAAGTACCCAGGTACATGTTTTCAAGACAGTAAAGAAATAAAAGCAAACAGCATCAACCCCCACCCCATATGAGGCATTGGTTGTATTTCTAGTCTCTCCAGGCTCTCTCTACTCACTTTAAAAACATAGCTGAGGTCTGTATTTATGTTAATGGTTAGTTTCCATGGCAGTAAAGGGAGAAGCGTGTGAGATTTCTTCTGCAGGGTTCCACACAACAGTATGCTGCGTTTGGTGTCCTCTCCCATGGAAACCTCCCTGTGTAAAGGAAGGCATGTCATTTGCCTCTTAATCTTTGTATTACCAGAGTAACCCATCTGTGTGTATATGCATACATAGACATACACGTTTAATGCATTTGATTCTAGGTTCTTTTCATATAAAACATGGTACGTGTTTTATATGAAACTCCGGCTTCTTCATTTACAAAAATGGAATTGTAATGTAGATTCTACGCGAATCTTGCTTGCCTTTTTAACTTACCAACATAGTGCGGATACCATAGATGTTTTTAGTAAGAAAAGGAAGAAAGGGGAACTGGGCTAGAAAGTGAAAACAGCCTCTTTAATCTAGATGCCAGGAGGAAAGTATGTACTGAGTTTGCTATGCTAATTGAAACCACAGCCCAAGATGATTACATACTTTGGTATTGAGAAATGTAACTGTGTGTTGCTGCTTCTTAAAACATCCAGAACAAATACCAAATGTATGGAGACATCGCCCAAGAAGAGGCTGGCATTAGTCTTAATCTCTCTCCACTCGAGACAAAACAAGCGGCATCAGCTTGAAATTCTGCTTTTTAAAAAATAGACAGTAATACTAAAGATTAGCAAACACCCCCAAAATATAAATGTATGTTTTCTCTTGGAAAAAAAAAATTAAAAGTAACCCAACACAGAAGATATCTAGTAAGTTCAAAAGATAACATACACTGTGGGAGAAAACAGCTTTGGAGAGACTAGAAGTTGGAGCGGAAGAGCTGGGGCGGCTACATTTAAGACTTGAAGAAGGTGAGTGAGCAGGTCACACATAACATGGGAAGAGAGACACTGCCCTGAGTGTTGGTTGTGGGCTAAGCTTCCCCCTCCCAGAGACACGTCAAAGTCCTAACCCCCAGCATTTGTGAATGTGGACTTTCTTAGGAGCTGGGTCTTTGCAAATCTCATCATGTTAAAATGAGGTCAGCTGGTAGGCCCCATGGTGGTTTGAATGAGAATGTCTGCCAGAGGCTTATGTATTTGAATACCTGGTCCCCATTTGATATTGTTATTTGGAAGGTTTAGAAGGTGTGGCCTTGTTGGAGGAGGTATGTCACTGGAGGCAATGGACTCTAACCTTCTGGAACCATAAGCAGAAATAAAATCATGCTTCTGTAATGTGCTTGGCCATGGTGTTTTATCATGGCAACAGAAATGCAGGCCCTAAACCTGTGAGTGGTGTCCTTATAAAGGAGGGAAGCCCGGACAGACCTAGGGAGAAGGGCCTATGAAGAGGTCCAGAGACACAGAGGGAAGAGGCTTTTGTGGTGTTCCCGTGGATCAGAAATAAAGGCAAAACTGACAACAACAGGGTTAGGGTTGGGCAACCAGAATTCTGGGCAATTTGAAGAGGCAAAGGAAGGTCCTCCCACAGAGATTCTCCAGAGCAAGTGGTGGGGAGAGCCTTGCAGACATCCCCATTTTTTACTTCCTGCCTCTGAGCTGTGAGTGAATCCCTTTCTGCGGTTTAATCTCACCAGTTGTGATACTTGGCTACCGCAACAGCCTTAGGAGACTAATCTTTAGGGCACAGAAGGAGCCAAGGTAGCCTGGAGGTGAATACCCCAGAGGTGAGGTCAGGAGAAAGGCCAAAGCCGGAAGCGGAGGAGGGCGGTGGTGCCTAGTGAGCTCCTGTGTGTTTCCCACATGTGGACTTTATGCAGTTGTCATTTGTAATGGTTTGAATGGCTTCTGCCCCTTGCCAGCAAATGGTTCTTGGGACAAGGACCATGCAGGGAGTGAGGGAAGAGGACTTTGAATGCTGTGCTTAGTAAAGTTTCCTTTCTATCCTCTCTTCATGTCTTCACAGCAGAATCAGGGTACCCCCTCATGCTTACCCACCCCAACTCCCCAAGTCCTTCCCATGTCTGTTCAGAATTGCCTTCTGCAATAAAGATGTGGCTTCAGAGTCTGTGCCTGCTCCTCCTCCTTTTTTTTTCCCCTCAAGACAGGGTTTCTCTGTAGTAAGTCTGGCTGTCCTCGAACTCACAGAGATCTGTCTGCCTCTGTCTCTAGAGTCTGTGCTTAGAGGCGAGAGCCTCCACCACCCAGCTCCAGCTCCCTTCTTTTGATTGTGTCCTCGGTCTGTTACATGCTTCCTCCTGATTTAGGAAAACATGATCACTGTAGGAACAAGAATCTTGGAGCAGGAAGAGGAGAAGGAGGAGGGAGCTGGAGAGATGCTCATTAGTTAAGAGCCCTTGCTGCTCTTGCAGAGAGCTCAAGTCAATTTCCAGCACCCATGTGGAGTGGTTCACAATTGCCTACATAGCTCCAGTTCCAGGGGATCCAACACCTTCTCTGGCTTCTGAGGACACCACACACACACACACACACACACACACACACTCACACTGAAAATATAGCTCCTCCCCTCACCAACTGCCCCTGCAGGGCATGCTGGTGGCACTTGCTCTGTAAAGGGTCCCCTCCAGAATACAGTCACATTCTTAAAACTGCTGCAAATTGTCTTCCCTCTTTGTTGTGCATCTGAGGATCAGACTTCAGCCTTTCTTGTTCCCTGCTATGCCCCTAGCACCAGGAAGCACTGTGTGGCTCACAAGGGATTGACAGCCAGCCAGCACCAGAGGATGCTCACCAGGTCCCCACACTAGGAAAGAGGCACCAAGGAGACGGTGGTTGCAAATCTTAGTTTTATATATAAACCAGTAGGTGAAGCAAAGCAATCGCATGAGATGCCCTTCTCAGAATAAAGCTTCTGGAAACTTCTAAAAGAGCTCTCTGGATTGGTTGGTTGGTAGGTTCTTTACTAATATTATTCTCAAATGGTCAGAAATATTGAATTCAGTATGTCAAATCGTGAGGCCTCAGTTCAATCTCATTCGCTGACGTTCCTCTTTGCTTTCCAGCCGTCCTCAGTTTCCTTCCTTCTCTCCTTCTTAGTTCTCCTTTAAATGTTCCCTTCCTCAGAAGGTTTCCTGAAAAATGGAGTTTTACTCGTTCTTCATTGTCCCGAAGTAGACACAGGGTTCCAACAGAATCCCGAGGGACCCTGGGAAACGCTGAGTAGCACATGATGTTTGCTGAGCATTAAGTGTTAGTGCAGGGCTAGGAGTGTAATTCCGCTGTAGACTCCCTGCTAGCCAGTTGAGGCCCTAGGTTCCATTCCCAGCACCACACACACTGGCCAGGTTATTCCATGCATGCCTGTAATTAATAGCACTTGGGGAGCTGGGGGTGGGGCGGGGAAGCAGATTGGTCAGAAGTTCAAGGTCATCCTCTGTTAAGTAGAGTGGTCCAGGACAGCCTGGACTAGAGACCATGTCTTGAGAGGAAAAAAAAAAATCAAGAGGGTGAATATGATCAAAATACATTATATTCATGCATGAAAATGTCATAACGAAGCACGTTGTGTATAGTTAACATATGCTAATGAGAACATTTTTAAAAATGAGCAATACGGTATGGAAGGACACAGACCAGGAAACGTAGTTGGGGATAGTGGGAGATGAATGCCCGGGTACAAAGAACATAGATGGAGGAGCAGGAAGAGACTTCCTGGTGTCTTACTGCTTCTAGTGTTTTCAGATCAGTAGTGACAGTCACTTAAAGGAAAGTTACATGGTGTATGAAGAATTCCAATTGCTTTCTTTTAGAAACAGATGCTGGTACGGCTACAGGTGTGGTGATATCAACACTTTGAACGTCACTAGGACAAGATGGGGCAGGGCTGTGATTAAAAGCTGGTGGCAAGGTGATGCAGCCACTGAATTCTTTAGACTCTTGTTGCTGCTTTTATCTGTGTTTGAAAATTACCATAAGAATTTCTTTTCCTTTTCCCTCTATTTGTTTGTGACAGGGTGTGGCTATGGAGCCCAGGTTGGCCTCAAATTCATGATCTTCCTGCCTTAACCTCCTAAGTACGGGAATTATAGGGAAGGACCCGGCTTCCATAATAATCCTTAAAATCATGCCACATTTGGTTAGGTCATACTGTAAAGCACCTTCCTTTGAACCGCACGACGCCACCTCGGTTTTAACTTACATAGTTGCCTTGGCTTCCCTCCTCCCCATCACAGAGCTCAGCGACACCCTCCTCAGCTGACTTGTCCTGATCCATCTCTGCCTTACTCTCTCACTAGGAAGGAAGCCCTGCCCCTTCTACCATGCTTTGAAATAACTCCTGACAGCTTGTGTCTGGTAGAATCTGCTCGCTGCTGTGGTGTTGTCAGGATGACCTGCTCTGACTAGAGACGCTCTATATTCCCTGCAGTGACTTCCTGTTCAGAAAAGTAAAACGTCGGCCTCAGACTCAACATGTGTTATGTCTTCTTCAACTCAGACAAGCATCTGATTCATCTCTGTCCCCAGATGCCCAAGCCTGCACAAAGCCTTCACGGACAGGAGCTGGGGGCGTCCTGTGGCTCCCAGTCGGTCCTCTCCACCCTTCCCTTCTCAGAGCTACGTCGGGGAACACGGGCGCTCCGGGCTCACTGCTTGCCTGACAGCACAAGTCAGCCACATTCGTAATTGTCATGTGTTGCCAGACACAATCCTACAGACGTCACCTCACCCTGCTCGTGAAGCTGCACGCTCTCCTAGGTTCCTGGGTAGCCAAATGTCACACAGAGACACTCTCATCTTGCTTCCACATTCTCTCGAGTTTTTTTACTCACGAAAGGGCTGCTTCTCTTCACGGGTCATTATTTTAGCATCTTACCATTTTAAATGCTCTCCCTTTTCAAAATAGCAACTATGGCCAGCCTCTTCCTCCTGAAGTCCTAAGGTCTCAGGGTCCACTTTGTACTAGTGTCTGTTCACGCCCCAGAGAGGTCCTGAGAAGGGGTGGGGGCTCCTGAGCTCCCCGCACCTCTGGCAGGGTTCTTGTTACAGTCTGGGGACACCTCTACCTGGAGATACATCTGGAATACATCTTTTGCATTGTGGAAACAGATTTGGTGCTTATTTGAAACTTTGCTTTTCCCTCCCAATGAACCATAGAAACTTCAGCCAGCTCACTTTTTTAAAATCCATTAGATTTTTAAAATTAATAGGAACAAATAAGCTTTACTGGGAATGAGAACAGATTCAGTTTAATTCTTAATATGTCTTATCATTAAAAAAAATAATAATAATAGTAACCAAAAACAGAAGATGTACTATTCTGGCATTCTAAGAGGTATTTTTCTTTTTGGCTTCTCTGCATTTTCAATTGTTCCGTGAGGATCATGTATTCTTCTAACACTTTAAAAGTGCACTAGTTACTTATTGTTCTTTTTAACTAAGTTCTAAGCCTCAGCACTGGTGACATTTGGATGTCAGATTTTGTTGGAGCAGAAATGGGGGCCAGTCTGTCAGGTATATTGTGGTATGTTTATCACCAGGCCAGTTTTTATGCAAGCTATTCCAGAGGCAGCCACAACATCACAATAAAAATGTCTTCAGATTTGCTGGGTCTTCAGCCCCTTGTGGTTGAGGGGGGCAAAAATCACTCTTATTTTAAAACTGTTGTCTCCAACTGTAAGTATTGGGGGTTCAGGGAAGGGGACGTTGACTCTTTTTTTGGGTAAACAAGAAGCTGCTAAAACAGAGGACAAGACACATCCACACAACAAAGCTCAATTAGAGAATCCTCAGATTGCTGTGAGCCTGGCGGGATGGTAGGGAGGATAACAGAACAGCCATCTGGGTACAACTTTGAAAACAGACCATAAAGCACACCAGGGTCCAGACAGATTCTGGCAGAGAAGCACCAGACAGAAGCTGTAGAACTGGGCCTCTGTGGCCATCAGTCAGGAGCTCTAGCTTCCCAGTAGGCTAAGCAGAGGAAGAGAGTAGGTTATGGTTTTATGTGAGAGAAGCAATTTAAGCAATAACATTGTAAAACTGTCATTATCAGAGTAAGGGCTAGGTGGGGGAGGAGGGTGCTCTGCCCTTGATTAAGATCAAATGAAGTCTTTTTTGCTTCTGACTCATTGATCTTCTCAGCTCTCTAAGCCTGGCTACTGACTCATTGTTCAATGGTTAAACCCATAGCAGGATTTTTGAATGAATACAAGATGATCACCATTCAAGATGAGCCAGAAAGAGAAACTCATCTCCCACCTCTCACGCCAGAGGAGTTAGCCTGAGAGTTTCCATAGGAACCTTAGGAGATTTACTAGGAGGGGGAAGGGGAGAGATGCTAGGAGCAGGTTGAGGACAGAGCATGTTCTGAGGCTGGGAAGGGTGTGGAAGGGACCAGTAGGGGAAGAACAGATGCTGGCTTTACCAGACTGGGGCCTTAACCCAAAGGTACTTCAGTTGGTTGGCAACCATAAAGCAGTACCTGGAATTTGGCCCTTGGGCTCTGAGCCTCAGCCAGAGTCTCCAAGTCGGCTAGTCTGCAACAGGACAGCCGCTTGCCTTTAAGCAAGCATTGTATTGTAGTGGGGACCAGCAGGGACTAAAGATCTGAGTTGGGAGCAAGCCAACTTGCTTAGAGAGGTGAAGGGAAGATTTGAGAAAGACTGAACATGGGGAAAAACAGCAATGATACTGAGGACTTTGTCTGGGAATACCAGCATGGCTTCCAAGATATAGTACACAGCTCAGTAGCTATATAGTGCTCCAGGTTGCTGGAGTAGTCCAGTGCACAGGTTGCTCCTGTGATCCCCACCCCCCAAATATGCTGAAACCATATTAGTCCATACTTCACAAAATAAACCGTATTTGGAAATAGTCACTGTAGATATCACGCCTCAACACGAGGTCACGCAGTTATAACAGTGGCCCCTTGTTTGAGGTTCCAGGACCCTTGTGCATGTGGGTGGCGGTTACACACTGGAGGGAAGCGGAACCTGCTTTGGAAGCTGTAACCACATCAGCGAACTCACATGCTTTGCTGGGTTTCCTTCCCTTATCTTCAGTATCCTCGCTCTTCGAAGGACATTACCAAACTCAGCTTATTTCCTCAGGAATTCAGCGGTGCCTGAAGACTCCCTGTCAATTCCCTCTTTTTAAAAAGACTTATGTATATAAGTGTGTTGCTTCTGTGTATGTATGTATGTGCCTAATGATCCACGGCACACGTGATCCTGTATTCACACACGTGAATACACATCCTCACATACACACATGCTCATACAAGAGCACAAGACACCACCCTACTCCACCACCCAGAGGATATGAAATCTAAACTTCCTGTCTTGGCCCACAGGCCCTCCTGTCTTTCATGCATGGATGAACTCTGCTCCAGCCAGTTTTTCTTTCAGTTCTCTGAATAAACCAAGCTTGTCCTGCCTCAGGGCCTTTGTACCAGCTGGTCTCTTTGCCTGGAAAGATCTTACCTGTATTTGCCATGTAGCTGGCTTCTTTGTATCCTTTGAGTACCAGCCCAGAGAAGTTTCTGTTGACGTTAGGGTGCCCTCCCCACGGTGCTTTGCCATGATACCCTGGTCAGTGTCTTCTGCACAGATGGCACAACCCTGCCTCCCTTGTCTGCTCACCCCGTATCTCCTCACCTGCCCCACCCTCCAGGCATCCCTCCCTAGAATTTGAGCTTTGCCCAAGAGAGGACCTTGCTGGTCTTGTTCTGTTCAGCTTCCCAGTTTACATTAAGCACACGGAACATGCTTTCTAAACGTTTCTTCATGCTTTCTAAACGTTTCTTCAGTGAACAAGGATTCAAGGTAGAAGGTGTGGGAGAGAAACCCTTCTCCGGACCTTTCACCTTGCACCTGCCCTGCAGCCGTAGGAAGCTCAGCTAGAAGACTGTGGAAGAGAGATTCTATGTTAGTTTCTGAGTATAGTCACTTTAGAAACCACAAGGAAAGAAAACACTCCAGCTATCATTCCAAGAAAGACAGGAAGTAATGCAGGAAGTACAGCAAGGAGGGGTGATGTCAGTGCCTACTCTGGAGAGGGAGGAAAGGCCATCACAGGGCCCTCCCTCCTCCTGGAGAGCAGAGAGAGAAGCCAGGTGCTTCTTTGTGTACACCAAAGGAAAGAGTTTTAAAAGGAATTGTAGGGCAGTGTGCGGGATTGTTTTATGTCAACTGGAAACAAGCTGGAGTCATCTGAGAGGAGAGAGCCTCAATTGAGAATATGCCTCCATAAGATCTGGCTATAGGCAAGCCTATAGACTATTTTCTTAATTAGCGATTGATGGGGAAGGCTCAGCCCATTGTGGGTGGTGCCCTCCCTGGGCTGGAGGTCCTGGGTTCTATAAGAAAACAGGCTGAGCAAGCCAAGATGAGCAAGCCAGTAAGCAGCACCTCTACATCAGCTCCTACCTCCAGGTTCCTGCCCTGTCTGAGTTCCTGTCCTGACTTCCTTCAATGGTGAACTATGTTGTGAAAGTATAAGACAAATAAACCCTTTCCTTCCCAACTTGCTTTTGGTCACGGTGTTTCATCACAGCAATGGTAGCCCTAACTAAGACAGGCAGTCTGAGCTCATTTCACTGTTATTTATTGAAGGACCTAGAAAAGGAAGTTGGACAGATCGACAGGCGATGCCAAAACCTACCAGTGCAGAGACCAGTCAGGGGACTTGTCTGACTCAAGGGTTACACTAGGATGTTAAGGCTGAGGGGCCAGCAGCTCCAATACTGAAATTTCTCCAGAGGAAGTCACAGAAAGTGTTCCCCTTCAAGGATAATGAAAGTGCAGGAGAGACAGAATGAGCCTGTCTGTCACAAACACACAGAGAGCACATGGAAGCCTACACATGAATCCTTGGCCAGCTGTGCTGTAAATAATTACTTGGATGATGAGAAAGCAAACCCAGAAGCTTCTGCTTTGGTCTAAATAGAGAGGTAAAGCAGTCCTGTTCCTGATAAACAACTCAAACCATAACCAACATGATAGGATGGCAAGGCCCACTTGTCCAGAGAAAGCCCAGATTACATGGCAATCCCTTCAGCATGGTGCTGTCTGTGAAAGTCACCACAGTGACTACAGATGTGCCTGCCCGTGGAGCCAGTCACACCCAGCTGCTGTGATGAAGAGACTTGCTAACAACCTCAAATCATCTATGAAGGTCACCTCACTGTCAAAAGAATCAAACCAAGGTTCTTTGCCACCAAAGACTTATAGATTATAGCCAGAAGTTGTTCTAAATCATGGCACAGCATATGAGAATGTGATGTGTATCTCTGAGCTTAGAGTTGGGCTACTGTGGAACCATAGCAACTCTGAGGGCTATCCTGAGCCCAGTCTCTGCTCTATCGCTTAGTGTGTGGCCTAGGCCACCACACTCCAACTGACCAGTAACTCTAACATCCTGCCATAGTGTGAAAATTCAAGAATTCGTGGTTATCTCTTTACAGGTGTAATAAAATCTAGTACACAACAGGAATGCAAAAATCTTCTTCCTTCATGAAATTTAGAACTGTAACCACCTGGAAAGAGGCCAAGTGAGGCTAACAGTAGAGGCTTCTGGTTCCTCGTATACCAAACTTGTGGGTGGACTAGACAGTGTCCCCTGGGGCTACAGAAGAAGAGAAGAACCACGTTATGTCCAAATTAAGCCAGTACAGTTCTTGCTCTGAGGGTTTCTCCGGAGTTCTGACCACATGCTTAGCCCAATCCTGCCCTGGAGACAATAAACTACCGTTGCCGAACAGTTTCCTCCTTGATTGAAACATTCCATCCTGCAGGGGAACTCCTTAAGCGAGAAAGTAAATGACTCAAAAGAGCTTCAGGAAGTCCCTGAAAATGATCAGATCCACTAGGCTCCTCCCTGCCAGAGTAAGCAATAAGACCTGAGAGTCCCCCTCAGAGGAGCCAAGCTACACTGCAAAAAAGACTCTCGGACAACTTGAGCTGCTAAGAAAACTCAGAGACCAGACCAACTGAGGCACCTGGAAAAGAAACTCTCCAACCTGTTGAGTTGCCTGCAGGCTGTGCAGTGAGCTCCAGGTTCCCAGCTTTGTGAGCTGTCACCCATGCTGGGGTGGGTTTTGGTGATGCAGCTGTCTGTGAGTCATCTCTACTCCTGTAACTAACCCCTCACCCATATTCCTCTAAAGCAGCGGTTCTCAGCCTTCCTGGTGCTGCAACACTTTAATACAGTTCCTCACATTGTGGTGACCCCCCCCAACCATAAAATTATTTTCATTGCTACTTCATAACGGTAATTTTGCTACTGTTACGAATCATAATGTGAATATCTGATGTGCAGATGGTCTCAGGTGACCCCTGTAGAAAGGTCCTTCAACCCCCAAAGGGTTCATGACCCTCAGGCTGAGAACCACTGCTCTAAATAACACCAGTAAAACTCATGGGTTCACCAAGTTGGACTTTGGTGGGATCAGCGCTCTGGTCTGCCACTGGTACCCTATCTAGATGAGTAGACCTGTGTGTTTTGTCTCCCCAGGAAAAGTTTCATCATACAACAACTAGCCGCGCCAAAATTGCAGTTCTGGCTTAAAATGGCCTGCCGCAGCACCTCTCCTAAGAGCCCTTCTCCGTGCAGATGGGACTCTCAGCACCGCCTCACCTAACCCTCACCACCTGGTGGAACAGTCTCTTCTCTACTTTGCAAATGAAGACACTGGGGCACCAAGAGCTACGTCCCACATGTTGGTGCCTACTATGTTTCCAGACTCATTCCCCGGCCTCCAATTCAGTGTCTGTTTTCTAGAATCCAGTTTAATAGTGAGTATTTATTTTTGGAGAGATCCACAATTTTAAAATATTTCTCCAAGTTAGCGATGTCCTTCGAATTTTAAATATAGATACCTTTGACCCAGTAATTTCTTTCCAAGAAATACACACAAGTAAGCATTCAATGTACAGGAAATATTCCAGTGCAGCACTGTTTATACAGCATTATTTAAGAAACTGAACAACTGTACATATGCTCAAATAGCTACCATTGTGAAATTGGTTAAAAAAAAATTTACAGCACGCCCATGCAATTAGGGTCCCATGGAAACATGAAAAAGATTGCAACAGCTACCTATGCACTGATCTGGAAAGATGTCAACCCAGGGAAGGAAAGAAGCAAGTTAAAATAAAGAATACAGGACCAGGGACAGGCCCAGAGGGTAAGGGCACTTGTGACCACACCTGGCCACCTGAGTTTGATCTTAGACACCCACAGAGAAGGAGGGAACTGATTCTTGCAAAGTGTCCTCTGACCATGAACACCATGACATGCAGGAGCCCCCTACACACACACACACACACACACACATACACATCAAATAATTAAATATTAAAAACCCAGAATATAGAATGAACTCATTTTACAAAAATAAATAAATTATAATTTTGTATAGTGAGAAAAAAATCTAGAAAGTTAAAAAAAAAACTTGGCTATTTTTATAGAAATTTTGCTTTTCATTCATTGCATTTTTGTGCATTGTTTTTATAATGGTCATATGTTGGGTTTTTTTTTCTTAATCAGAAATAAGTGACGATGTACATCTTCATGTTGGTATGCTCTTGTCTCATTTGATCCTGTGATGACACTGCAAACTGTGTAAAGCAGGAGGAGCTGATGCTCAGGGAGATCAGGTAACCAGTAAGTCACCTGAGCAGCAGTGTATGGGACCACACAGTGTGCTGCAGTATACACCAGCTCTGAAGGAGACGTCTAAGAGCTGCTGCACCTGACCTCTGACCGGCAGGATGCATCCTTACCTGAGAAACTACATCAGACCTCAAGAAAGCTGGGAAAGCTGGGGAAAGAGAGAAATGGCAAGGGATCAGGGGAGCGTGCAGTTTCTGGATGCTGGAAAGATACAGAGGGCTTAGATGTCAACGCTGACTGCAGTCCTGTGGAGTTCATTCCATTCTCCGCACGGTGTTATCCCATATTCTGTTAAACTGCAACTTGCAGGCTGTGCCTTGTCCTGAGTGACTTCATTTTATAAAGCAGCAATTTGCTCCATCTGGAGAGCAAATGCTGAAGCAAGATGAGTGTCTTGTGTGTGCAAGCAAGCAAGCATCCATTCCTCATGAACCACAGGGCATAGCGTAACTTATTCTTGCTGGTCAAGAGGTGTTATCTATGAACTTACCAGAGTAAACTGGAACACAAGAGCACATGCGTGTGCCAAATCATATCAGAAAGTCCAGCTGGTGAACCTACTGAACACATCAGCTATAATCAATCTCCTGGGACTATAGAAGAAGGAACAGCCCAAGACTGAGGCATGCCGATGCACTGACCCACCACCTGGCCACTCGCCATGAGCCTCCTTCAGGAAATTTGCCATAGTCATAGAACTCTGCCTTAGCACGTGCAAAAACCTAGGTTCAAAGCCCAGCACACACAGCCCAAATGTGCCTCAGTTTCTAGGCTCCAGGGCAGGACAGTGCCTATTGCCCTTGGCACCATCCACTTCAAACTGACCCTCAAAATGCCTGGCTACCATTCAGACTTACATTCGGCAACTGTGTCTGCCTTGTAGCTCCATAAAACCTTTTATCTACTCCCCTACAAGACTCTTTTGACTTGTGAACATCGGTATCAGTTCTCTGCCCCTGCCTCCAGTGCAGCCTCTCTGAACTCCGTAGTCTGTTTACCCTTTTCTTGGCCACTGTTTACACACACACACCTGGGTGCAGTGTGATGCGTAGTCTGAGAGTTACTATTAGTAATCAAGGCCGGCGTAAGAAGACTGGTAAGAAACCTCAGCAGGGAAGGGTGCTCGCTGCTATGCCTGACAACCTGAGTTCAAGCTCTAGAATCCACAGGGTGAGTGGAAAGAACCAACTCCCTAAAGTTGCCCTCTGACCTCTATATACATGCTTGTGTGCGCATGCACACACACAGACGTACAGAGAGAACGACATAGAGAGAGAGGGCCTAAGTACATACATGTAAAACACACACACATATATATAGTTATATAGTCATAAAACAGGGCTGGAGAGACTGCTCAGTGGCAGTGGGTAAGGACACGTCTTACTGCCTTCAAGCCCCACCACATGGTGGAAGGAAAGAACTAATCCCTGCAAGTTGTTCTCTGACCTCCACCGACATGCCGTGGCACAGGTGCCTCCACATATACAAACGCACAAGAATAAATAAATGTGATAAGAAAACATTGGACCGCAAGAAGCTGTGGTTGCCAACGGTCATGTTACCCGGTGGAGTCGGGGTTATTTGCTCTATCCCAGGCTTGCCTTCACTCTCACTGGCCAGTTCGTCCACTCCGTCGCTGCCGCTGCTGTATTCCTTGGCTGATATGAAGACCCAGCTTCGGGCTTCCTAAAGAGCAGTAGCTCTCCAGGATTCCCCCTGGCCTTCACTACCAGATTGGGACTTCAAAGACACCCAACTTCACGGACTGAGCCAGCACTGGGTTCTTGGCTGCTCATGTCTGAGACAACCATCGCTGGACTGCCCAGACACGTAAATCCGCCTTTAATAGATATTTATTTTGTTGGTTCTGTTCCTCTGGAGAACACTGACTAATCCCCATACATATATAATCTATACACAGAAAACATACATATAATTCTGGAGGCCCTTTCTTATTTTTCGCATGATTCACAAGTTAGTAGTTCCCACTATTAAATGCTTTAAAAAAAAAAAAACTAAATAATATCGCATGGTGTGAAATGTGCACGTAATTAAAATTTATGCCCACAAAAATGTTTTATTGGCACACAGGCTCACATGCTATTCATGATCATCTATCTAGGTTGTTTTCTTGTTCTAATGGAGGATCTGAGGTGTCACAGTGGGAATGACGAGACTGCAGAGCCCCAGTAGCTGCTCCCTGGCTTTCTGTAGAGAAAGTTTGGCAAACCACTGACTTAAATACAAAGTCTCCCCTGCCTCTGACGTTTGCCTTCCCCATGGCCTTCTGTCCCTCCTCCATTCCTTCCCCAGAGGGAGTGGCCACGTCCTGCCACCTGCTTTGCTTCTTGGAGTCGCGATCTTTCTCCTAAGCAAACTTTGATTGATTTTGCCCGTTTCCAACCTTTAGATAAAGCCCTGCTCGCTTGTGTCCTCACACTGTGGTCTCCTTTCTTCACCCAACAGCGGTTTTGAAATTCAGCAGCAGCTGGAGCTCATTCATTTGCATCATGGCAGAAGGGCACCCTGTGGCATCCTGTGAGCATGCCTGTGAGCAGCCTCGCAGCCTCGTTCTTTCTCCTCTCTCATGCTGATGGTTCTCTGCACTTCTGCAGATCAACACTGTGAACCGCCTTCCCTGGATCCCCTGGTGCTTACATGCAAGAGTGTGTCCAAGCTAGGTGTGTGAAGTCCTGGGTGTGCACACTTCTGACTTCCTTCGGGCTGCAGCAGCCTGGTTTCAGAAGTGTTTGTCCCAGTCTACACTCATCTTCCGTCTAACAGAGGCATCACTGCGCCCAGTGTTAGATAGCTTCAGATCTGAGTTTTGCCAGTATGGTGGGTGTGAGAAATGATCACCCACTGTGATAAGTTCCAAATCTCAGCAACTACTAAAAAAGATTTTTTTTTTTAACTGAGCACATTTTTATGTGTCCATTAGCCATTCAGTTTCTGTAAAATTCTTGTTTGTTTCCCATACCGATTTTTCTGCTGGGTAGTTTGTCTTCTTCTACTTTAGTTTCCCCCTCCAACCCCCCTCCCTCGTGTGTGTGTGTGTGTGTGTGTGTGTGTGTGTGTGCGCGCGCGCGTGCATGTGCAGATACACTTGCATTTGCACATCCATTTGTGTAAATGCCTCAATCTCTCTCCTCATTTTTCGAGTCAGGGCCTCTCACTGAACCTGGACCTCATCAGTTTCACTAGACTGGCTGGCCAGATGGGATCAGATGGCATCCTCCTGTCTCTGCCTCCCCAGGGCTGAGACTACAGACACATTCTGCCATGCCTAACTTTTTTGTGTGTGACAATACTAAAATTTAAGTAATAATATGTGGACTCTCTTATCAAACACAAGTTCTCCCTCTTCACCCTCTGCTCCATAGGTATGCCCCGTACATCCTGGGTTTGAATTATTTGTCAGTTGTGTGTTTGCAAATGTCTTCTGTGGAATGTGCCTTTTCGATCTCCATATGAAATCTTTTCACATATATATAAGGTCTTAACGTCAATAGAGTAAAATATGTTCATTGTTCTTTCACTCTGTGATTTTTAATGGAGATAATATGTAGGCTCAGGAAGACTAGGGTTAGGGGAGTCCATCTATGTGTTTTATTGGTTAGAAGTTGGATGCCCGGCCCTCATCCAAGAAGAGGAAATTATAAAGCGTTGTAAATACCAGGTGATGGCACCATGGGAGTCACCTTAGAAACCATACTGTGATAGCTAATCTTGACTGTCACCTTGATGGGCTTAGAATCACCATGGAAACAAACTTCTTGGCATATCTATGAGAAGTCTCTAGGCTAGGTTAGCTCAAACGGAAAGACTCACCCTAGATGTGGCCGTTGCCGTGCCACAGGCTGGAGTCCCAGACTGGATGGAAAAGAGAAAGCAAACTGAGCATCAGCACGCCTCTCTCTCTGCTTTTGGACTGCGGACACACACGCGACTGGCTGCCTCCGGCTCCCGCCTCCAGCCTTCCCCATCAAAATGGACTGAGCCAGAATGAATCCTTCCACTCCTAAGTTGCTTTTTCGGGCATTCTGCCATGGCAATGAGAGACACAACTAAAGTAATCTTGAGAGAAATAACGAATACACTCTGTGTAAGGAGGGTTGGTCCCAGATAGCACTTCCCAGAGAAGACACCACCTGAGCTGGGTTGGATGATCATAGGCCCATAAATTGCTTGGTAGCCTTAGAACCTAGTTCAGTCAGCCTTGCACTAGACGAGGCAAAAAATAATAAGTGTTTGTGAATGACAACATTGACTTTCAGGAGGGAATAAAAGTCTGGTCACTCCAAAGAGAAAGAAGATAATGTTTCACACAGGTCAAAAGCAAGAAAAACAAGTGTCGAATAGCAGAAGTGGAAGAGCAAAAGCCAGTGCGTTAGTACCTCACCAAGCCTTGGCAGGAAAGTGCTTTGAATGTCAAGGGCACTGAGAGGACGGGAGATGATCTAATGCAGGAAGCTCCCCAATACTATATTTACACAAATAGGTTTCAAGAAAGGAGAAACCAACTGATGCTAATGACTGGGGAAAGAAACTATTGGGACTGAGCCCTGCAGAAACGCCTTTCATCTGAGACCCTAGACAGCTTTAAGAGCAAAAGTCACACCTAATGCTCTCACAGATCATGAAATGAAACCTGGGTGTTTTCTTGGGAGAACATTTCATGATTCTTCTTAAGGCTCCAACTCCACTATTAGCTGAGCCTAAGGAAATATGGGGAATGGACACATTTCCTTCTGCATGTCCAAAAGGGGAGCAGTTTTCATCCAGCCAGAGGATACAGAATGGATGGTCAGAACATACCCTGAAGGGAACCCAGCATGGGTGACAAACAGCACATTGCTGTTGCAAGGGGCTTTAGCAAAGAGATGCACAAGTCATGCATTCCATGTAAGTCTGGGGCTATACACAGAAGATTTGGGGGATCATTAGGTGTCAGCATCTAGCTGCAGCACACCGGATGGACAAGGAAGGTGGAAGCAAATTGAAAAGTAATGACAAAGGCTTCAGGGGACAGGTGTTTGGCAGCAGAAAAAGCAACCAGCAATCAGCGAAACTGAGTGTTCTTATTTTCTGTTTAATGAGATTCTGCACCATGAAATGGGTCCAAAACCACATGGCCCAGGGAGCAGTGCCAAAGTGTAACAACAGTTTGGTTTGTGTGTCACTGCAGGGCCTCAGTCAACAGCAGAGCAGGAGCAGTAAGCCATCCATAAAGTCATCCTTGGCATAAGAAGATGACACTCAGAAAATCCACTGTGTCCAGTAGGAGTCAAGCTCTTTCCTGTTGTCAGATGTTCCTGTTGGGGTGCCTACATCTTTGAGGCTCTGTGCTTACTTAATTATCCCCAAGTCCAAGACAAGGAAGCTCCTTTGTAAACATGAAATGGGCATCTTACTCCTGGCTGGTGAGCTCAATATGTCTTATCTAACCTTCTTGCTCTTTTATGTAGAACAGGATTCCCTGTGGTCCTGTGAATCTACTGCAGACCTAGGTGAGGCTCTGGGAGCCTGGGTCTCACGGGGACACTCATGGTCTCACAGGAGACTTGGTGCTTAGCAGTTTCATTCCCCTGAGCCCAGTCTGTTCCTCTCTCCTCTCGTTCTCCTCTGTCAGAGTGTGTCAGCATGCTCTTCTTCGGCAGCTGAAAATAGGGACAGTATTCAGTCCTCAGTTTCCCTCACAACACGAGAGAATCGGCATGAGAGTCAGCAGCGCAGAAGCATAATTGGAGCTCATTCCCCCATTCCACAACAGGACTGTGCCACATCTGTAAAGGGTCTGTATGAGTTTGAGTGACAATTGCCATGTGTATAAGAAGTATCCCCCACTCTCAGTGGAAGAAAATGCACACTGCGTATTCAGTCGTTTCCACCAGAAAAAAAAAAAAAAAAAGACCTCTGGGCTAGCAGATATGCTAATCCTAAAGAAATATCACTGAAGATTTCACAGGCAGAAGGTTACAGATGGGGATGGTGGGTGGAGTTGAACAGGTTTCTCGTGTATTCAACCCTAAGTCAGCGGCAGTGTCCAAGTGTTCAAAGCCTGTTTGTCACACAGGACCCACCTCCCATAGACGTTACTAGAGTCTTCTCACATTCCTCTGAACAGCCTCACCGTGCCATATGCCCCTCCCTGCAAACACCCGCTTCGGTGTCTATTGTATGTCAGTATCATTCATACAAGTCATGCCTTTACTTTATCTTAAATAACTCAAGTATTTAAGTCCTTGCACATAGCAGGTGCTCAGTAAACTTTGGAAAAATGAATGACCTGCCACATAATACTGTATGTGTGCACGTGAATATATACTTATGTGTTCACATATGTGTACACGTGTGTGCACGTGTGTGCATATGATGACATGCATGTGTATACACGCGTGTGTTCACAAGAACATATACATATGTATATACATGTGTGTGCACGTGAATATATACATAAGTGCACACACGTGTGCGTACATGTGAATGTATACATACGTGTATTTTTCAAGACAGGGTCTCTCACTGAACCTGAAGCTCACTGGTTCAGCTGGCCTGGCTGGTCAGCAAACCCCACAGGATCCACCTGCCTGTCCCGCCCCAGTTTTGGAGTTACCACTGAGACCAGCATTTTTTTGTTTTAATGTGGATACTGGGGATTCAAACTTCGATCCTCCTGCTTACACAGCAAGTACTTTATCCACTGAGCCATGTCCCCAGCCCCACTTCATAATTTTCTCAAATACACCAACAGAGCAGTGCCCTGTGCTCAGGAGGGCTACTGTACTGCTAAATACCTTCAGGTATATTGTGGTGTTCATCCTGGAGATCAGATAGACCCAGATCTCAGCTCATTTCAATTTCGAAAACAAGGTTGTTTGGTGGCAGTTACTTCCTGCAGGAGATGAATCTGGGTCATGATAATTAGTACCCTGCTCGAAGTGTCCCATACCTCTCTTGAGTGTGCAACGTCCTCTGTTTGGCTTTCTAAGTTCTCTGAGACAGGACTTGATTTTTGCTACCCACACATCCTACCTGGCAAGGATCTCTGAAAACACTGCACATGTGTTCTAGCCACTGCATACACCATCTGTCTGCCACAGGCGGCTATAAACCCCACCCCCTGCCGTGCCCCCTCCAAGGAACCCTTTTAATCAGTGCCTGCTGTTTGTCCCCAGACTCAACACATGCCTTGGCCTGCTTCTTCAACTCATCCAAACCACCAGGTCCCTTTTCTCCTGCCCAGAGTAGGTCCTTTTTATCAGAAAGGAAAATATCTGGGCCAACTGGTTTACAGTTTGGAACATGAGATTTCAAAGATTGCGCTTTCAGACGCACCCCGATGGCGCCTGGCTAACTCCGTGCAGAGCAGCACCATCAGACCCTTAGCAGCCTTCGGCACTCGGCTCTTCTGCCCCATCCCCTGTAAGAACCCTTTCACTATGGTTCACTCACAGAAGGTTACTGTGGTTTTTCCAGGAAATTGCTGCCTGACCAAGGAGGCAAATTTTCCTGGGTACAGAATGAAGGAGTATTTATACAGAAATAGACATGAGTAACAGCGTATAAGCCATATTAATGGCCTAACGACGATACCTGGGCCTTCCCAACAACCACCGAGTCTTGCCAAACTGAGGTTGCTTTGTGTTGGCAGTGTACGAGCGGTAGATATAGCTCTTTTTGCCTTGGCAGTGAGGCTGGCACTCCTGCCAGACTCTACCCTAAAGGAAAGGGCCAAGAGACAATAAGTCCATTCAAATGCACTAGCAATTTCTTCCAGTGGGGACTTTTCAATTTCTAAATTGATACAAACTTGAAAACCACCCTATTTTAAGATGAGTGTATATTTTCCAAAAGAAAATGTTATACTTAGCAACGTATTGCTAAATATAATATGACCAGCTTATTGTTGTTGGAAAATACTGCCAGATTATTGTTGGAAAGTGGGGCGGGAAGAAGCAGGAGCAGCCCTCTCTCCAGTGGGTAAATACACGTTGTAGCTGACTGGCCTCATTCAGTCAGTTGTTACATCGCAGGGCGAGGGCGCTGACATAAAGCTTCCCGGTGGCTGAGCGGTTCCCCCGCCCACATTTTACTTCTGCCCCTCTTTGTTGAGGGATGAAAAAAATGGAGGTTCTAACAACAGCAAACCTTACGACCCTCCCCAACCAAAACCTTTTAGGGCCACCTATAAAAAGCAAAGCGTGCTCATTAACACAAAGTCCGATGTTTGCCTGGATTGGCACAGCCAAAATAGTAGGGATTTCTGATTGTACCAGGCTTCTAGAATTTCAGGTGAACCACCAGGCAGAGCTCAGGAGTCTTCGGAATTGAAAGAGCCCCCTGCTGGCCGGAGGTGGAACAGGCCTGGAGGGCCTAGTGACAAGTCATCTTGAGACTTCCGACTTCCCCAGTCCACGAAGCAGTCAGGCACCAGTGGTTGGGCCTTGCTTTGTGTCAGGCAGTGCACAACGCAGACGGACAAGCTCTTTGCCTTCTAGTAATTTACACTGCAAAACGGGAAACAAATAGGCAATTTACACAGAATGCCAAGCACAGGTGAAACCTGTGAGGAGAACTGGGGAAGGAGGCAGAGAAGGATAGGGCTGCCTGAGTCAGAAGGCTGGAACCGAAGGAAGGCAAAGAACGATCTGTGGGCGTGGTTTGTGCGCAAGGGGCGGGGCCAATATGAGAGCCTTGAAGCAGACAGGAGGAATGCCAAGGTGGGAGTTAGAGCAGTTTTGATTTTTCAAGCGAATCGGGAGAAGGCTTGAACAGGGAGCTGACTAAATCCCTTTTGCGTTGTAGAAGGCGTGTGCCCCAGGGAAGAGTGACTGCCGATGTTCCATCTGAGAGGCCTGTTAGGAAGCTACTGACGTGGTGTTTTAAACAATTCATTAATGAATCTTACCAGAGGTTCAAAGAAGAGTTAAGATAGGCCCTCTGCCCTCAAAGAGATTTCAGGCAACTTGAAGAAATAAGGTAGACTCACCTCAAACTTTCAAGAGAGGGACTGGAAAGCTGGCTCAACAGTTAAGATGGGGGGGGCTCTTTCAGAGGGCCTGAGATCAGTCCCCAGCACTCATGGGCAAATCACAACCACCTGTATCTCCAACTCCAGGAGATCTGAGGCACTCCTTTGACCTTCAAAGGCACCTGTTCTCATATGCACAGATCCCTCATACACATAATTATTTAAAATTTTCAAACTTATTTTATGTGTGTGACTATTTTGCCTGCATATATGTATATGTACCGCATGCATGCTTGGTGCTGGCAGAAGTCAGAGGAGGGTGTAGGGTCCCCTGGAACAGGAGTTATGGATGGTTTAGAAGGCTATGAGCCACCATACAGGCGACAGGAACTGAATCCGTGTCCTCTCCTAAAGCAACAAGTGTTCTAAACCACTGAGCCATCTCTTCAGCTCCTAAAAGGAAATCTTTAAAAAACATTTCAGAGTAGACAGATGCTTCAAAATGCCTGATGGGGACACACATAGAGAAAGGATCTGCAGATAGACTGGGAAGCCCTTCTCACCGATACTGTCTCTGAAGGATAGTGATTCCCGGGAGAAGCAAAAGAGAAATATCGGAAAGAAGAGCAGTAAGCGTGGCCCAGTGGTGGAGTACTCGCCTAGCTTGTGGAAGGCCCTGGTTCAATCCCCTCACCCCCTGCCAAAAAGGAAGAAAGAGAGGGGGAGAAGCCAAAACCAGAAGAACCAGGATGTTGCAAAGAGCAGAATATTGTTCATGAAGGAGATGGAGAAGTCACAGCTCTGTGAAGTCATGGCTGGAGTCTGAAGACAGATCACAAATACAGCTTATCCCCAGGATCTCTGCTAAGTGTCCTTTGTGGATGCTGTGTTGTGACACCCGGATCTCCCCATCAGGGCTCAGGTTTTGTTCCCACTACAGGGAAGGCTGTCAATCCCCTGCTGCCTTGCCCTAGGCCATGCCCCCTGCCTCAGGGAGCCACAGCAATGACTAGCTGGCTTGCTAATAAAGACCTACTACTTTCCCCCAAATAAGGCCAACTCAGAAGGGCCGCCCACTCCAGCGACTGCCATAGTGACCGTGCGACTGCAGTAAATCTTCCACACACTGATGTTGATGAGAAGAAAAGGACTCTGGGAAGCAGCTGTGGTCATGTCCAAGCCAGAGCCCCAAGAATCCAGTAACTGCAGGGTATTTACATAAAAGTCAATGAAAACAAACAAACAAAAAGGATAATATCACAAAGGATCGATATAAAAAGCTGCCTGTGGCAGATGAATAAAAATAGCCTTCTAAATGGAAATTATGAAATTTAAAGGAGTCAGATGGGAGGAAATTCAGGACCACAGGACCTGAACCTGTCAGACTTGCAAGGCTAAGACAGGCCATTTGCCTTTGTTGAGAGCGTGGTGCTGGGGTTGCGTAATCCGATTGATGGCTGCTGTCACCCATATAACCTCACAATCTCTTTTAATCTCCGCACCCCTGTCACTTTGCTGCCATCTGGAGAGAGGATTAATTTCATTTGTCTCCCACGGAGATGAATGCATCCAATCAGATCCCAGCACACAGACACCATTTTCTCACCCATCAGCTCCGGTTGCCTTCAGCAGTCACTTCCGGTCCTCCCTTGCCTTTGTCTCCGAGGGCAACAGTCATCTCCTGGCACCAACCTACACACTCCTCCCAGCTGAGTGATGTTGGACAGAGGGCTGGAGCAGCTCCCACTGTCCCATTTTATAGCCAGAAGAAACACTGTGGAGAAAACGCTTACATACCCTACCCCACTGGGCTGTGCACTTCCTAGGGTAGGAAGACTTCTCCACAAACCCAGAGCATCTTCTCATGAGCAACTGAGAAGGGGCTGTAACCTTCTTGGTAAAGGGATTTATTTCATACAGTCACCGACACTGCCTAAGTCTCAGATACTCAGAGAAGCTGGCCGTACCTGCTCCAGCACTCCTGCCCCTGGGACACAGCAAAGCTCAATGGCTGAGTGAATGGCTGGAAATTTGGTATAAGGTGTATCACTAATGAAGTAATTAAGACAGCCAAGAAGTATAGAATAGGAAGATGGCTAGTGCCTATTTGGCTCTATGTAAGTTCTATTATTTTTTTTAAATTATTATTATTACTTTTTTAAGTTAGCATACAAATGAATCGGTTTTATTATGATGTTGTGTCATTTTTTATTACTTTTTTTTGTGCATGTGTGTATCACATACATACATGCATGTGTGGTCAAAGGACAACATGTAAGAGTCAGTTCTCTTCTTTCACACTGTGGAGCTCATACACCAAACCCAGACTGGCAGCCCTAATAGGAAGTTCCTTCACCCTCTGAGCCACCTCAAAAGCCTTTATCATATGGTGTTTTTGAACATATCAGTTGCTACACTTTATCCTAACCCCTACACCACCCCCAGTGCCGTTCCCCACGCTCTGTATAAATTCCAACTAAACTGGACTCTCCCTGTCATCTCAGTGATGTCCGTCTCCATGGCCCCCTCAGTGATCCAGACGTCATGGTGAATGCGGAACAAGCATGCTCTGATCCAAGTTAACCTACAACAAAACTTTGCTGATGGAGCATAGTCACTGATCCGGATGCCTCAAAAGAATTATCAGCATAGAGGATAGAAGTTTCAGGAGGACAAAGACAGCCACAACTTCTAATAATGAGAAGAAAGAAAGTCAAAAGGCAGGAATGTAGGGAAAATGACCAGTGTCCTACCTTAAACTATCCACCTGCAAGTGTCAAGAGTTAGCCTGGAGGACTCCGTGAAACTGTCTGTCTCAATCAGAGTCTTCATATAGGGAAAAGTGAGTTAGCTGTTCTCACCATTCTGCTCCCATCTGACTCTCGCAGTAGCTCCATCTGGTCTACCAGCACTGCCAGCTGAGGAAATAGCTTGGTGGTTTAGAGTACATATTGCTTTTGCAGAGGACTCAAGTTCAGTTCCTAGCACCCACTTCAGATGACTCATAGCCAGACTAGCTTAAAACAAGTAGCCCTACCTGGCCTCAAACTCACAGCAAGCTTTCCACGTCAGCCTCTCTAGCGCTGGCATTATAGGAATGGGCTACCACACCCAGTTGTTTCGGGGTTTTGTTTGTTTGCTTGTTTGTTTTGTCTCACTTAATGGTTTTGAGATAGGGTCTCAGCATGTGCAGACTGACCTCAAATTCACCATCTTCCTACCTCAGCCTCCCAAGTGTTGTGTGTCATCAAGCCATGCCTAGGAAGTTTCGCTATTACCAGTGGGGTCAGCCGAATACAGGCTGAAGTTTAATATGATCGAGTTTACCAAGTGTCATTAGTAGGCTGCACTGCCATCTGAGTACTCTAGTTAAGAAAAGTGCTGGGTCCTAAGGTACCCAGATCTACATGGACAAAGGATCTAGAACCCACATTGCCTGATACACAGAAACGCAGTTAAGTCACAACTAACCGGAAGTCAGATTTTAGATTCAGTTTTCCATAATGCTCCAGCTTGGAAGTTCATAACAATGGACACAGGGCTGTAAAACCTCAAACCATGTGTGCAGGCACTGAGCTTCCCAGTTTGACAGCACCTGTACCCTCACCCAGAGCCAAGAATTACAATGGCGAGCTGCTTGTATTCACCTGTGGAGGCCAGAAGAGGTTGTTGGATTCCTCAGAACTGGAGTTACAGTTACAACTGCTATATGGTTGCTGGGAATTGAACCCAGAGGGAGCAGCCAGTGCGTTCTTAACCACTGAGGAATCTCTCCAGCCCAGGAATAGTATATGGAACAGAAAGCAGGCTACAGAATACATTTTTTATCTGTTTTGCTCATACTGCCCAAGAACAGTGCCTAGCACATGGCAGACACTCAAAAGTATTTGTCAAGCTGTGGTTGGACCAAAATGAAATAGACAGCATCCCCTTCAAGGGAACCATAAGATCTTCACAGTACAATTAAGTTCCCACCTCCCGGGGAAGGACTCATGGAAGACACAAACTACTGAGACCTCCTGCCTCATGTTGAATAGTGAAGTTGCCTTGTGAGGTCACATGGAAGTTTGGTAACAGTTCAGGAATGTCGCCCAACCCCACAGTTTTCTGGAGTGAAAACTACATCTACCTAGGACACAGGGGTATATGCAGCAGGTTTGGTAAGCATGTGTGTAGCCAGTGACCCCAGTATCAAGAGTTCCTTCACCAATCATCCACAGACATATTTACACACTGAGGGAGAACCGCCTTGTGGTGAAGAGGTACGGGCCATCGATCCAACTTGGGAATGCTTATCTCAAATGGAGAACACGGGTCATACAAGGTCCTACATCAATCAGATCCACCAAGAAAGAGGAAGCCATACAAGGGATCTCAAAGGGAAGGACTCAGCACAGAGATGGAAAAGAGACCGAATGGGATTGTGAGGCCACGGGATGTCTTAGTTACTTTCCTGTTGCTGTGATAGGAACATGGAAACTTACAGAAACTTACAGAAAGAAGGATTGGGACTTACTGTTCCACAGGATAAGAGTCCATCTTGGCAGGGAATTGCAGCAGCATGTGTCAGGCATGGTGAGAGAGAGCACACTGAGGAGAGTGGCTTTGAAACTTCAAAGCCCACCCTCAGTGACATGCTTCCTCTAGCAAGGCCACACCACACAAACCTATCCAAACAGCATCACTAACCTGGGACCAAGTATTCAAATGTCAGGGACTATGGGGGACATTTCTCATTCAAACCATCACAAATGGAGATTAGCTGCTACAGGAAGCCAATGCAGGGTTGGAGACACAGCCACAACAGGCAGGGTTAAGAAGAATGGTTCCCAGGAAGGAAACACAGCTGTGTCCCACAGCTAATGCTGCCCTGGAACAAGGAAGGGGTCCACAAAATCTCCTCTTCCTCCCCTAGCCTCAGGATAGCTAGAAAGAGCCAGAGAAGAGACCTGGTAATTTGCCAGCACCTTATGGAGCTGCCATGCAACTTAAATAGTTTACCTACGTAGACTGCTTAGCACCGTGCCTGGCTTGTAATCACACTGGACAAAAGCTACCATTGTTCTTATACATAACAGGCCCTGGGCTGGGCATGGATAATAAAAGCATTGACTCTGATCCAAATAGGTGGCAGGCTAGAGTTTGTAGCCCACTTTCTAGCTGCGATGCATTCCATGGCTTCTGGAGTGATTCTCTCAGTAAGTTTTATCCTACTAGGTGGACCCAGGTGACTAAAGTGGAAGTATGACTGCCATCTCACCAGGCATCCATGATTACAGAGGAGAGTGGGCTAATATTGGGCTTATAAATGCTCTATTCTCCTAGAATGAAAGGGTCATTAAATGCCAGATATGGTGGTACATGTCTTTAATCACCACACTTGAGAGGCTGAAACAGGCAGATCTCTGGCTGCTTGAAGTGTCTACAGAGCAAGTTCCAGATCAGTGAGAACTACATAGTGAGACCTTGTCTCAAACAAAACCAAAGGATTATTAAAATCTTTTTTTTTTATCTTGGTTTTCACAAGACAGGGTTTTTCTGTTGTAACTCTGGCTGTCATAGAACTCACTCTGTAGAGCAGGCTGGCCTCCAACTCACAGAGATCTGCCTGCCTCTGTCTTCCAAGTGCTGGGATTAGAGGCATGTGCCACCACCACCTGGTTTTAAATCTTTTTTTTTTTTAATGAGAGATACAAAAGGACTAGATTTTCTTACCTCTTAGGGCTGGAGAGTTGACTTAGTGGTTGAAAGTGTATACTTTTCTTTCAGAAGTCCTGAGTTCAGTTCCTAGCACCCATATTGGGTGACTAACAACTGCCTGTAACTCAATTCCAGGGGGATTTGACACTTCTGGCCTTCACAGGGAACCTGCACACACACATACACACACATACACATACACACACACACATACACACACAAACACACACACACATACACACAAACACACACACACACATACACACACACACACATACACACAAACACACACACATACACACACACACATACACACACACATACACACAAACACACACACACACATACACACAAACACACACACATACACACACACACATACACACACACACATACACACACACACATATACACACAAACACAGACACATACACACACACACACATACACACACACATACACACAAACACACACACATATACACAAACACACACATACACACACACACACACGCATGCACATACGATGCTTCTTAAGGGCTTATTTCCTGAGTATCATCTGGATAGCTGACTGCATGTCTAGAACAAAAAAGTTCTTGATATTTCTTGCCTACAAAAGGCAATAGCTGTCACTGGGCACTCATTTAGAAAAAGGATTTTTCTAGATAGGCATGGCAGTTCCTGTTTATAATCCCAGTACTCAAGAGACAGAGGCAAAAAATACCCCAAGCATAAAACCAGACCTGAATACAGGAAGGAGGGGGGTTGGGGGATGGAAAATGAGTCCATGGATACTGCCAATTAGAAGCCTGAAATCTTATCTCTATTTTCCTCTTTATCACTGGATTTGGAGTCACAGAATATTTGCACTAAAACTCAAAAAACACACTAACATCCTCAACTGAGGTTCAACATATAATCTGCAAACACCAAGGCCAAGCCCTCCTAATACATGGGCAATAGAAAGATGTAGAGGCTGAGACACTGACTTGACCATGGCAGTGGTCCAGCACACCCTGTAAGCATCTCATACTGCCTGTCTTCATCCTGTCTCACTACTTGGGGACAGGTAGAAAATCACCGGGGATGGGGAGATTTATACTCTGTGCTTTTGAAGAAATACCATCATCTTACATAGCAGGCATTCTGGAGTGCTTTAATTAGTTGGGAAGACACCAGAGATATGATTTCTATCTGCTTTGGGGTGATTAAATAAAGTGGCTGAGAGCTTTAATCTCATCTTTAAAGAATATGAATGAAAATCATATTTTACACATAGAAATCAAAGGGAAAGAAGGTGTGAGTCTCCACAAGTTATAGGTAAAAATGAGCTGGATGAATGGCCTCTTTCCTATACAAAGTGAATCAGCCTGACACCTAGATGAGTCAGAAGTCATCATAGCCGTAAGGCACCGGGAGGACTTGGTCAAGCTTGACACTGGTCAAAAGCCTTTCAGAAAGCAGAGTTCCTGGACACAGCAAATTTCACGCTGATATTGTTTCCTGGCTCTGTCTTTTTGGTCCTCAATATAAATGATGTCACACTTCCCATTAGTTAGGTATGAGGTACTGCCCGCCCGTAATTACAGATGCCTTCCCTCAGCATTCTCTGACACAAAGCTGTCAGTGAGCTTCATCTCCAAATTGTAATGGCACCATTCGCTTTATTTGGTCGTAGGTGATAGAGGATGGATGCCCCTCTAGAAAAGCATGTGCATTTAAGATGGCAGTGCAGGGATGATTTATATGGGGAATAACTCCTCGGGCTGTCAAAGACCTGGCAGAATCTCTCTGGGAAACTAATTGCAGCTGGTTCCTTTCATAGCTCCGAGACGAACTCTCTGCAACCGCCAGCCATCAGAAGATGCAGTCTACCTGCTATAAGACGGGAAAGCAGCTCTTTGGCCTCCATGCTGGTCCTGGGGATGCAAAGCTGTTCACAAGCCAGTTGCTGAGATTTGAATGTGTCCTTCGCAAACATTCACTGGTTTCCCTTTAGTCACTATCAAACCACACTATTCTCCTGAGCCATTTGTAATGCCTATAAGAATTATTTTTATACCACAGCCATGTTGATGTAGTGTTACAAATACCAGGTCTGGTATAGTGTAGACTGCCACATCACCTGAGAAGGGCAAGGAAATAATTGTCCCAAACATCAAAAGCATTTGCCTGGAATTCAAATCTTCTCTGTTCGTGGACCATCTCCCAGCTCTCCTCATCCCTGCTACCAGCATGCTCTCCCAGACCACCCTTCAGTGAACACTGGAAACACACTAGGTCTCTTGACCTAGCAGCACTAACACCAAGGAAAGGGGTAGGGAGAACAGACCCAGAGCCAATTGAACCCTATTTGATTATTTATTTACATAAGGAGCTACTAGCAGTGGGAGGGGGCGTGGCCTAACCCTAACCCTAACCCCCCACCCATAGTCATTTTGAGTAGTTAAAACTAGGGTCAGGAAGTGTTACTGGCATCTAACGGGTAGTGGCCTGGCATGCTGCTAATCACCCTACTGTCTACAGAACAGTCCGCAACAAAGAATTGTCCGAGCCAAAAAATGTAACAGTACCTGGCTGAGAAGCCCTAATCCAGATCTGTAGCAAAGCTTGCAAACAGGGGAAGAGTTTCAGCCAGCAGTCCCCATTGATACACACTCCCGACTGGAGGCACACCCCATGCAGGAACTCCAGTTCAGACCATACATCTGCCTGATTCAGCAGATCACACTTTAATAATGTAATTCAATTTTTCCTCATTTTTTAATGTTATTTGGGCCTTTTAATATAATTTGGAAAGCTATTATAGTCGTTACAGCTGCTAGTTCTGCCCTCAATGCTGATTCCACTTATGACCTCAGCCAGAATAAGATTTAAAGTTTGAGATGATGTAAGTGAATAGGGATTATTAGATTTATCCATATGGCAATTTAAATAAGAAACTGCCTGGCTTAGGATAAGTGGTAAATGAGAAATGCTAGTGATTTATAGACCTGTCCGTTTTAAAGATTTATATGATGTGTGGGATGATTAAGTAAGAGACAGGCCTGATTATATGAAATATGTAATTTTTGTAAATGCAATATTGGAAGCAAGCAGCTAAACAGCGCTGTACAGTGGCTCTCAGCTATGCCATTTTTATCACGCGATTACTGTAAACCATTTGCGGAGTCATGTGCAAGTCACACACCAGGTCCTCGCTTTAATCCCTTTTAGCTGGATAGTGGCGTGTGCGTAGGAAACACGTCTGACTTCACCCTTGAAATTAGTCATGTCAGTACCCCGAAAAGGCAGAGCAGCCTGAGGCTTTTAGCCCTAAACCATTAGCCACAGGCCTGAGCCTCTATTTTATCCGGTTCCCAGTGCCCCGACTTATGAAGTGGAGATGACGCGGGCGTCATAACTTAGCACTTTGGGGAAGGTGCTGGAGCTCCAAGGACTATGCTGCAGCTGCACAGAGAAACGCGGGCATCGCCGTCCTCTCCCCTCCCCAGAGTGAGACCACACCAAGCCTGAACTTACAGAGACGGCTCAGGGGTCAGCCCTCCATCTCTCAGATTGCCTACCCCCCTTTCCAAAGCCTCCCAATCCCATAAGGAGAGTTGGGTCCGTACCTCCTTGAGATTACGTACATAGCTCCAAAGTCGGCAGGACTCACGTCAGAGGGGCGAGTGACAGCCCAGCATCTTCCCTTGCAGGAGACTGTGTGTGGGAAATGTCGCTGACCGTTTGCGTTATTTTCAGAAAACATTCTGTTTACTAAAATTCTGGCAATAGCTTTCTGTAACAAGAGACCTGCCAGTCAGCTTCTTTGTGATACGTCTCAGCTTCAATGTGAAGCTGTTAAAACCAAAAAGTCCTGCTTTTGTTGTGGTGGTGGTGGTGGTGGTGGTTATTTTGACAGCTGCTTGGTGGGGGGGGGGGGGATCACCTTCAAAGAACAAAGCAATCTAGTTTGCATTTGTATCTTCCACAAGCTGACTGCCAGCCCTCTGTTGAGATATTTGCCTTTCTTCCGTCAGGGTTGGCAGAAGGCGCTGAAGGATCCTAGAGTGGAAAGCCAGTTACACACAGATGACCACACAAATGCAAACCAAGAAGGTTCCGAAGGCAAAATGGAGGACGAGGCTGAAATACGAATGACCCGTGTCTAGACCCGTGGCCCTGGAGTTCTCTCTGCTGGGCCTTAGGGCTTCCGAGGTGGCAAGCTGTAAGTCCTGGGTCAGAGTGGACAATGGCCTAAACTCTAGACCTATTTACACAGCGGATCGGATTAATGCTGGAAAGGTGAGGTTAGTTCCCTCACAGACGGTGCAGTAGGAAATCGAAACTTAACATAAGAAATAACAGTCACCCAGGCTCTTACAGAAGATAGAAGAATTGGCAGAGAAAGACTCGTAATCCACCCAGGTGTGTGGCCGAGCTGTCCCTGAGCCTACCGGGAACAAGGAGCACACACATAGGAGAGCTTTGTGGAAGGAGATGACATAGTTCTGAAGTTCTAGAAACTTCCAAGGCTGGCGGAGAACAGAAACTTTTTTTTTTTGAGACAGGGGTTACTACTTAACCCAGGGTGTCCTTCACCTGTGCCAATCCTCCAGTCTCATTTTCCCAAACTCTGGGATGACAAACATGCACCACAATGTCCAGAAAATTTGATTTTTAAAATACAAAAACGCATGTGATCTTTTAGCATGGGATTTCTTTCAATAACCTCAAAATCTTGTATTTGGCTTTTCTAAGATGGAGAAATAACAACAAAAGGAACCCAGACTGTCAAATTATGGCTATCTGCACTCAGAAATGTATTTTATCTGCCAACTTGAAGACATCACCCTAGGGCAAAAGTAGAGGTTAAAAAACGGAAAAGCAAATTAAATAACAAGATGTGTTACTTTGTGCTTGAGCTTTCTCCCCATTCCCACCTCCCAAAATACCTGCTTACCCAACAACGATGGGTTTTAAGATTTATTTTCTAACTATTACATTACCAGGCACCCTAACAACTTCCTGATCAGCTCTACGAATTGATCAATAAGGCCATCACGGTTGAGAAAGCTTTTATGTGCCAGCTGATATTGATGTCATCTATAAAAAGATGACCAACATAGTACCTGATAGCCAGTAAAGCGGCTGGAAAATGACTGTCTCGGAGAGATAATGCAGTGATCACGACCTCAAGTGCTTTGAGCCGAATAACAACCGTCAAGTCCTGATAGCAGTATTTGACCTCAGAGGCAGGTGACAGAAAGCAGCCTGAAACTCCCATTTTCTCAAATTCTGTTAAGGATAGTAGAGGAATCACCCACCCTCCCCCTGAGGAAGCATCATCCAGCGCCCAGAAACACACACAGGGATGCAAATGCCCTGGACATTGCTTGACACAGAAAACCCACTAGGTCCTGATGAGATTTGTTTGTTGTTGTTGCTGTTTTGCTTTGTTTTTCATAGGATTTACTGTTTCCTCGTGAAATTTTTCAACAAATACCAAAATAGGGATCACAGTGCAGTAACCTACCTCCACCCACCATGGAGGTTGGAAAACTACCACATTAGAGCTGCCCGTGCTTCAGCTTGCCTCAGACATCTCGCTTCATCCACGAGTGTTAAATATTTAAGTGCATATTTCTAAGACATTTAAGCACACGGTTATTTCTTTTAAATGCTTTTGAAAAAAACAACACAAAATAATGATTATCTCTATAAAATTGTTTAATTTCAACAAATATGCAGTCATTGGTCATTTCTGCCAAGCATCTCCTTGCCTTCAAGTCTGACAACTGACACAGCCTCCCTAAAGTTGTCCCCTGACTCAATACAAGCACCATGGTACGTGTAGCACACAGACACAAACAAACAAACAAACAAATAGATAAATAAATAAATGACAGCATGCACAAATAAATAAATAAATGTAGTAAAGAAAAAATTAAGAAGAAAATAATTGCCTTGAATGTCAGATGGGCCATTGACTTAAGTAACATGAGTAATTAAATGAGGTGGAGATGAAACCATGGTTTTGCTATCTTTTGTGTGTAAGGTTGGCTCCTCTGTGATTGTGCAGATGTTCATGCGTGTGCACAGACCCACGTAGGTGTGTGTGCCTGCACGTGAAGGGCAGAGGCTGATGTCAGGTGTCTACCTCAGTTGCTCTCCACCTTATAGTTTGAGGCAAGGTCCTCACTTAACTTGGACCTCACCAATTTAGTTAGACTGGCTGGCCATTAACCCTACCCCAAATCTAGCACTGGGGTTACAGACCCACACTGCCATGTCTGACTTTGATATGATATGAACCAAAGCCCTCGTGCTCATCCATGCTCTCCGTGATACGTAGGACCATCTCCCCAGCTCCCCAAAGCATTGAATCTTAAAACACAAAATACGAATCCCTACAAACTAATCATAAGACCAAATAACCCTTACCTCTCAAACACAGTTCTTGACGGGACACATCCTCTTACAGAAGAGGGGAGTTGGATTACAGAGACCGAGTCATCTTGCACGGGCATGGACAGACATGGAGGGGCATGGGGCAGCCTGCGCTAGCTAGAGTTGACATTGTACTACAAACATGGTCGGCGTGACTAGAGGATCAGGTGCTCTGTTCAAAAACTGCTCTGTCACTTACACAAATCAACTTAGAGTGCGTGACACCCCCACCTCGGTGCACAAAGGTTGCTGAAATTAGAGTCAATTCATTAATCTCCCGTGCCAGGGAGCGGTAGCCATCCATCAATCCAGGTTCAACTGACAGCAAGACAATCGCACGATGTCCCCAGCACACATCAGAGAGCATGTCTTTCCAATCCTTTGCGATCAGTCTCTCTAAGATGCCTTGTAACTAAAACAATGTCTCCTGCCCTCAACACTTCCAAGCGACTTGCTCGAGAGAAACGCTCCGTTTTCTTAGTATAAAGAAACATATGAAAATTTCATGATAGATGATATCTCTTAATAAATTGAATATTGACAAAATATTTGCCTCCTTTCCATCAGGGAAAGGAGAGGGAAGATAATGAGAGGTAGAGAAGGGAAGGAAAGAAAAGGGAGAGAAGGGAGAAAGGAAGAAATGGCTTAAATTTCCAGTATTTAGGATGTTAATTTTTATTATAGTCTTTAGGAAATTTAAATTCCACAAGACCAAAATTGATGGAAACTGAAACTAAGTATCCGTGTGGAACATGGTGGGGTTTTTGTTTGGTTTGTTTTGAGATTCTATTTTTTTTTTTTAATTTCATGTGTCTGTGTTTATATGTCTGTGCACCACATGCCTGCAGCTGATTAGTGCTTTCTGCTGATCCCCCCACCCCCACCCCGGACTAGAGTTACAGACCTTTATGAGCCACCCTGTGGGTACTGGGAATCAAACCCAAGGTCTCTAGAAAACCAGTCGGTGCTCTTAACTGCTGAGCCATCTCTCCAGCCCTGAACGCTGTGTTTTATCACTGAAAGTATTCTTAAAATAAAATGACTAGCTGGTTGTCGTGGTGCATGTTTATAATCCCAGCATTTGGGAGGTGGAGGCAGGAGAATCGGGAATTCAAGGCCAGCCTTGGCTGTATGGGTAGCTTTACAGAACCCTGTCCTGTAAAGACCCTGTTTCAAATAAATAAAAAAATAAAACGACTAAGCAAATCCCAAGATTCGTATCTTCCTGTTTCGTGGCTCAGCTCAGATCGTGGTCCTTCGTTTAGGATTCCGGTTAGCATCCATGGACACTGAAACTGGAACAGAGGCGTTTGCCAACACGGAGCCCCCCAGGAATGGGTGTTCCCATAGGGACCTTAATTAGCTGGCTTCAGAAATTCCAACCCATACCGAGTACTTTTCAAAGAAATGTAAAGTTAATTGCTACTTGGTAAGGGGGAAAAAAAAAAAAAGAATCCTTAAGGGGGGTGGGTAGAGCATTTAAGAAACATAGGAACAAAATCTACAAGCTGAACATTGCTGTAAAATAAAATCTGAATGAAGTCAAAGGCCTTCTTCCAGCACCACTCCGGATGTCATACAGCAACGCAAGTCTCTGCCAACACGCAGGCGCGCGCACACACACCATTCAGGTCCGTGTCACGCGGCTTTCCTGTCCTGGCTCACACACCATTTCACGCAAGAGGGCTCTGAACGCAAGTTTCAGTAAGAAAACATTTCTCAGCTGTGAGCCCGAGAAACCTACTCTGGGAGTAAAGGTCTGGCGAACGGAACAACCTGGTGGGAACAAAGCCGAGACGGCTGAGGCCAGAGCGCAGATCCCTGCACAGACAAAAGGAGACGCCGCCGCCGCTTGCTGGGCGCATGCGCGGCTCGGCGGGCGCAGGTGCAAGGGGGAAGGGGGTTATCCTGCTCCTCCCCGGTTGTATGGTTCGGGACATGTGGCAGAAGGTCGCTCAGCCTCGGTTTTCTCATCTGCCCGATGAAGTAAATGCCATCGCACCCAAGTTAGAGTCAAGGCTAAAGAGACAGCGTGCGGTTTCTTAGTATGAGATAGACGCTCAATGAATTTTTTGCTATTACCAGACACCGTCGTAGCACTAAGTGACATCACCATAGCAACATCAAGATCCTTAGACTGATTATGTAGACAATTTAATTAAACACAAATTTAAATAACACATCCCTCTTCTAGATATTTGAAGAGCTATGTCGGTGTGGACATGGATACGGCAAGTGGGCTTCTTGTCTGCTTTATCTTGTCTGTTCCTCCGTACGAAAAAGGAGAGATTCAATCTGTAGGGGTAGTAAATGAGCGCAGGTCCTTAGAAAAGGCTAGAGAGGCATCAAGCTCAGAGCCAGCCACAGTTTCATTACTAGGCTTGATATTCAGCGTTAGCCAATCCATCTGAAATCCCGGTCTCCAAGAAGGACTCAGATGTCACGGGTGATGCTTCCCACACATAAGCCAAAGCGGAATGTTGCTCGATATTGACGCCTTTCAGGACAAAGATGTTATAGGCCATATTCGGATATTCAGCTTGACCCAGAGGGAGAAAAGGAGGAGAAGGGATACTTATTCTACATGCCTCCTTCCTGAGGTCAAATGGGAATGTCAGATAGTATCACATGCTAACTATTCAGTTTTTCTTTTCCCTTCCCAACAAAGGAAAAGGGAATTTAGGATATACAAGCTGACATAATCTGAGAACAGAAAGTAAATCTAAGAAAACTAAGAGAGAACAGAGCATTCTGTCACTTTGAGGTCCAAACACACATGCATACACACTTAGCTAGTAAGTAGTAGTAGTAGTAGTAGTAGTAGTAGTAGTAGTAACCAGCGTACAATAGTTAGTATATTGATAAAAAAAAAAACCAAAACTTGTAAGTGTGAAAATCAAGGAAATAGGACACCCATCACCCCTCCCCCCTCTTCATTTTAGGCAGTGTCCACGGCAGAGAATGGTCTCAAGAGGATGGACAAGCTCACACAGGTGTCCCTCCGTCTCCCCTTGTCTTTCAGGGATCTAGATCAGGTTTGACCACCGAGAATCCCAAGGTCAAACTGGTCTGTTTTGTGCCTGTGAGCTAAGAATGGTTTGTTTTAAGTCATAAGAGAGGTGTTAGAAGAAGAGTATATATTTTGTGGCATGTCAAAATCATGTGAAATTCTAATTTGATCGACCATAACGTTTTTATATTATAACATAGCCACACCCACTCATTTAAATATCTATAGTTGCTTTCCTGCTATGAGAAGAGGTCTAAGTGCAGAGGGAATGTCCCAGCTCAGGTACTGGTGCATCGCGATGTGTTTAGACACCGACCTGTAATGTCACTCTCCCACGCATTGCTGACCCCACTCCAAGTTAGAACTCAATCTTCTTCTCAAATAAGGATCTGGAAAGCAATCCACGTCTGTGTGGCCACCACCACCAAAAATCTTTAGATCAGCAAATGGAAGGATTCAGCAGTCATTTTGTATCCTCTTCTATCCTATACTCCTTCCCCATGATTTAACCAAAAGCAAAGGAATCCACCTTCTAATAACTAACAGAAGAGGGTAAGGCAGAGAGCTGACGTGACTCACAGTTGAATCTGATCAAGTTATGAAGGGCCAGGCCACGGGAGGTAGGGTTAGAGAGCTCTCCATGCAGTAGCCGGAGAACCTGCAGGAACTCAGTGTCCGGGGGCAGAACCACCTGTGCGCCCATTCAAGAATTTCCAGTTTCTTAAGATGCTCATTAGTGCCAGCTGAGGAGCACAGAGGCCTTGTGTTAGAGAACGAACAGAGGTTAGAGCCCTTGTGGGCAGAAAATGAAGGGAAGGATTACCCAGGGGGGTGAAGTGAAGGGGTTCAGCCCCCAACAGAGGCAGTTCATTTACGCTGTTCTCAGCAGGCTCCGAGTTACACAAGATGTCAGGGTCTGCAAAGGCTGAGAATGGCAAGCTAATGCTCATTGCTCTCCGTGCTTTAGCCTTTGAGTCAAAATACGAGATCAAGGAGTAGAGAGATGGCTCGGTGGCTAAGAGCACTCGCTGCTCTTGAAGAGGTCCCAAGTTTGGTTCCCAGTACCCATGTTAGGTGCCTCACAACTGCCTGTAATTCCAGGGTGTCCTGGCCTCTGCAGACACTCACACGCATGTAGTATATGTACACATAGACACAGACACAGACACACACACACACACACACGCAGGCATACATACATAAAAACTTTAGAATTTTTTAATTGCATATGTCCATAGGTTCATATGACCCTAGGATAGGGTCAGGTAACAGACAACAGGTGATGTGCAAAATTCAGCCTGCCAGCATACACTCAATCTGCTAAATATTGTGTATGTCCTGCCTTACCCATTCTTCCCCATCCAGCCACACTATGACTTTCTTAGCTCCATTTTACAGATGAGAAAACTGAGAATTGGGAAAACCAAGCAGTTTTTAAAAAAAAACAAAACAACAAATTCTTGTTATGTAGCTCAGACTGCATCCAACTGACTCATAACCCTCCAGCCTCAGCATCAGGGGGTGCTGAGATTACAGGTGTGCACCAACACGTCCAGCGGAGAAATCAAGCAGCTTTCTAAGCTTACAAGCTAGAAAGCGCCAATGGTAAAAGAAATTTTTTATTTAAAACTTTCATTTTTTTAAGACGGAGTCCCGCATAACCCAGGCTAGCCTTGAACTCATTGTGCAGTCCACTGGGAAGGCTTGTCAGCCACTCTGCACTTGGTAGAGAACCCCCACTTTGCTCCAGATGTTCCAAAAGTAGATAGGAGTCCACACCTGTTTAGGGAGTAACGGTGTGACTCCGTCTGAAAGGTATTAGAGACAATTAGATACACCCGCAGTGCAATGTCCTTCCCAGAGTGACCAAGCAGGAGAGTGTATTAGCCAAGGCTGCGTATGGAAGAGAGACTCCAGTCTCTGGAGTCCTGTGAAAACAACGGCGGGCAGATGTAAGCTGCCATAAGTGGCTTCCTGCCAAAGACTCTAGACCCAGATGTTGCACCTAAAGACCATCTATTTGATGAAATAGAAGAGAAAATATCAGAGGTCAAAGGGTAAGTTTGTTTACTGACAGAGAGCCAGTACCTGGCTGGCTACTGGGTGGCTAAACCCAAAGTTGACTCTTCTGGCAGATAACAAGATATAGGCATAGACTTCTGAGCTCATTGTGAAATGGGGCGTGGCTGAGGCAGACCCTTTGCCCAAGACTAAGACTGGGCTTGCACTCAAAGCCCCTTTGATGAGTGTATTTGCTCTGCCTATTTACTCCAGTTATGAATGGTTGGCTGGCCATGTATATAAACAAAATAAACAAAGCTAAGGCCCGCACCCACAGTACAGTAAGTACTGTACCTGGAAGTACCTGAAAGCAGTAGGATCTTAATAAATATTTGTTAAATGAATCCATGTCACATGATATTGAGTCAGGTGGCTTGAAGGACCCAGATGCAGGGCCTTTCTCTAGGAAGCATGCCTAATCGTAAAAACAAGCTGTTTGATTCCCTTCTTGTATGCACACAGGATAATAATAACTAACACTGTTAACACTAGTGGCTGGGCACTAGATTTGTGTATACGAACCTAAGCACATCTGTAATCTCTGCACTCAGAAGATGGAGGTAGGAGGGTCAAAAATCAGGCCAGTCTGGACCACTATGTGGGACCCTGTCTCAACAAACTGATGATGATGATGATGATGATGATGATGATATAAGGAAGTAAATGACTGGATAAACAAAGGCATGGAGCCAGAATCAAGAGAACGCATGCATGTTCCCTGCATGGAATGGACAATGTGCCCAGGGGATTAGTGAAGTTGGATAATTTGCATAATGCAGGGAAGAGTTAGACTTAGAGAAGTTACAAACAGGCAAAAGAGTTCTGATTTTTGAAGAATGGCACCTAGTTTTTTGACTAGGAAGAAACCCAGCAAGAACTGAGTTTAAAGATCCTGGTTGAGCTGGGCATAGCAGTGGTGCATAGCTGTAACCCCGTGCTCTGGAGGCTGAGGCAGGAGATTACTGCCAGCTTAAGCCAGCTTGGGCTCTATAGAGCAAGACCATGGAAAGTTTGGTGGCAGCAGCCTTTGGAGACATGGAAGATGGTGGCAGGAAGAAGCCCAAAGATCTGTGTATCCATAGCTGTATTAAATCAGGCCGGAGGCAACAGAAATGTAAATGTAATTCTTAAATAAATAAATAATAAATAACCATGCTGCGTTCCTAAAGCATCCCAGGGAATGGATTATGTTCCCCATTTTCAAGAAAGGAAAACTGAGGCCATGACTTTGGAGCCTGTACTGGGACTGACATGACTAGACAGAGCCTTCTTCTCTTGTCAAAGGCATTTGAGGGCAGGGAAGCAGTTGGACAGGATGAACTTTGTCTGAGGTTGGTTGTGTCTGAGGTAAATAGCAGGGCACGTCTGTGCTGGGAGCTGAAAGGACTAGGCAGAGAACAGAGCACCTCTGAGCTCAGGGGCTTATGGAAGATAAGGTAGGGCCTTGAGAAAAGGGAAGTGGCCAGCCTTTACCTACTACCTCCATCTCTGTATCCAAAAAGCTCCTCTGCCCTATATCTCGGTACAAGGAATGGCAGTTGATGAACAGCAGCACCAGAATTAACAGCTGGCCAAAAGAAGCTGGCTAGAGTCTAGCAGGACTACCCCTCTCCAGACACGGTAGATATCGAGGCATCTCGGGCTGGCCTAGGAAAGGGTCCTCTTTCTGCAGATCTGCCCTGCCGGCTTTTTCACTGCAGTCTGTAGATTTAAAACAATGGGGAGACACAGTAGTCAAAGATTCCCTTTGCTCAAAGAACTCTGGCCAGAGTGATCAGCCAAAGCAACGCAGCTCGGTAAACTATCTGTACAATCTCTTTTCCCGAACATTCACATCCCATGAGCGCACTGTGAGACAGATGTCCCTTTTAGCAGCCTTGTGGCCGTCTGAAAGGTAATTTTGCGATCCACCAGCAGGTGTCGCTGTTTTGCCTGCGTGAACGGGGCTCTTTGTTCTCGGCCACTACACTTGGCGGGTGTTTAAAGACAACCCACCCTTCTCTCAGCTTATCCCCCTACTCCCACCCTACAAGGACCTGAATATTGGCCTTTGGTCCGAGGCAAAGAAATTCCTTCCTTCTTAATTTTTTAAGTGAAGAGATATAACGAAATTATGTCTCTATTCCGTAAAAACCTGCATTGACATTTCACACCCCAATTTCTAGGGAATCGTAAAAGCAAGCTCACTCTGGTAGCTGCAGAAGGCGGAGAGGAAGGAGGACGGAAAATCACTATCTAATGAAGGTAGAGTTCCCATCTTAGATGATGAAAAGGGTTATGGGTATTGAACGTGGGATGCACTTAACATCACTAAACTGTGCACTAAAAATGGTTAAGATGGTAACTTTTATGCTAGCTATATTTTGATGTGTTGGTTGTGAGCCTAGCCTTTAATGAATAAACCATCTCTCCAGCATGCTATGCGTTAAAACCCCAATGCTAAATAAAGAATATACTAGCCTCATCTCTAGTCCCCGTTGAAAGCCCCGCTCATGAATAGGCAACGTGAACTTAGGGAAGCAGAGGAATTCCAGATAGGAGAGTTTGCCATCTGGATGCTCAAAGCAAATGGACCCCTTTTGTTAAGAACTGAGGAAGCCCATCTTGAGTGGAGGTTAAACGCCTCCTTCTGGAAGTCCCAGGGATGGAGAAGACACCGAAGAAGACATTTAAGCTTGTGATGGACTGGGTTTATATTGAAAGAACCCACTGTGTGAAACAGAGATCCTGTCCTCTCCTGTTGTGCCTGCTCCCCTAGAACTCTAAACTTAAAAATCCAGAAAATAATCACTATTTGCTGAGTCACCCCCACCCGATATAACATAAGCATATTTAGACCCTGTTTCCAGCATATCCACGTGGGCCTGGAGAAATGATGTAGCTTGTGTCCAAGCAGATCCACCTGCTGGGACATTATTTCACCTATTTCCTCGTGTGTTTAGAGGGTTCTCTCTGTATAGCCCAGGCTGGCCTTGAACCCTAGCTCCTCCTGCTCCTCCTACCCAGTCTCCCAGTGCTGGGATTACAGCAAGTGCCATTCTGCCCAGCTCTGCTGGGAACCTTCTCAGTCAGGATCACTGATAGGGGAGTCCCCCAAACTAAAAACTCTGCCCTAAGAACTCCAAAAACTATCTGAAGGAGCTCAAAATTCCACTTAGCATTCTAAGTCAGTTCATCAAACAGTCGCTGTCGAAAACATCCGTTTTAAAAGGAAGGCCGAGCTTTGGTCTTTCCCCAGCAGAAGGCTGCTGGAGACTTATTACTCACCTCCTCTGTGTATGGAAGGCACTGTGGGGCTTGGATGCAGCCCTGATTCTCCCACATATGCTAAGCAAGGCTCGATTTCACTCACTGGGTATCGTTTTCCTTTGTGTTCCAGAAGACACTGCTTTTGGTGTCATTTTCTTGAACATCCCCTCACCCCCACTCTGGCTTGCAGTGTCCTAATGAGCGGCCAGAAGGATTTCCAGCTCTGCTGGATGATGGGGTCAGCTGTACCTCAGATAGCAACGAGAACGGGTCCATCACCGGTATTATGCCAACAGTGGCACCTCACAATAACCTCCCTTTTTCTTTTTGTTCTACTGTGACAGGTAAATACCACCCATCTCCTCCACTCCGCTGCCTTTCTGGAGCTCAAAGGAAAGTTCCCGTGAGAACAAGGAGCTAAGCTGGAGGGTACCACAGCACATATGGCAGATCTCCCAAGGGTCAGAAGAAAACAGAGAAGATGCCACACCGAACATCTTCCTAGCTGAACTCTATGGAAGACCACCTATTTGCCTGCAGCACACTGTACAAACACTTAGGCCTCTTTCTTGATTTGGAAAATGGGATTAAGAAAATGTACCTAGAGTGAGCTGTGCGTGGCTTTACTTCTTCTTTTTCTCTCTCTTTCTTTCTTTTTATTTCTTTCTTTAATTCAGATTCTAGGAATAGAATTCAGGTCATTCATGCTTACCTGGCAAGCATTTTATCAACTGAATAATGTCCTCCATGCACATATACCATGGCATTCATGTGTACACACACAAAAAAAAATCTTAAAGTAGACATCACCTAAGGAATAACACTGGAGGTTATTCTCTGACCACCACACATATGTGCACACATACATGTACCCATATGCACTCAAACAGGCACACACACACACAAAAAAAATCCAGATATGTGTGCTGTTTTTGGTTGATGTAACAAAGTATAATGTACTCATAGGAAAGTGAACAAATTATAAACTCAGAGAATTTTCACAAAGCAAACACACTGTGGTTTAAATGAGAATGGCCCCCATAGAGTCATATGTTTGAATACTTGATCCCCAGTTGTGGGACTATTTTGGAAGGATTAGAGGTGTGGCCTTGTTGGAGGAGGTGAGTCACTGGGGGGCAGGCTTTGTCTGAGGTTTCAAAAAGCCCATGCCATTCTGAGTTAATAGATGTAAGCTCTCAGCTACTGCTCCAGCACCATGACTGTCTGCTGCCATGCTCTCTGCCCCTGATAGCCATGGACACTATCCTTCTGGAACTTCGAGCCCTAAATAAATGTTTTATTTTGTAAATAGCCTTGGCTATGGTAGTTTATCACAGCAATAGAACAGTAATTAAGACATACACCTAGAAAAAAAACCAACATAACCATATGATACCAAGGAAAACCCTATGCTGACATCTAATACCATAGACTAGTCATGTGCCTGTTTTTGAACTAGATTTAAACGGGCTCATATTGTGGGTGCCATAATTTTTGTTTTATGCTGCGATTTGAATAAAAAATGTCCCCCATTGGCTTTGGGTATTTAAGCAGTCGGTTCCCAATTGGTGGCATGGTTTGTGGAGGTTATGGAACTTTTAGAAAATGCAGCCTTGCTGGAGGAAATATTACTGGCCAGACTTTGAGACTATAACCTCTCTCCACTTCTAGTCTATGTTTCCTGTATGTGGTTGATATGTGATCTCTCAGCTTCCTGCTCCTACTGCCATGCCTCCCCTCCCCCCTTACTCCTACCCCAAGCCATTATGGGCTCTCTGTCAGGATCCTTAAACCCAAATAAATTCTTTATTCTAGAAGTTGCTCTTGGTCATAGTGTTTTATCACAGCAACAAAAAATAATTAATACAGTTTGTTCGTTTGTTTTAAGTAATGGGGATGGAACCCAGGGCCTTCTACCTAGTAAGCAAACATTCTTCTATTGAGCTAAGGCCCCAGTCCTACAACTTTGCTTATGAACATGAGATTCAAATGAGAGGGAGCATTTCCTAATCTCCTTTAGTTCCCATTTTAAGAAGCCTTTAGAGTCCGACGGTGGGGGCACACGCCTTTAACCCCGGCATTCAGGACGAAGGGGCAGGTGGATCTCTGTGAGTTTGAGGCCAGCCTGGTCTTCAGAGTGAGTTTCAGGACAGCCAGAGTTACAACAGAGAAACCCTGTCTTGAAAAAAAAAAAAAGGATTTAGGGGTAACAAAGGAGGGAAACTGAGTCAGTTCTATGTCCCAAACTCCCTTCCCTGCCCCAGAGGAAAGAGCTATGTTAGGTGGGAACACTGAGAGGAGGCGAGGGGAGTGAGCCCTCCTTCCCCATCCATGGGAGAAGCACCTCGGTCTGCTTCCCTTGTGCTTCTGCACACAGCAGAACCAGCCAGAGGGCAGCAGGCAGCTTGGAGCTCGCTCCTCAGCTGCCTCTCACTACCCTGTAATTCAGATGCTGCCCAGAAGTTCTCAGTTGGTAGGGAACAGGATAAAACTGACCATGTGGTTAAGGAGTCTGATCACTGTGGTGTTGATGGCAGGCTCTGTGGTGTTGAAAAGAAGGCCCCGCGTTGAGCCACCACAGTCACAACTGGGGATATCACTTCCTTCTCAGTTCTGCACTGACAAATCAGGTCTACTCTCTTTTTTGTTTGTTTGTCTTTGTTTTTTGTTTTGTTTTGTTTTGTGATAGCATTTCTCTGTTGCAACTCTGGCTGTCCTAGAACTCACTCTGTAGTCCAGGCTGGCCTCAAACTCACAGAGATCCACCACCTACCTCTGCCTCCCAAGTGCTGGGATTAAAGGCCTGTGCCACCACTGCCCAGCTCCAGTCTATTTCTTCATCATCTGTACTCCTGACCCTGCCTCTCATCATCACCTTTAGCTTAGATGAAATGCAAAATTATTCCGACCATGTATGCGTGCTCTCCCTCTCCTTCCCCTCCTTCCTCTCCTTCTTTCCCCATCTCTCTGTCTACAAGGTCTCAGTGTAACTAGAATGACCTGAGCTCTGGAGCCACAGGCATGCACACCCCTGTCAGCGCATCTAAGGTCCCATCTATATCATCTATCTCTCTTTTAAATCCATACTTTGTAAGGCAGGCGCAAGCCCACTCCTCTAATCGCAGCAGTGGAAGGTAGAGGCAGAGGGATGAGCAGGTCAAGGCTAGCCTGGGCCATGTGAGCCCCTGGGGTTCTATGTGTACATGGTTTTCCATTATAGCCTCAATTTTTAGTCTCTCTTCCACTTTCTGTAATTTTCCTACAAATTTTCATATTGCATATACCAGCTTGGGTCCTGGAAATATGGTCAATATTGTTTGATTACCATCCCCAAAGAGAGCAGAAAGCTGTCCTACATCTTACAGACAAAGAGAAGGGGGATTCTTAGGGACTTCCTCCAACCCCACCCATTCCCCACTACTTCCATTCTATGAACCCAAGTGCTCAGGAAATCAAGGAAAGCAGAGCAAGCCAACCAGAGCTGGTTACTCAGCACCCTTTGCTTACTCTCAGACGAGCTTGGTCTCAGCCGGCCACAGGCATCAGCCCTTGTTGGTGGCTCCTCCTTAAGCAATGAATCTTTCTCCTCACTTTTCTTCTCCCATTAAATGGGGCGAACAAGAGTGTTAAAAGTCATAATTGCTGTTTATAGGGAGCCTTGGCGTCTGGGATGAAAGTCTCTAGAGCTGGGTAAAGCTTGTCCAAGATGAGTTAATACTTTGATTAATGGAGACCAACAGAGAAAAACACACCCTGAGTCATCCAGAATTATCCTGCCTGGGGTGGTGTTCCAGTTTGGTTTTGTTTTCTGTGATAAAACACTGACCAAAGCCAACTTACGGGAGGGTTTATTGCATCTTGTATCTTCCAGGTCACAGGGGATTACTGAGGGCAGGAACTGAAGCCGAGACCACGGAGGAGCACTGCTCTCTCTCCATGGCTTGCTCAGCCTGTTTTCTTGTACCACCCAGGACCAGTTGCCTAGGGGTGGCACCATCCACAATGGACTGGGCCCTCCTCTTAACAATCCTTAATAAAATATAAAAAAAAATGTTCTACATTTTCCTGCTTACAGGCCAATAGGATGGAGGTATTTTCTCAATCAAGGTTCCCACTTCCTAGGTGAAACTAATTTGTGTGGAGTTGGCAAAAAACTAACCAGCACATGTGAGTAAGCAAGGTTTTATCTAACAGATGGCTTACGGGGACTTATTTGCTCTCTTTTGAACAGTATTCACAATGCTTGACTTCTACTCCAGGGTTAGGTTACAAGGAGATATCAGATCAGCAGGACTGCAAGCATTCAAGTTTCTGCTCCCACGCACATAGTAAACGCTCAGTAAATATTTGCTAAAGAGACCAATAAATTACTTTATTTGCTCAAATCTACAAAACAGGTTTAAGAACCAGATTGGCCTAACAGTTTCAGATCTCAGTATGATGAAGAGTACAATGAAACAGAAGACAGGATGGTCCTGAGATATTAAAAACGCTCGTGCTCCATTAAGAACAAAGAGGCTGGGGCCAGGGGACGGCTAGGAAGGTGAAGGAGGATGCCGCCGAGGCTGACAACCTGGGTTCAATCTCCAGGACCCCCACGGTGGGAGAAGAGAACCAACTCCCACAAGTTGTGCTTTGACCTCTGTATGTGCACGGTGGCATATGTACCCACACACATCTACATGCATACAGAATAAATAAATACAGGGAAAAAAAGAATAAAGAACCACGCAAGCTCCCCAAAGCTGAGGGCAGTGCTTCAGACAACAGCAAGCTTTGCTGAAATTCACAGTATTTGTATATATTTCCATCTATAGGAAGAGAAACTTCACACAACTAAACCTGTCAGACAACAACCTGCTGTTGTCATGGACACAGTCCTGGGAGGCCACATCTTTATTCCAATACCACGGCGTAGCTCAAAACCTTTTCAAGTCGTTCCTTAAGAATGTGACACAGACTCAGGCTTGTTATTTTAGTATCTGGCATAGTGTTGAATCTTCATATTCGGAGAGAAGAAAAAAAGTGATCATTTAAAACAGCAAAAGAAAACTTGGTGTGGCGGCACACGCCTTTAAATGTCAGCAGGCAGATCTCTGTGAGTTGGAAGCCAGCCTGTTCTACACAGTAAGTTCCAGGGCAGCCAGGGCTATGTAGAGAAACTCTGTCTCAAAAACAAAGTGAAATGGTTAAAGGATATTAGGAACAAGTGTATGATTGAACAGTCTGGGTTACGAACCCAAAGGAGGCGTGACCGTGATGTAATGAAAATCATTTCCTTGCGGAGCTTTGAGACCAGATTTAAAGGAAACTCTATAGACCTGCCTGCAGAAGTAGCTTTGGTTGTTCCTTTGGTTTAGGGGTTTTGTTTGTTTATTTTTGGAATAGGTTTTTACGTAGCCCACACTGGCCTTGAACTCATATATACTTAAAGGTGACCTTGAACTCCTTGAACACCTTAAACTGCCTACACCTCTCGGGTACCAGGATAACAGGCATATTAGACCACACCCGGCTCAGACGTGGTTTTTGAGGGTTGATTTAGTAAGTCTTCCCACAGAGAGGATGAAACAATGAAGAGGAGCACCTGTGTCACAGCACCTGACACCTGTACATCAGGCTTCAGCTTCATGACTGCTTTGGTCCAAATGTGCTGTTGTGGTTTGAGTCAGAAATGTCCTCAATGGGCTCACGCATTAAATACTTGGTCCTGGATGGTGGCAGTGAGGTGGTGAAACCTGTGGAACATCTGGCTGGTTGGAAAAATAGGTCACTGAAGGCTAGCCTCGGAGACATTCCCAGTTCCAGTTCCTGCCCAGTTCTTTGTTTCCTGACCAGCCAGGATGTGAGAAATAGCAGCCATGAGCTCCCGCTGCCAGGGTCTGAGCAGCTGCCAAGTCTGTACGGCCCCAGCATGCCTTCCCTGTTATGACACACTGTCCTCTGACACTGTGAGCCAAATGAACCTTTCTTCCTTCCCTAAGCCATTTCCTTCAGACGTGTTGTCACAGCGATGAGAAAAGTGCTTGCCTTTTTCATCTGGCCCTGTCTCAGGTCAGACTCCAGATCCAGGCGCAAGTGGCACTGGAAAACAATTACCAAATGCAACCCCGAGACAGATGTTTTGGCAGTGCTCTACATATAAAAACATCTGCTTTAAAATACTCCATCCTCATGGAGGAGACTGAAGAGGGGAGACCATGAGAAACATTGCACTTTTTAATGCAGAGAGTCAGTGTTTCTCACATTGCTTACTGTTAAAGTTCGGGCGCTTAATGGAGAGTCCAGAGTTGAAATTTCCAATGCTTTTTATTAATCACAAACCATGTCAAATCTCAGGGAATTCTATACCCAGGCAGCTAGGCAGAGAGCTCACTCCAAAGCTTCCTCACCCCATGCTCTCCTCTTGGTTCTCCTCCTGCTCCTAGCTTCTTCTTCCTTCTTCTCTGCTGTCTGTCTCCTTTCTCCCTCTCTCTCTCTCTCTCTCTCTCTCTCTCTCTCTCTCTCTCTCCCTAGTTCTTTTTTATTCCAAATCCTCTCTGTCTCCACCCAGCCTTCCAATCTACAAATCAATGAAGCCTAACCTTCATCTGCCTTAAGGCTAAGGACTGTCCTATTCTTGTGGAGAGCCGGATAGCCACTCCTTTGTTTACTGGTAGGCAGTGAATCCTTTACTTGCTTCTAGGACAGCTTACTGGAACATTATCCATAACTAAAATCTCCCACAACAGCTTACTATTAGTCCTTTTTTTTTTTTTAACCCAAACAGAATCATTTAACCAGAAAATCTACAGTCTATGAAAAAGACATCTTTAAGCAGCCAGATACCATCTGTAGGCCACCCCTAAACCAATGTCGGATGAGAGGCAGGATTATGTAGTGTTTACCGGTAGCGCACTGTAAAGTAACACCCACAGGAAAAAGCTGATGTCATCCGGTTGGTGATGCCTTACAGAAATGAACTGCACACCAGTAGTTGTCAAACGTTACACTGAGGATCAAAATGATTGCTGTCTAGGCCTATGGGACTTTGCGCGTGGGGGGGGTCTACTCACCTACTAGACAGGGTAGAGGATAACTGATCCCTAGAGTGATTACCCCAGTTTGCCCACAACTGTCCTACTTTGGGCACTTAAGGTCTACCTTGTAGAAAGCCCTCCAGTTCCAGGCAATGTGGGACTAACTGCTGAGCAAAGGACACAGGTACCTATGTGAGGGCAGAAGATGCAGACGGGCATCAGTAAGGGATGGTGTGAGGGCAGATGATGCAGACAGGCATCAGTAAGGGATGGTATGAGAGCAGAAGGTGCAGACAGGCACCAGTAAGGGATGGTGTGAGGGCAGAAGGTACAAACGGGCATCAGTAACGGATGGTATGAGAGCAGAAGATGCAGACGGGCATCAGTAAGGGGTGGTGTGAGGGCAGATGATGCAGACAGGCATCAGTAAGGGATGGTATGAGAGCAGAAGATGCAGACGGGCATCAGTAAGGGATGGTGTGAGGGCAGAAGGTGCAGACAGGCATCAGTAAGGGATGATGTGAGAGCAGAAGGTGTAGACGGGCATCAGTAAGGGGACGGTGTGAGGGTAGAAGATGCAGACGGGCAGCAGAAGGGATGGTGTGAGGGCAGAAGATGCAGACGGGCAGCAGAAGGGAAGGGAAGTCTTTGGCTGGTACTCAACTCCAGAACTAACTTTTCCAAATTTGCAACTCAACATGGTAAAAGAAGAAAATAAAGGCAAACTCTGGGCCTCAGATTCAGTGTCACACTTCATCCAGGCCACCCCTCCTTCCTGGACCCCAAAGCTACTGTGTGTCAGAGTTTCTGGACCATATCAGAGTTTCTACGCTCCGGGCAGCAGGTCGATTTTCATTGTCATAAAGCTGATCGAGTAAATTACAAATGCTGTATTTTAAATGTTTCATTACATTTATGTATTGTGTGTGTGTGATAGGGGACAGACATGTGCCACCACACATGTGTGGAGGTCAGAGAACCAGCCTGCAGGGTTTGATTCTCCCCTTCTACTACATCAGGGACTCAAGGACTGAACTCAGATCATCAGGTATGGTAGCAAGCATCTTTATCTGCTGAGCCATCTCTCTGGGGCTGCAAACGATATTTTTAATTAGTGAAACAAAATAAGTAACAGGTATTAGGGATCAGGCTGTACATATTAAGAAACGGTTGTTTGTAAGATGTATTTCAGTCGTGTCTGACTATCTCTGTGTTGGGCCCCAGTGGAGACTATATTGCTCTGTGTGGGCTGCAGCCAATCTTTAAAGTCAATACTGGATACTTCGCGTGTCCTGCAGGCTCTAGATTTTTTTTCCCCTTTTATTGAAAAGTGAGGTTTTTTTTCCTCATTTAATATATCCGGATTACAGTTCCTCCTACCTTCCCTCCTAGCCAGATCCACCCCCTTCTGTCTCTCACTAGAAAACGAATAGGCTTCCAGGAGATTATAATATAACAAAATAGAATAGAATAAAACAAAAACTAACACATCAGACTGAAATGAAACAAACAGGAGGGAAAGAGCCCCCAAAAAAGGCACAAGAAACAGAGATGCAGAGACCCACCCATTCACACACTCAGGAATCTCACAAAAACACAAAACTGGAAGCCATAATATGTATACAAAGGACCTATAGGGAGAGGGAGAGAGAAAGAGCATAAATAAATATATATATATATGAAATAAAAAATTTCAAAAGACAGGGAGGGGAAAAAAAGCCTTGACATGGCATTCTGAGACAAGGAGCCTCCCGAGATTCCATCGGGTTTGTGTTCCGCTGGCCATCTACTGCAGGCACGGGGCCTGCCCTTCGGCGTAGCTTCTTCTCACAGTAAGACTCACTTGGAGAAAACTAAATTTTCATTTGCAAGTGGCTGGTTATCAACTGGAGATTGCTTCTGGGTTAGGGACGGGGACATATGTCAACTTCTTTCAGCTCTAGGACCCCCTCTGGTCCTGTGCAGGGCCTATGTATACTGCCTCATTTCCTATGAGTTCATATGGTGGGTCAATCCTGTTGATTTAGAGAGCCCTGTTTCCGTGGCATCTTCAGTCTATAATGGTGACCTGCCTGCAAGATACTCTAGTACAATGGTGGCACAAAGCTTGTAGGGGTAACCAACCAATATTTGATCTAACCAAAAGCCCACTCCATGAGATGGAACCCATACCATACCATGAGACTAGATAGCCCAGGGTTTAGGATAAAACCAAATACTGTTGTTCTGTTCAAGGAACATAGCAATAAGATGATTCCTAATGATATTCTGCTATACGAGTAGATCAGTGCCTTGCTCAGCCATCACCAGAGAAGCTTCCTCCTGCAGCAGATGGGAGCAAATACAGAGACCCACAGCCAGACAATATGCAGAGGATGAGAAACCTTGTAACACTCAGTCCCCTCAAGGCTCAGGGAAACCTGCAGAAGAGGAGGCAGTAAGAGCCACGGATTCTAGAATTCTACAGAAGTCATCTTCATTTCTCCCTTACACATGACATGGAGCTAGTAAATACAGCAACATAGCTTCCTAGGAGTCTGCTTGCACCAAACATTTGTTTTATTATATGCTGGCTTCTGGTTATTTTTTGAACCTTTTTCTTAAATAATAAAAATTATTGTAAAACACCCTACAAGAAAAGTTGCCATTGGCCTGTTCGCAGTATTCAGTTCACTACCGATAAACATTAAATCCCAACTCAACCATAAATACGTTCTGTGAAGTCGTCTTCCAAATCTAGCAAAATCAGGAGCCTAGGGCTGCATGGCTGTCCCAGGCAGCAAGAAAACACCTCTTGAATGCTGCCTTCCAGCTGGAGGGGACTCAAAGAACCCAGCAAATGCCACAACCACCAGTGCCACAGTCCTGTGGATGCAGGTTCTGACAGTAAGATGAAGCGCTGGGAACAGTCTGCTTCCCTGCTAAAGAGCTGGATGCACTAACAGGAAAAACCTTGGTGGGGAAGCCGGAAGAAGCTGTGTGATGGGATTATCAACAGATACACACTAACCCTACAGACACTTGTGGGAGAATGAAACCTGACAGGCACTGCCTGCAACTCGCTAAGAAAGGAGACAAAATGTGTAGTTTTATGACTTATACACATTATCAAGATCTAGAAAGAATGAAAGCTAGCAGTTTTCACATAAGGACTCACGATGAGAAAACCCTTTTGTTGTCTACCCTTTTCCCCAACACACACACAAAAAAGAGTTGTACAGGAATTTCCACACAATCGGGATTTGAATAAAAATGCCAGCACCCTGAAAGAAATAATTTTTTTTTTTTTCCTTTCAAGTCTCCATTTTTTTCAAGATCAGTCTGGTAAAAAGGATGGCAATGGAAAAGGCTGGTGTGGGTGGTTCCGTGTTTAAAAACTTAGGAAGTGATGTCACTTCTCCAAAGTATAAAAAGTACTGCCCTTGCACAAGACCCAAGTTTGATTCCCAGCACCCACCTGTAACTCCAGATCCAGGGGAGTCTATACCCTCTCCTGGCCTCTGAGCGTAGATAACGCGTACACACACACACACACACACACACACACACACTTTCAGCCACACAGATGCACATAATTAATAATAAAAATAAATCTTTTTTAAAACAGACAAAAAAGTTTAAGATTTTACAGTGGAACCTGAATGCTGGACTACTTCCGGGGCAGGGCTGGTCACGGGGTGAGCGCAGCCCAGATGAACGCACCTGAGGGAGCCCTGGGGCCACGCCCCACACAGATAAGGAAAACTTCCCATAGAGCTCACCGACTGGATGCTGACAGGGCTTCTGGTTAGTCCCCACAACCGGAGCATGTATACAAACAGATGGGTGCTCTAGGCAGGACCTGTCACTTTGGATAAACAGGGCTTATGGAGAGGACACACACGTTTGGAGTCCCGCACCTAAGTGAGCCGCCAGTGCCAGGACCGGAGGAACGGCAGCCGCTCAGCTCTGGCCAGCCTCTTCCTCTCTGTATTTCTTATGTTTCTCGAAGCTGGGTAAACACCAAACAGTTTTCAAATAAACCAAACAAAACTTCAGAATTAGCAGCCAAGTCTCTTGTGGTCTTTAGCTTCTGTTTCTAGACTCCAAAGTCCCAGATTCTCTCCTAGCTCGTCTCTCCTGACTGCGCATGCGTCCTGCCTGGCTGGCGTGGGAATGACTTCAGGTCAGCCTTGTCCCATCAGTTGCTGCTGGGGAGAACTTCAGAATCCTCAGGTGCAAGCATAGTGAGGACATGTGAGTGTCACAAACCCAGGGACCCCCTAAGCTTCAGGAGGTCTCAATGGTCCCTACAGGCAGGGCTTGCAGGGGACCTAAGTCCCAAGGACAACTCGGAATCCAAATTCCAGAGGAATGAAGAGACAAATGGCAGCATGGATTCCGGAGCAAGGCAACAATAGGAGTAGCCAGGGAGAACTGGGGCACAGTGGAAGGTGTCATTACAGGAAAAAGATCGCAGTGATGGGATGTGGGGCACAGAAGGGGGGAGGCACCGAGACCCACCTGAATAATCACCTTTCTTGCTAAGTCCCAGAGCAGAGCCCTGATGCTGTTGGCAACTGATGAAGATAATCTGACAGTCTAATTAATTATCTTAGCATTTTATTTAGCCTACCGGGGTCTGCGGAGTGTTGATAAGAGTAGAAACTGGATAAGCATGCTCTAAGGCGGGGCTGCATGCCCATACATCAGAATCACCTTGGGAGCTTGTTTAAAATACAGGCTCCAGGGCTCCCCAAGAAACACAAGAAACTTGGCTAGGGCCCAGGACACTACTTACCTGTGGGCTGCAGGTCATGTTGTTCTACTGGTGACAATTTTGGAATATTGGCTTGTGTTTGCCCTGAATGGGTCAATGTTCACTTTTCTCCAATTAAACCAAATGCAGGAAATGAAAGGGCTCACCTGAAAACCTCCTGATGATGATTTATCCCACTGCCCAGGAAGATGTGATGCACAGGTGAGTGATAGCTCACACCCTACCTCCACAGCAGACTGGTTTTCCCAGACCGTCCCCACCCCAGCCTCAGCTGCAGTCCCAATGGCCAGACTCTACCCTCTACCCACTGTGGCTGTAATTAGGTCATCCTTTCCAGACATATCACCAGTGCCCAGTCATCCCTGGTCCTTACTGTTCTCTGAAAGTGTCCCCAAAGCTTTGGTGGAGGCGGTCCACAAAATCTCCAACAGCCAGAATCTTATCTGCTCTCCACACACTGACCTAAACCATAAGAATGGCCTCTGGCCTTCATTTCCCACAGTCATCTTCCCTTGATTGAGAAACAAATATCTACAGAGCACCAGGCCACCAAAGTGAGAATGTCCTTCGATTCCCTCCTGCACTTCTCAGGAAGAATTCTGTATTGACTCCCTCCCACCCCTGTTTTCATTTTAAGGATACATTTTAATGACATTTTCATATGAAGTTAGAGATTAAATGCATACTCACCAAGTAAAGGTCAAATGATATCACATTATAAGTGAGAGCGAATAGTCCAAAGGAAGTTAAATACGTCAAGGCTTTGGAACACCCAGTAGTTCCGTGTCCGAGTGCCTGGAAGGATCTGGTGGCACTCAGAACCGCAGAACCGATCACTGTGTTCATGAGCCCCAGTTTGAACCTCCCAACTTGTCCAAGTTCTCTTATTGTAAGCATAGCACCAAGGAACAATAAAGATTCTATTCCCTCCTTCTAGCAATTACACAATTAGAAGCTTAGCACAGATCTCTAGGACACCATGAAACTGCCTTTCTCAGTGAACAAAACAGTCCCAGGCTTAGCAAATGGCTCATTAAAAATTTCAGGGGTGCTTGAGGGAAGAGGTAGCTTAGCTCTCAAGTCTAACTGTTCTTACCTCACCAGGACAACAGACAACCTCTGTATTAGCTCTTGACACACAGCCCCAAGACCAGCGACAGTAGTACAGAACTGGCCCAACACCGTATCTTCCTACTGTCATGCTCAACACGATGCTAGCTTCAAGACATCTACCACATGAGCTAGTGTAATTTACTTGTGTAATGCTGCTTTGCAGTAGTTTGGCCGTCACTGATACATACACTTTGCTACAATAGCACACGCTTATGGGTGTTTGCTACATGCTGGTCACCTTCATGACACTTTTTCTATCTCTCTTTCCTTTCTTTTCTTTTTTTTTTTCTTTTGAGACAGAGTTTCTCTGTTGTAACTCTGGCTGTCCTGGAACTCACTCTGTAGACCAGACTGGCCTTGAACCCTCAGAGATCCACCTGCCTCTGCCTCCTGAGTGCTCAGATTAAAGGTGTATGCCACTATTACCCAGCTCATTTTTTTTTCTTATTAAAAACAAAGTTTTGGGCTCTATTCAAGGAAAAAAAGTAAAAATAAAAATGCTGGTTGGTGACTATGCTAATGTTATGGAATCCAAACCTGGAATCCAGTGGAGACACACAGGAGGGAGGAGCTTAGCTCTGCAAGCCCCGCCCCTTCCTCAACTCACCTCTCTGCTGAGCCCCTGAATATTCTCTATGCCTAATTTCCTATGAACAAACTACGTTGTTAGGTCAACTCTCCCAGGATGAGAGGAAACCAGACCCAGCTGGCATTGCAGGACCTTGACTCCAGCAAGGTATAGTCCTGCCGGACTCTTAAACCCACTGTATGCCTTCTGCAGGGAAGGTGAGCTCCCCTGCTGCCACAGAGCCAACATCTGCTTTGGGGTTACCGTCGCCACCAGCTTCCTCAGAATTTTCTCCCTCTTCCCTGGAGGGAAGAAATATCATGGGACCACGTGTTGCAGTCTCAGCCTCAGCAGCATTGCTATCTTGTACCGCTCAAGTCTCTGGTCCTTTGCTTACGCTGGGTTTTATTTTGTTTCATTTTAAAATGAGTTTCTAAAAAGATTTAAAGATTTGTTTATTTTTGTTTTATGTATATGAGTTTTGCCTACACGTATGAGTGTGCACCTTACGCATGCCAGGAATTACAGATGATTGTGAGTCACCATTCGGTTAAACCTGGGGCCGCTGCAAGAGCATCAAGTGTTCTCAACCAATGAGCCACCTTGCAGTCCAGTTGTGCTGTTAAAACTGCATTCCGAGGGAGCTGTGCGCCCAGAGGGGTTCCCTTTTCCTAACAAGTGTTCTACCCCATATGCCTGCATTAATTCAAGGAACAACAGCACCGAAGAGAGTTTTACCCCTATTTTTAGTCTAAGGAAACTGAGGCACAGTGAGATTAGCTAGCCTGCCTGGAGCCCTACCTGAGAGATGATAGAGCTGACTTTCTGATTTAATCTAGTCTTCAGCCATAGTCCAAAGGATCCACTGACTGTCTTCATCAGTGCAAGCGGCTATAATTAAGCACCGGGGGCTGAGAGATTTATCACCAACAGAAATGTATTAGCCACAGTTCCGGGGCCTGGAAGTTTACAAACAGGGTGCTAGCACACTGGGCTCTACTTCACTCTGCAATACAAAAAAAAAAAAAAAAACTCATTATAAATCCATAGACCCTAAGGCAGTGGTTCTCAACCTGTGGGTCATGATCCCTTTGGGGGTCAAACAACCCTTTCACAGGGGCCACCCAAGACCACCCTGCATATCAGTTATTTACATTACAATTCATAGCAGTAGCAAAATTACAGTTATGAAGTAGCAACAAAATAATCTTATGCTTGGGGGTCAGCACAATATGAGGAACTGTATTAAGGGGGTCACAGCATCAGAATATTAAGAACCACTGTTTTGAGGGAATACACTTAGTGAAGCACACACAAGGACATGGTCTCAATCCCCATAAAAAAGTAAAATAATAATAATAGTAGTAGTAGTAGTAGTAGTAGTAGCTCACTGGTAAAGATTTCTCCCCTCATCGAGTCATTCTCTGAACTAGCTAAGGGAAAATGTCAAGCATCATTTTACAATGGTTCCCAAAGGTCCCTGTGCTAAGGGGTTGAGGATCTGTTCTGGCTGAAGGCCAGTCTCCTGCAGCACTCAGCAAAGCAGCGCAACACTAGCCATAAGGAGCTGTGCTTTACCCACCTAGGTAAAGTCATACTCGGAAAGGGGGGAATGCTGTCACCTGCTGCCATTATTTCTTCTCTTAAGGCTGGAAGAAAGAATGTCAGCAAGGCATTTACGGTGCTCTCGTCTGATATGCAAAGTAAGCACAAAGCGGTGCTGTTTACCACAGTGCACAGTGCTACAGGGAAGAGACAAGCATGGACAGGAAGAAGAGGAGACTCCCCAACAATGTGAGCAATCAGATCTCCCAGCACCCCGCTCATGGGGAACCTTGTAGAGCTTTCCCCAAGTTGCTGAACAACTGCCTTGTACAAGGAATGATTTACATCAACCCAGAGAACAGCTGGAGGAAGCACATCACTGGAGGAAGGCTGCACCAAGATGTGGCAAGACAGGTAACCTGTGAATGACAAATGAGCTGCCAGGCCCATCACCAAACCACAGCCTGTGGCAGCCATTCAACAGGAAGTGGAGTTCTCTCAAGGTCTGGATGGCATGCAGACTCGAGCCCAACCTTGTGGCAGAAGCCCAGTTAGTTTACTTTGAAAGGCAGATGCAAAGTCATTCATAGCAGCGTTACCTCCTGTGACCTGGACACAGGGCACTTCTTTTCTCCACACATTAATAGGGAGCAAAATATTTGTTTGGTGTTCATATTAGGATTTCAAAAATTATTTGCTTTTCCCATTTCTTTTCATAAAATACAGTGATGTGAGACAATATTTGGAGGGTAGGATCCCCTTACCAAATGGCACTAGCAAAGCTACTGTTTGAATGAGAAATGCCTTCCATAATATGGAACATTTGAATTCTTGGTCTCCCACTGATGGTGCTGCGGAGGGAGGCTTCGGTGGTGCAGCCTTGCTGGCGGAAGTGCATCACTGGGGGATGGGCTTTGAGATTAAAAGCATTTCTCGTTCAAACCAGTTCACTCTCTGCCTTTGTGCTCATGGTTCAGGATGTGAGCATTCAGCTTCCCTCTTAACTGCCATGCCTGCGGCTTGCCACCCTGCTTTCCCACCACGATGGACTCTTTTCCCTCTGGATTGCAAGCTAAAACAAACTCTTCCTTCTGTAAGTTGTTTTTGGACATAGTATTTTAACACAGCAATAGAAAAATAACTAACTACTTATTAAGCTGTATCTCCTCTGTTATTTTTACAAAATAAAAAGTTACAGTGTGTACACGACCTGTTTGTTCTATTTTCACTTACATGGTGAGCACTTTCTCCTTTTACAAACTTCATGATCATAGCATCTAACAGCTATGTATGTTTCCAGATTGTTTGTCCTCAATTAGTAAATCCTTTCCCTAATGTTCACCCAAGTGGGAAGAGTCTCTACCTGCTGAAACAAAGCCAAAGAAGCTTCCAGTAGCTGAGACTTCTGTTCAGAGAACAATTGGTATAAAATCTTATAGACTCTCCTGGAAGCCAGAGACTAGGCCAGTGAGAATGAGCTCCCACTGCAGAGGGATGTGGAGCTCACAGAAAATTCCAGGAGCTAGCAGTCTGTCATGCAGCCAAGGCTAGGGTAGAAGGGGTGAGGTAACCATCCCATGTGCAAATAATTAAACAAACCAAAGGACAGAAGTCTTCTACAAGACTAATTTTACCCATAATTAATTACAGATGACTCCATGGTTAAGCGCCCTTGTTCTTTCAGAGAACCTACGTTAAATTCCCAGCACCCACATGGAGTTCACAGCCATCCACAACTCCAGTTCCAGAGGATCCCAGGCTTTCTCCTAACTTCTTCAGACACCGGGCACACACATGGTATACATACAAACATAGCGGCAAAACATTCATACACATAAAATAAATAAATCTAAAATATTTTTTTCTTGCCCCTTTAAGTTTCTAGTACTAGTAAATTCAAAATCTGCCTGCCATAGCCTCCAGGGTACTGTGAGAGGACCACCAGGGTAACCCCTTGTAATCGGAGGGCCCTGACGGGGAGTCCCCGGTAATTCTTGGAAAGCCCCGAAGCCAGCTGCTGGCCAATTAGAGCTTTCTGCATTTCTCTCGAGTGCTTCACTCTGCTGAGAATGCCCCTCACTTCCCTGGCAGATGTAACAAGCCAACCCAGTAAGTACCCATGCTCAGGTCCTGACCAATTGGAAAGATCCCCTTAGTGACTGCTGTTTCACTTAAAAACCTCTGTACCACACTTGGGGCTGCCATGTTTCCTTTCATTGGCCAGCCCTGATGTCAGTATGTAACCCAAGGAAAATAAACCGCTTTGTACGGCCACACATATCTCTCAGTGTCTATGTGAGCTATTTCGTAAACCTTAACATACTGGACTAACCAGCCTGTGCCAGTACACTTAATAGGTAGCATTTACACTAACATGAACAAAATATTTTTGTTCCAAAATAACCTTAATCATTACATTTTTATCCAAAGAAAGAAGAACAAATATACACGTTTTTAACAAAAGAAGAAAACACTTCAGTGTTGAGGGTGTAGCTCTGTGGTGAAGTGAACTTGTCTAGCATTCACAAAGCCCCGGGTTTCATCCCCAGTACTGGAAAACAAGAACAGAAGAGAACAAACAACAACGAACTTGCCACTAAACACACAGCAAGTTATCTCAGATACATCGATCTGTGGGGGTTGGCAAGGAACTGGGGAAGGAGAAAGGAAGGAAAGGAAGCAGAGTCTCAAAGAGGAAGTTTCAAACTTCGAATGCTAACATTTCCGAAAGCAATTTGAAAAGTGTTTAACCACTGCTTAGTTAACAGCAAACCATAAGAGGAACTTGGGTCCCCAAAGTCGCCACAACCCTGAAGGGTAAGCCCACGGCAGGATGAGCCGCGCCTTCTATCCCAAAGGCAACAAAAATAGTGAGTGGGTCAGTCCCCTCAGATCAGACCTCACAAAACTGTCTCTGACTGCAGAGTTAAAACCAACAGTGATGGGAAGACGCTAATTACTGCCTCTCGGTTGGTTGTGAGGAAGAGGTGGAGTACAATGTTACCAGTCAAGGCCCACACCACACCACATCACACCCAGCTGAGTGTAATTTCATGCCCATTTTGATAAAAGCCTACATAGTCAAGAGATTATTTGTTCTCTTTGGTGTGCCCATTTTGACACTCCAAGATATGTCTCTTCATTTCATTAAAGGTTCTTCACCCCCTTCCCCTGTGTCTGCCTCACTCTTTGGGAAGGTATCCTAGAGGACACGCGGCTAATCTTAAACCGCCTCACCCAAGGATCCGGTGGTTCTCTGGGTCTCTGGCAGGAATCTTTATCCCTAACCAAGAAGCATATCCTACTAATGCATTCTCTATTCGTAAGAATTTTCTTCTGTGTATGCATATATATACACACTTCTTTTATTGTTTATGCACTTGCCATTTTTACTTGACCTCAGATCTCAGACCACTCCAAATAGGTATCAATAACCCATGTTATGATTCTTTAAAGAGCTGCTACATTAAAACGCTATATGAATTGAACCATTTCCCTATCAAGAGACATAATTTCTCGGCTTTTCTTTTTGTGCCCATCATACAGATGAGATAGTAAGCATTACTTTTCACACTCAGAGAGGTCAGAAGAGGGTATCAGATCCACTGGAACTGTAATCAAGATGATTGTGGGTTCAGAACCAAACTCCAGGCCTCAGAAAGAACTAGGATGCCGAGCTTGTCTCTCCGGCCCCAAGCATATCTCTTTTCACATAGACTCAGGCCAATCAGAAGACACGGATTTCCTGAACAATTTTAATTTAATGTAAAAAAAAAAATTATTTTCAGCAAAATAACTTGTATGGATTCAAAAAGGGCATATGATAAAATTTAATGCTTCTCTTATGATTTTTTTTAAACAGTTTATGAAGCTGAAGAGAAGGCTCAGCAGTTAAGAAGACTGGCTGCTCTTGCAAAGGACCAAGATTAGACTCCTAGCACCCACATGGCTGCTCACAGCAGTCTGTAATTCCATTTCCAGGGTATCCGATGTCTTCTGCCGGCCTCTGAGAGCACTGCACCGTGCAAGTGCTGTGCAGACATGCATGCAGGCAAAACACCCATGCACAGAAATAAATTATTTTTTAAAGACATAGTGAGTGGTCTTTAATACTTATTTATTTTTGTTTTATGTGTCTGTTTTGCCCTCATGTATGTCTGTCTGTACGTCACTAATGCAGTGCCTGTGGAGGCCAGGAGAGAAGAGTGAATCCCAGGGAACTGGAGTTACAGATGATCATGAGCCACCGTATGGCCTCTGGGAATCAAACTTGGATCCTCAGCAAAAGCAACCAGTGTTTTTTGTTTGTTTGTTTGTTTGTTTGTTTGTTTTTCAACATAATACTTTTATTAATTACTTGAGAATTTCATTCAATGTTATTTCAATCACACCCTCTTCCCATTCCTCCCAGGCTCACCCCCACACACACACACCTCTGTGCCCTGCAATGACAAAACAAAACAAAAACCTAAAACTATAACCAAAACAATACCAAAAAAAAAAAAAAACCACAAACAGGAACAGACAAAAAGAAACAGAAAACAATAAAAACAAAAAAATCAAGGCCAGTCTGTGTGACAAGAGCATGGATCACGAGTATCACCAGTTTCTGGTGACAGCAGGGAGCTCGGATCACAGACACCCAATGGCTTCTGGCATCTGTACAGGTTACGAACATCAACATGTATTCTAGTGAGAACACAGATATTGGACATGGTTTCTGGTGGTAAAACAGATCATGGCCACCAATATGGTCTCTGGGTGCAGCACAGAACATGGACATCAGCATGGTGTCCAGCTGTAGCACGGATCACAGGTATCAGCTTGGTTTCTGGTTGCAGTGCAGATCATGAACTTCAACATGGCTTGGGCTGTAGCATGGATCAGGGACATCCGCGTAGCTTCTGGCAGCATCAAGGCTCACAGACATCCCACGGTTTTCCGTGGCAGCACAGATCACAGATATACACACGTGCTCTTAACCACAGCGTTATCTCTCCAGCCCCATGCTTGTTTGTTTTTAATTTCATGCTTAAAACGTAAATAATGGAAGCTTTTCCATTAAGAATCAGAAAAATGACACCACTGCTGTTCAGCATTGCTCCAGAAGCCACACATAGTGGCACATCTGCAGTGCAGAATGCAGGAGACCAGAGCAAGAGGACTGAGTGTTCAAGGCCAGCCTAAGCTATATAGTGAGATCCTGTCTGAATGGGAGGGAAGGTTAAAGGGAGGGGATAGGCTTGCAATAAGGAAGTAAAATTATTCTTTCCTATAGATGATAAATTACATAACTTGAAAACCACATACACAGTACCAGCTGAAAAGCATTTAGAAGCAATAAGAGCACATCACAGAAGAGCTCTCCTGTATTGCTGGTGGCTGGAACCACTTAGGAGCAATTTGGACTATCTACCACAACCTACCGAACCTGAAACCTCATTTCCAGAAATGTATCCTTCACTTACAACTCCCCGTGGGTGGAGAGACGCATGTGGGATGAATGACTGTCTGTCCATTAGAGCATTTTTTTATGGCAGCAAATGTTGGTAACAACTTTATTTCCGGGATTCCTATATACCTGGGAACTAGCATGCAATCGTTTCCTCAAAGAATAGCCAGCATGCCAGGCATGGTGGTATACACCTACGATCCCATCATTTGGGAAGTGGAGGAAGGGAGAATTAGAAGTTCAAGGTCATCCTCAATATATATATAGCCTGGGCGACATGTAGCCCTATCTTTAAAAAAAATAAAAAAAGGCCAAGGAGATGGCTCAGTCCACCAGGTAATGACACTTGCTGCCCAACCTGAGGTCCTGAGTTCAACCTTGAGAACTCACACAATCAAAGGACAGAACCAGCTCCAGAGAGCTGCCCTTTCATATCCCCACACAATAAATAAATAAATAAATAAATGTATGTTAAAACATATTTATGCCAAACCAGTTTCAGTGGTGTCTTTACAGTATGTGACTTGGGAAGGACAGAAGGAGTTTTATAGTTTACCATTTGCCTTTTATAATGTCGGAGCAGTCTATGTCCCCCAAATGTGTCCCCGAATGTGGCTTAACTTCTGGCACCACAGACAGAGTCTTTTCTGGGAGATTAATTGATCCTCATAAAATATTTGGTCAGTCTTGGCTTGGCTTTGTCTGATGACTGTGAGTTCGAGCCCCAAAACCAACTTCACAGAGATGTCCTCTGATCACACACGCACGCTGTGACACATGTGTCCCCACACTCACACCATACATACATACAAGTTAAATTAAACTTTAAAAAAAAAAGACTGAAATAGTATACGTTTAACTCTACCCATCAATTAGGTTTACAGCTCAACACTTGTCAAGTCCAGTGGCCAGAAAGCTTGTCACATCACAGAGCATGCGGATCTTCAGATACCTAACCCAGGAGCAAGTGAGCTTCCAACACCATCACAGACAGCTCTGATGGCCAGCTTAGGAAGAGAAAAGGTCTACAGGTTCTCCATGTTGAAGATTTTAGTCCCTGACCAGCTTAGCCTGCTGCTTTGGCCTGTGGCTAGACAGCACATGACGGTGGGAAGCAAGCAGTGCTCAGCTCACAGCCAGGAGTAGATTTATTTCATTTTTAATTATATTTGTGTGTCTGTGTGTAGTGTGGGTATATGCTGTGAGTTCAGGCGCCCACGGAGGCCGGAAGACAGTTTGAGATCACCCGGATCCGGAGTCACTGGCAGCTGGAAGCTGCCGTATGTGGGTGCTGGGACTTGAGCTCAGGTCCTCTGTAATAGCAGTACATGCTCCTGACTGCTGAGCCACCTACTGCAGCTCCCTCGTGACCAGGAGTAGAAGAAAAGGGAAGGAGCAAGGTCTGGTGCCACAAGCTACTCCAGGGGCTGAGGCAGGAGGATAGGAGTAATAACAAAATGAAGGTCTAAGGTCCCACTATCCACTCCTAGGGATAAACTGAAGAACCTGAAAACCACACGCAATACCAAACAAGAAGCATTTAGAATCAATAAGAGCACATCACAGAACAGCTCTCCTGTACTGTTGGTGTCCGGTGAACTGGCACAACCACATCGGAGTAATATGGACTATCACAACTCCAGTGATTTAAAGACCTTCCAGTAGGTCTCAGCTTGTAAAAATTCCACTGCCTCCTAATAGCACCCGCCACCCTGGGGATTGAGCCTTTAACACTCAGACTAAGCCTTTAACACTAAGACTGTAGGGAGGTCCAGGCAAGAACCAGTCTCTAATTCAAAAAACTTGGTTCAAGCCTGTTGTAGAGGTTTATTTTTAGTTATGCATTAAATAATTGTTTTATGCACTGCTGAGGGAGGGGCTCCCCAGGTCTTAGCATTTTGTGTTGTCTGCAGGTGTTGAATTGTGTGTAGAGGATGTTTGACTGCTTAGGATCTGCATGTGCTATCAATAGAACACCTGAAGAGTTCTCAATCAATAAAAACACCTGAGCTCAGACACTCAGGGTTCCACTGTCAAGCATGGTACCTGCCATGATGACAGTTCACTCTCCTGAGGACTGGAAGAGTTCGCATACATGAAAATGACTCCTTGTCTACACAACTACAACCACACAAGCCAGACCAATGGGAAGAAGAGAGACAGCCTCACTCACTGGCTGCTCTGCTCAGTGGCTGACTGTTCTTCCTGTAGTGGCACCTGTCAGTGGCAACAGCTCTACACAAGACCTTCTGCAGCTTGTGGTTCATTCCTCTGCTATCCAGCCCTAATGTGGAGGGATGCCTTAGTCACTGTTCTATTGTTATGAAGAGACACTATGACCATGGCAGCACTTATGAAAGAAAGCATTTTAATTAGGGCTTGCTTAGAGTTTCAGAGGCTTAGTCCATTATCCTCACGGTGGAGAGCATGGCAACATGCAGGCAGAGACATTATCAGAGAGTTCTACATCCATATCTGCAGGCAGTAGGAAGAGAGAGCCACTGGGCCTGGTTTGGGCTTCTGAAACTTAAAGCCCACCATCAGTGACATACTTCCTCCAACAAGGCCACACCTCCCAGCCCCTTCAAATACTGCCATTCTCTGGTGACCAAGCATTCAAATCCATGAGCGTATGGGGGTCATTCTTATTCAAACCACCATAAGTGGGAAACTTGTACCTTCTTGGGAGGAGAATGAAGAAAAGAAGCAAGGATGTGTGGTATTGGCAAAATAAAATTCTAGAATGCTATATTTAATAACAGTAACATTTTACTATAAGATTCCTCAAAAGAAGACTCTATTTTGATCAGTTTCCAAAGCTTTACAATAGGACCAAGACTACTGCCCCTGACCCTGTGCAGGATACCCTTCAGTGGAAACCTCCCTAACTGAATCAAGAAGGACACCCTTCAGTGGCGATCTCCCTATCTGTCCCCAAGACATTTTGCTTCACTGAATCTGGAATAGGACTGTATTTTAATACATTAAATAATTAAATAAAATATTCATGTTTTAAGATATTCCCTGGGCTATTCTGATGGGCATCCAGGCTTGATAAACAGCTATAAATTATTCAGTTACATCCAAATTATTGTGACCCATCATAACAATCTAATAAATTTGGATGTCACCCTTTGGGAGAGAAAATCTTAGAAAAATAATATATCATAAAAAAATTAGATTACTCCTCAAAAGTGAGTAAATTAACCTCAATCAACATATTACACTCGTGGTATTAGGTGAAAACTCTGTCTGCCTAATCAATAATGAAATAGGCAGAGAGGGGACATTTGAGAGCCTGCAGGAGATGCCATAATTCAAGCGGCAGCCTGGCACTACTAAATATTTTATAGACAATCGATTTTACTTCGTTCTGCTTTAGAAATGAGGAAGGCCTAATGCTTCTGTTTGGCAGCATCAGGTTCTTTGAGCTACGAAGCCTACGGCTGACACAGCGTGAGTTTCGATCCATAGCTATTAGCAGCTTGGTGACTAGAGGGCACTGGGGCGCGGTCCCTCCTCAGCGTGAGCCGGTCTCCTTTGTTCTGAAGTTCAGCGCGGATGGCCGCTGTCCTAGTTACTGCTCTACTGCTGTCAAGAGACACAATGACCAAGGCAACTCTTACAAAAAAAAAAAGCATTTAGTTGGAGGCTAGCTTACAGTTTCCCAGGTTTGGTCCACTATCATGGCAGGGAACATGACGGCATAAAAGCACTAGCTGAGAGCCTGGCATGGGTTTTTGAAACCTCAAAGCCCACTCGGGGTGACGCACTTCCTCCAACGAGTCTACACCTCCTAACCTTATCAAGAGTTGCACACCCTGAGGTCTAAGCATTCCAATGTATAACCCAATGGGAGCCATCCTCATTCAAACCGCCATATTCCACTCCCCAGCCCCAATAAGCTTACAGCCATATTGTACTGCAGAATACATTCAGTCCAACTTCTAAAATCCCCATGGCCTTTCCCAGCCTCAACAGTGTTTGAAAGTCCAAAGTCTCTTCTGAGATTCAATCTCTTACCTGTAACCCTCTGCAAAATCAAGATCAAAAAGTAGATTGCATACTTACAACATACAATGCCACAGAATATACATTACTATTCCCAAAAGGAGGAAAGAGAGCATAGTGAGGAAAAAGACTGAAAGCCAGCAGGGCAAACTCCAAACTGCATCTCCATATCTGACATCAATGAGCTCTTCAGATCTCCAACTCCTTTCAGCTTTGTGGACTGCAACACACTTCTCTCTCTCGGGCTGGCTCCATACCCAGCTAAAGCTTTTCTCGGCAGGTGTTCCTCATTAGCATCTGCAACACCTTGGGATCTCCAATATCACCCAGGCTTCACCTTCAGGGCTTTATGCAATGGCTTCTCTGGGCCCCCGTGAAGGGACACCCCCAACACACATCTGACCTCAGAGGCTTTCCTTAGCCAAGGAGAGAGATTCCACAGCCTCTTTCTTATATCCTAGACTCTAAAGCCAGAACCACCTGGCTGATGTTGCCAAGTTCTGCTCCTCAATGAGGCTCTACCTTGGCCCCTCATTCGATCACATTTGCATCATCTTTCTGTTGCTGGTGGTTTGTTTCACTAATTAAGCTTTCTTTTCATTCCTTTTCACAAGTTGGGAGCTTAGCTGGCTGGGGTCTCACTCTGAGGCCAGCACTCCTTTTATTCCATTCAGCATCAGGCTTTTCTTTAACTGTTTTTTATCTCCTGAGCACTGAACTTAGCTCCATTACATTGCCTGGTACTCCTTTTCTCCTCAAATTGTATTTTTTTTTCTTGCTCTGTTTGCTCCTTTTTGTTATAGATAGGCATAAAACTGGCCACTAATAACCACATGACACAGTCAATAGTAGGTTGTCTTGAAATCTCATCTGCCAATACCATTGATTCAAAACTCCTCAATTTAGCCTCAGGTATATTTTTAGGGCAAGGATAAAAAACAACATTTTTGTCAAAATGTCACAAAAATGGTCTCTAGGCCACTTACTAATTAATGTTCTTTCGCTCTGAAACTTATTGAGCTGGGCCATCATAATTTACGTTGCTCTCAGCACCACTCTCCAGGCTCCCATTATAATGGTCCAGTAAGCCCTACTTAAAAGGGGTTACACTTTTCTAGTCCAAAGTCCTAAAGGTCACATTCAACCAACAAACAGCATAGTCAGGTCTGTCATAGCAATCCTGCTCCTGGTACCATTTTCTGTCTTGGTCACTGTTCTGTTGCTGTGAAGAGACACCACGAGAGAGACATCTCTTACAAGAGAAAGTCTTTAATTGGAGGCTTGCTGTAAACATAGATTTGGGGTAAGGGGCAGTTTATTTGGGGGCTAATTGAATCCCTGGTCCTAGTCCTGGAGCCCCGGAGTGTTTCAGTCTCTGTACAATCTTCTCTTAAGTCTAGAACTAGAAAGCTTCAGCCTCCATACAATCTAGAACCTCGCCATGATATTCTGCCTCACCATAGAGTTAGAGACCAGATAGATTACAAGGTGACCAGAGGTTTTAACTTCAGAAACCATTGAGTCAAAATTAACATTTCCTCCTTTTAAGAGGTATACTATTATATTATTAAGAGATTTACTCTGTCACAACTACAGAAATCTGAAGATCACATCTACAAGATTCTTCAAAGAGTGTCCCACAGCATCTGAATTCCCAGAGGATCCTGCTAGAAACAGAGCCCCTAATATGTTGATCATGCAGGAGTTAAAACAGAGGCTGCCAGGGGGTGGAGACAGGCAAGTGAGGAGCAGCTGTTTAGTGAGTAGTTCCAGGTGGGGAAGATGAAGACATCTGAAGATGAAAGTGGTGGTCACATAATAATATGCACGTACTTAGTGCCACTTAACTTTACACTTGAAAATGGCTCAAGTGCTTTTACACTGTGCATGTTTTGCCAAATATCAGAAATATATTTGATAGAAATATAGAAATACAGAAAATAGAAAGAAATGACTCCTGTCAATGGACATTTGTGATAGTTCCAGTTTTATTTGTTCATTTGCTGGTGAAGTTTATTTCTAGTAGTGTTTATAATAATTGTTTTGTACATTGTTGGGGGAAGGGCTGCCTAAGCTCTAGCAGTCTGCTTTATCTGCAAGTGTTGGCTTGACCTAAATCTTCGATTCAGATGTTTGCTTCCTCATGATCTGTACCTGCTCACTGCTCTCTGGCAGAGCCATTGTGGTTCACCTAGATCTCCATGTGAAGAGGAATTCTTGTAGTCCCCCTCCCACAGTTTCCTTGGGTCTTGAGTTCCCTCATCATAAAGGTGACATAGCTTGGCTGCTAAAGGACTAAGCTACAGGTTTCCTTCATTATGCAAGTAGGCCTTTGCATGAGAGGGCAGAGTATTTGTAACACCCGAGGAGCTTCTGTACCAGTAAAAACACCTGAGATCAGATGATTGGGGTTTTGCTATCGAATATGGCACTTTCGGTTCCCTCTGATGATCTGAAAGGTTTGAATCTTTGAAAGTGTCTCTTTGTCTTCTTTGTGGACTGCCACAGTAGCTTTTTATTGCTACTCAGACAACACTACTGTGAACATTCTTTTTCAAGTCTCCTGGTACATAATGGCAAGAAATTTTATAGAGTTGTTGTGTGACTTTTCCTAGGAAGACAAGAACAAACGTCTATCCACCTCAGATATGGCACCTAGGACAGATGAAAGAAAAGGATTTCACCCAAGTTTATCTAGTGAACCAGTGAGTTTGTTGAGATTACTTATAGGAACACAGATATAACAAGAGCTGCTGCACTGCTAGAAGACCACTGCAGGATTAGTGACAACTCACAGAAGCTGCACTGGTGGAGCTCCATCCATCCTTTGCAGGTAGATATAGTAATTGCAGCCTCCTTTCCCCAGCAATTGTTGCCCCTTGTGTAACCTAGAGGAGGGGGAAGCTTGTGAATCTTGTAAGTTTCAGGAGCTACCTAAGACTTGTGGGGTTTCATTTCCAAACCTCTGTAAGTTTCTTTGTTTTTAAGTGGTATTCGTGTTCCTCTCTCCTAGAGGGAATATTTCAATTTAGAGTGAATGGCTGCACAGTAAGAGTCTATCTCTAAAAATGAAATGGCTAGGTCAATTTTACTATTCCAACTTGTTTTTCAAAGTCATTCTGCTACAGACATTATATAATTTCACTCATAAAAAAAATAATTTGCAGCCAGGCAGTGATGGCTCATGCCTTTAATCCCAGCACTTGGGAGGCAGAGGCAGGTGGAGCTCTCTAAATTGAAGGCCAGCCTGGTCTACAGAGTGAGTTCCAGGACAGCCAGAGTTACAACAGAGAAATCCTGTCTCAAAAAACTAATTAATAATAATAATAATAATAATAATAATAATAATAATAATAAATAATTTGTAAATGGTGTCCAGGAAATGTTAAATTATAGTCAAAGGAAGTAGGTAAATCTCTTAACTTGCCTAGACATCTGGAAAGACAGTGTCTAGGGAAGGGGTTTCTAGAAGTTTTACCTGTCTCATTTCACTATTTTATTGAGCATCTAGTTTGAAGTCATTAGCTAATAGATGCCCATCTAGCAGAGCACCTCCAGGACGTATGAAACGGGTTTGCTGTGTTAACCACTTATCAGAATCTACTGAGACAGAACCGTTCCACAGAAGCAACATAAAGTGGATTCCTTACAGCTAGGCAGCAAGAGCCAATACATAATAATGCAAGCCAGACCCTCAGGGCTTAGGAAATCTGCCAGGGATACATGAAGTCTTTTCACTGTATTCGTAAACTACTATCTTTTACCTCAATTCAGGGAAAGAGAAAGGAAGGATAGAAAGAAACTGTCACTGCTTTTGCAAGCAGCCTTAATATAGAAATCGTTGCAGCCTCTTTTTAGGCTGTCCTAAGCTTGAAGAGGACAAGCTGACAGCGAGTCAGACTAGCGTCTCAACTCACGGTCTATAAACTCAATCTCTCCAACCTTTGTAAGAATGAACACACTAAAGACGACAATCCAGGCAACAAACCACCAACCAACACCCACCATGACTCTTGGGGCTTCAGACTTTTATACCCTAAGACAAAGGTTCCCGTAAACCCAAGTAGCGCACAATCCCAAGAACAAGCTACAGGTGCCAGAACAACTGTCGCACCTGACCAAATTCTAGCCACCTACAGCAAGCATTCCAAATCCAGCTCATAAACATCCACCACACCTGGGGTGGGAACGCAAACCTAATCCAAATGCCAGTTTGCATTTTTTAAGAGAATCAAAATAACAAAAACTTCCTCCAAGTGTTGCTCTACAGTTCACACTTACCCTCCTTGTACTACGTCTGAGAGACCCCCAAACACAGCCTTCCCTGGTTTAGACCCCATGGATATAACATGAATCACTGGGCGAAAATACTGAGGGATATCTTGCTTCTAGAGGACACTGAGCAGAGCCCAGGCGGCGCCAGCCAGTCTCCTCTCCTCCGGATGCACCGCTCCCCAGCACAGTGATGCTTGAGAACTGCAGTAAGAATGGAGAACTGCGTCAGCCCAAGGAGCCTTGAAAACCTCCAGAATGTTCTAGAAACTCCACCAGGGAGCAGCAGCTGAACAATCTGAGCATGGGGCACAGGGGTCTCTGGGAGGTTCTAGGTCAGAAACACACTTGCTACCCTTTGCCCAGTTAGCTCGCTGTTCCCTCCAGGAAGGTCATCATCCCTGATGACATGCGTGACATCAGAAGGGTCTAGATTCACAAAATTAGCTTAGAAAAGGAAAAGGGTAGTTAGGCGATGCTAGAGACCTAACTTCAAATTTAGAAGACATTCTTACACACATTGGATTCGTTTTGGAAAGTCCCAGAGAGCAGGCCCGGGGGATTGGCAGTATGGGAGGACTTCAGAAGCCTGAAGCAAGTGAGCACCTGTGCGGGAGGGGCCTTTGAGGACCAGGACATGTTCAGTTAGCAGCTTGGCGAAACACTGATTCCAGGACCGGAGGGTGGGGAGGCCAGAGGAGTTGACAGAGGACGTTTGTGCCGACTCTGTGAACATGACTCAAATGCAGGCAATGGATACACAGCGCACCTCCTATCACCTGCTGTCTCAGAGTCCCTCAGCCGACATTTACCATTTACGCTGAGTTGCACTTTCTCATTGTTCTGTAACTGCCTTTGATCTCTCCATGAATCAGACGAGCCCTTTCCACATAAGTCACAGCCCCCGAAGTATTAAGACTGCGGCCAAGGCTTAGGTTTTACCACTTCTAAAGTCAGCGGTGGGTCTCACTCATAAAAAGCTGCTCAGAACAGACGTATACATCTTTTCTTCTTTTCCTTATCCAGACAGGTCCTCGTGTGCTACTTATCCTATTAACAGGTCTACGACCTTTTCAAGATCTTCTCCCACACACACTTGAAAGAACTCAGTCTCCAAACAAAAGTCCTGTTGCCTTTTATAGAAGCCCACAAGGTACTGGACAGAAAGAGCTCTATAAAGGACCACACACAAGCAGATTATTCCCTCCTCCTCCTCCTCCTCCTCTTCCTCCTTTTCCCTGAGACTGAGTTTCTCTGTTGTAACTCTGGATGTCCTAGAACTGTAGACCAGGCTGGCCTCAAACTCACAAGAGATCCGTCTGCTTTTGCCTCCTGGTGCTGGGATTAAAGGCCTGTACCATCACCATCTGGCAAGGCATATTTCTTTTGACACTAGCAAAAATAAGTAAGCCAGAAGGGACACAAGGACTAGGGAGGGTAAAAGTGCTAAGAGGGTAAAAGTGCTCACCATGCAATACTGAGGACCCGCGTTCAATCCCCAGAACCCACCCACAGTGGAAGAAGAAAGCTAACTCTAGAAAGTTGTCCTCCAACCTCCACATGCCATGGCATGTTTGGGCTGGCACTCAAACACATACATGTTCTCTCTCTCTCTCTCTCTTATACACACACACACACACACATCAATTTTGTTAAAGGGACCACAAAGTAAGTCAGCTAATCACATGCCATTTTAAGTTCACTAAATGAACAAGGACTCCCCTTGAGCCCATGACTGAGGTGACACCCGATGTCCCTGGCTGTCCCCCAGTGCCCAGATCTGGCAATTTCTTTGCTAAGCAGTAATTACATCAATGAACTTTGGAATGTTAAGTGTACGCCATCCTATTTCTCAATCAATCGCCAGCTGTCAGCTCAAATGGGTGCTACAGGTAAAGGCTTCAGGAATTCCTGAAGACAGGGCCTATGGGTTTTCTGTCCCATTCCCTGGTGTCCTCTGGATGGTATCTATGTAGGGTAGATATGAAGTAAACCCCCACAACCCCTGTCCCCAGGACCTCATGTGCTGAAGGCTTTCTTCCCAAATGGTAACACTGTTGAGAGGTGACTGGATCACGTGATGCTGACCATGTCAATCCGTATTGAGTCCTTAGCAGAATAGGCTGTTAGGAGTTGGGGCCTAGTTGAAAGTAGACCACTGGGGACCTGCCTTGATGTATCTTACCTCTTCCTTTTGCTCTCTGCTACTGTCCTCTATGATGTGAGCAACTCTGTTCCTGCCACATTGCCCTGCACTGCTGCAGACCCACAGTCTCACCCGCCATGCTGCTCTGCATGGCTGCAAACCCACAATGATTACATAAAGAAGGGACAGGAACCTCTGAAACCACGAGCCAACAACCAGTCTTTCCCATGTTTCACTGTTGCTGCCAGCAGGGCATCCAGTTAAATCCAGTTCAGTGCTTCTGTGCTGAGTCAGATCAAATGCAGGGACGCGGTAACTGCTTAGGGTCCACATTTGGATATTTCAGCTGTTGGCAGCTTGGCTCAGAGTGCTTCCCCTCCTCATTACCCACTGTTGGTTTTGTTTTCAGCCAAGTGGCTACCTACCCAGCACGCCCTAAGTTGGCTGCATCATTTGAAACTGCCAGCCTGTGTGACAGTGCCCCTTCGTTCCCATGAGGCAACTTCCGGGGTGGAATCACTCCTCCGCTCAGGTGGTACATTTAGGGCTGTTGTGACTTTTCTTGGGGAAGCGTGAACACAAGTCTACTTCCAGATAGAGGTCCAACAACAGACCCAAGTAGCAACTCCACCAAAGTCCAGCTTGAGCTTCCTTATGAAGGGAGGTGAGGAGTTACAGGAGTGTGGATGGCTAAACGGCAGCTGCATCACTAAAAAGCCCACTGCAGTACGGGTGACAACCCACAAAAGCCACATCCCTGGAGCTCCCTGCATAGGTCACAAGCAACTCAGCCAGTCCAGAGTCCTCCCGCCCAGCAACTGTGTGCAAGTGTGTGTGTCATCAGGGGAGGGGCCCTGTGAGCTCCTGAGTCACTGCTTCGTCCTGGTGAGCCTCTCTTCTACCTCCAGGAGGGAATGTTTCAACACTACAGGTGAGCGCCTAGACTGGGCCCTGGGATCACCTGTGAAGACAATCAGGCAAGGCAGCCAATTCCTACGTGTAGGCAGCCTTGCTGCTCCTGCAGAGGGTCAAGCATGGGGAAGCAGCCTTCCTATCTTTGGAGACTAGATGAGGAAATGACTTGGGGTCACAAGGAAGGCCCGTAGACACAAGCAACAAAACCCTTCGCATCTTGTGCTTCCTGAGTGGGTACCAAGCATGCACCAGTTCTAAATGGTCATTAAGGGTGACGGGGATTGTGAACTGGGGGTTGGCTCTCAGACTCACACAGCGGCAGAGGCCACTGATTAGAGAATGCCAAAGTGATATATTAGAAACAGCCGAGGCTTTGAGACGCCCATAAAGTTTGCCTTTAACACACCACACTGCCCTGTACTTCACAGCAGAAATGTCTGCAGTGAGGAGCTAACAGAGGACACAAGAGGTGAGAGGCAGGGAAAGAATAGATTCTTTATGTCCCGGATGGCTCTCAGCTGAGGAAAGAAGAGCCAAATAGAGGCAGGCGGGCATGGGGGAGGTGTCTAAACAGAGAGTGCTCGGGTGCTGGCACTGACGGAGAGCATAGTGGTAGTGCCGACATCTTCAGAAACAAACTCGGAGGGCCTGAGGGTGTGTTATGATGGGGGTCTCACTTTGTGGCTCAGATCGCCACAGAACCAATACGTAGCTTAGGCTGACCTGGAACTCGCGACCCTCCGGAATGCTGTTTTTATAGGCACGCGCCCACATCCAGTTACATTCTTCAGGAAAATTTAAACAAAAGGCAGAAGTCTATCTCTGGAATTCAAACAGAGAAAGAAATGTTAAATTTTTCTAAAGCGAAGCAGGGAGAGGACAGGTTGAGGACAGCATGAAGAGCATCAAAAGCTGTTTCTTAGAGGTCGTAGGAGCTGGGGACTGCAGTAGTACGTTGCTGTGATGGCTCAGCACAGAAGACGAAGATACTCATATTCGTAAGTCCAAACTCTGCCAGACCCCAGCAGAGGAACCCCTGTCATGGCCAGTGCCATACTCCCAGTGGAACCCCGAGCCTCTGACCTCAGGTGTTTTTATTCTTTCAGAATTCCTCGGGTATTCTACTGATAGCACGTGCAGATCATTAGCAATCAAACAACTCCCACAGAAATCCAACACCTGCAGACAATACAAAATGCCCTAGGCAGTGCATAAAACAATTATTTTATACAAAACTAAAGGTAAACCTCTGCAACAAGGGAGAGAGCTCAGTCAGTGAAGTCCGCACAGCATGAAAACCTAAGTTTAATCTCAGTACTCAGGTACAGCGACACGCTTGTCACCCTAGTGGTGGAGTGGTGACAAACAACAAGCAGGCCGCTGGACTTCACAGACCAAAAGCCAGAAGCCTAACCGGTGAGGCTCAGGTCCCCGCAAAAAAACTTTCTCAAAAGGCTAGACTGACGGCTACCAAGGAAAAATATCTAAAGTTGGCCTCCGGCCTCAGTTTAGACATATGTGTTGTGTGACATATTTGAGCTTAATCTCAAATATTATAAAGCTATATGCACTTCTGTGCAGTAATAAGAATTGGGAACAGCTGCTGCACCCAGCTGCCTGGGCCACTGCCAGAAAGTCACCTCCCTTAGCTGCTGGAACCAACTTCCTGGGTGTGGATTCTGGAATGTTAGTTTGGAACACCAGCGATTGTCTATTCAATGGCCCATGAATGGAGCATTTTTTTGTTCTAATGTTGACTCTGCCCACTGAGATATTTGTGTTGAAAGCATCTGATTGTATTCATGCTAATGGAGGAACTTTACAGGGGCTTCCCTCAGCCTAAGCACAGGTCAGGAAAGACCTTGCCTGGAGACTTGACTGGCCTATAAAAAGGCATCATGTCAGCCAGCTGAAGGTGGGGGTTGCTGCACTACGGAAGTTCTATTCATTAAGGTCTGTGTATCAGTGGGTGGTGCTTCCCCACATACACACAATAAAATGCCTAGGTGCCATGTGCTCCAGGTTGGAACCGTGAGAGGCTGAGGTCAGTCAGACATATGAGGCAAGACCCTCTGCCTAAGCCATCCAGGTTATCCATCTCAGAAAGCTAGCTACCATTTGTAGATATTAATATTTCCTCTACACATATGCAGGCACTGAAGCACAAATATACACACACCTGCATGTGAACCTGTATGCATGCATACATACACACACACACACACACACACACACACACACACACACACACGTGCTGTCTTTTGGCCTGGCATTAGATTATTATGTAGAGCCCAAAATCATAGGAGGGGAAACTGCTCTGGGCATCTAGGAAGTGGATGGAACAGAGGGACATCCCTCTCCCACCCCCAGAAGGGGATGGTGACCCCTCAGGGCCCCTAGGTGCAGAGGGACCAGTCAGTCAGCCAGCACAGAAGTCTCTGACCCTTTAGGACTACTGGACATCTTGACTCAACTCACTTGCAAATTCCAGGCTCACTTTCACAATATCATAAAGAAAAGGGAAAGGTATGTTCAATGATCCTAGAGTGGGCGTCCTTACCGTCCAGAACAGCGGTTCTCAACCTGTGGGTCACAAACCCTTTTGGGGGGCCAAACAATTCTTTCACAGGGGTCACCTAAGATAATCTGCATATCAGATATTTACATTATGATTAATAACAGAAGCAAAATTGTGAAGTAGCAATGGAAATAATTTTATGGTTGAGGAGGTCACCATAACATGAGGAACTGTATTAAAGGGTCCTGGCATTAGGAAATGTGGATAGCGGTTAGCTAACCCGCCACCATGTTGCTTTTAGAAGACATTTTAGTAACGACCTTGCAGTTTGTAAGGAACTTGTCCATGCAGGTTAAGTTACTGAGTTACAAGGACACGTGATGCTTTTCTATAGATAAGATTCTCTACCTCCCGGCTCTTGTGTTTGTATCAGAGGATGTGTTTGTTTGGTTACCCTGTTTCTTTGTTCACATGTTTTGATTTTATCTCATTCTGTATATACCCCTCAACCGTAAGGAAGTATACTGGGGGACTATTATTTAGCGGGGGGGGGGGGGTGGGGAGGGGTGGGGATAAAGTTTTCAGAGTGGCTTCAAGCCCTCTCAACTTTCAGACATCTTGTGTCTCCTTTCATCCTCACTCTCCGTTACCGGACTCATTCGCTTACTACCCACTGGCTCCGGAAAGGAAGGTTGAGAACCGCTGCTCCAGCAGGAACTACACATTTTCTTATACAAAGCAGAAAAAGAAAGAACGAGCAGGGTGTCAGAAAATGCCGTAACCCAGTATACAAAGCTTAGTTAAAATGTTTACTAGTCTAAAGAGAACAACAGCCACTAGAGAAGGAAGTCGGGAGGCAGAGAGACCGCAGCCAACCATGGCCTGGGCCTAACAGTTTGCCCTGAAAGGGAGGATCCTAATTAGCTTTTTATTTGCTGCATCTTGGGGAGGAACAGGTTTATTTCATCTGAGGTTACAATGAGGGAAAACAAGGCAGGAACTCAGGGTGGGAGCTTGCAGCAGAAACCACAGAGGGACACTACACTGCCTGGCTTCCAGGCTCGCGTTCATGTACCTTTCTTATAAAGCCAGGGCCAGGCCCTCACACATCAGTCAGCAATCAAGAAACCAAATCAAAGACGTGCTCGCACGCCAGTCTGACGGAGGCAATTCCTCAATTAAGGTTCCCTCTTGCCAGGCATGTCAAGTTGTCATCCAAGAATAGCCTTGATGGTCATATACCCCTTGGTTCCCAAAAGACCCTTTCTATGGGAGGACATGATCCAGCTCTGCCTCTCTGTGTCCCTGGCCAGCTGTGTCCAGCCTGGAGCACTCTCCCTCCTCCCCAGTGCTTACACAGCTCACGCTCAGCTCCTGGGGACCTGCCTAAATTCTGGCTTTCGTCCTGCAGCCCACCACATGAACATCACTGGCTCACCCTGTAAAGCCACAATTTAATGACACCATTGAATGCTCAGCATGTGGGCTTGTACCAGGTCATCTCATTCCTTCAGACAATTTAAAAGCTTTCTCCTTTCTCAAAGCCAGGCTTTCTCTGCTCGCCTGCCCATTCCTATACCCGGGACACCCCTCTCCTCCCCTTCACCTATGATCCCTGCTTAATTTTGCTTTCTGGTACTTACTATTCCCCAACAAATTATTTGTTTATTGTCTGTCTCTGCCAAATGGATTGCAAGCTCCTCAGACCTGAGACTGTTTTATTCACAGACTAATGTTCTCAGAACAACGCCTGACATGCAGTAGGTGCTCATTGAGTATTTACTGAAATAATTAATTTAGCTCAAACCAAAACCCTATTAAATAAAGCTCCCTGTGTACCTCTAAGGGGGGTTTGATGTGTTTACATAGTGGCCAAGGTCCTTCTGGATTTACTGCATCTAGTTAAACTGGGCAAAATATGTGCTTAGTGACCGAACGGCTTGCTGGGAGACAAGCTACAGTCTTCTAGCTCATCCCAGCCTCATGAGGGACAGCCAGGCACCTCCTGGGGCTCTCACTGAGACTAGAGTGGCTTCTTCGTGCCAGGGAAGAGTGAGATTAAATAAAGGACTGACCAGCAGCACCTGTGTGAAGAAGAACCGATACAGCTAAGCAGAGCTCTGGAGTTATGGAATACTATAAAGTCAGATTCCACAGAGAATTTGTCATTTTCCAGAGACAAGCTAGACGGCACACAGACAGACTGGAGATTCTAAGTGGCAAACATCCCATAGAGTGCTGTACTGACAAAGCCCTGGTCCCAGAAAGCTGTGAGCAAGCGTGGCGACTGTCATTCTTGCCCAAGATGGCCTATTACTATTCGTGGTGCATTTCTTGAAAAAAAAAAAATCTTCACTATCTACAGAGAAATCCTGGAGTCCAAGACCCTTTCTTGGGACTCCCAAGCAGACTGGGCATTGCTGTTTCATCAAAGGAGATACTGCTAGTGACCCAGATAAAGTGTCCTGGCAGGAACCTCATGTGCTAGGTTTTACAAGTACCACTTCGAGTTCCAGCAACCACATGGCAGCTCACAACTGTCTGTAGCTGCAGTCCAAGGGGCTCCAATGCCCTACTTCCTCCATGGGCATCAGGCACACACATAATGTACATACATGCACTCAGGCAAAGCACCTATACATATAAAAATACAACTAAATAATCAAATGTACAAAAAGAAAAACAGAATTATTAAGTTTAAGACCACCCTAGACTAATTATTGTGAAAGTTAGTTTAGAAACTAATAAATTTATAAACATGTAAATATTACATAGGACAAAGTTGCCTGGGGTAAGAGACCCCTAGAGGATGGTACACTTTTTCTTTCTTTCTCTGTAAAGGCTGTGATGAACACCAAACATGGAATCTACAGCCAGGAAGAAACTAAAGTCATTTTCTATTTCTGAAAATAGCCACAGGTAGAATTGAATTAAGTTCTCTGGAAGAGGGAGGCCTGCGGTAGCATGTGTTGGGTTCTTGCTGCAGGTGGGTAGAGAGGAACAAGGATTGGCCTCTCTGGGGAATCTCCTTAGACAAGACATCACCCATCTGAGAAGAGCACCTCCCACCTATCAACACCACATGGAACAAACATGGGGCTCCTCTATGCCAACAGCTGAGCTCCCAGAACAGCAGCCTCTCTGCCTTGCCTGGCTCCCAGACTGTCCCCTGACCAGGGGCACCCACAGCAACCCAGGCTTTACTAAGACCAGGCCTTTGTACTTTGGCTTTACTGACACATAACTGGCATCTAAAAAAAAAAAAAAAATATATATATATATATATATATATATATATATATATATATATATATATATATATATCTCCAAGGAATACAATACAATGTGGCCATTTGATATGGAAATATAACCTGTGAATGGTTAGCATTGCTAACATTACTAACAAAACCATCATCACAACTAGTAACACTGTACTTGTTGTATATGTTGGCAGTGTATGTGTGTATACCCTTGTATATGTCTGTGTGTACATTTAAAATTAAGCTACAATGTGGCCTTTTGTGGGTACAGGGGGTACCCTAGAAGATGAGTGGAGCGCAGTCACTAACCCAAGAAACAGACTCTGGGAAAAATGCCTTCCGAGGTGCGAATTCAGTTTATTGTGGAGGGAAGTGGGTTTTTATGGAGAAAGTAGGGTGGTGCACAAGGGGGAGATCCAATAACTTTGGTCTATGCTTACTAGACACTTCAATCAACCTATCAAAAGCTTGCTAATAAGGTTGGGAGAAGCCCAGTCATCTATAGGCTTATATGTAAAAGCTCTTAGCCTATCCGCATTGCCAATGTTCGTGAACAAGGGTTCTGCAAAGACAGAGGAAGCGGGAGCTTTATGCCCGCCTCTCTCTCCACATTCCACTCCCTGACCTCCAACCACCACATAAGCTTGTGGCCACATCATAATGCAAAAGGCATTTAATACAATTTCAAAACTCCACATGCTCTCTCATAGTCTCAACACTGTTGAAAAGTTCAAAGTCTCCTCTGAGACTCAATGCAATCTCTTAACTGTAAGCTGTAACCAAAAGGAAAATGCAAATTACATACTTCTAACATACATTGTCACAGAATATATATTACCGTTCCAAAAAGGAAGAAAGGGGGAAGAAAGAAAGAAAGAAAGAAAGAAAGAAAGAAAGAAAGAAAGAGAGAGAGAGAGAGAGAGAGAGAGAGAAAGAAAGAAAGAAAGAAAGAAAGAAAGAAAGGGAGGGAGGGAGGGGAGGGGAGAGAGAGAGAGAGAGAGAGAGAAAGAAAGAAAGAAAGAAAGAAAGAAAGAAAGAAAGAAAGAAAGAAAGAAAGAAAGAAAGAAAAGGAAAGAAAGGAAAGGAAGAAAGGAAGAAAGAAAGGAAAAGAAAGAAGGAAGGAAGGAAGGAGAGAGAGAGACAGAAAGACAGAAAGAAAAAAGAAAGAGACTAGACCAAAACAAGACTAAGACCTAACAGGGAAAACACCAAATCCTGTAGCTCCATGTCTGATGTCAGAGCGATTAGATGGCTCCACCCTTCCATCTTTGTTGCCTGCCTGTGTAATGCTCCCTTTGGCAGATATCCCAGGGCTCTGGCATTTCCAACATCCTGGAGTCTCAAATCCAATGCAGACTTTACTTTCACAGCTACACCCAATGACCTCTCAGGGCTGCAGGGACTGCCCTGCCCCGCATGCCTGGCCTCTGCAGCTCTCCTTAACCATACATGAAGATTTCACAACCTCTTTAATCACATATCCTTCACAACTCTAAAGCCAGAACCACATGGACAACACTGCCAGGTTTGACTGCCTGCTTAGGGTTGGGCCTGGCCCCTTTGTTTTTATTTACATATATATATATTTCTTATTTTATTTTATGTGCATTGATGTGAGGGTATCAGAAACCCTGGAACTGGAGTTACAGACACTTGTGAGCTGCCCTGTGAGTGCTGGGAATTGAACTCCGGTCCTCTGGAAGAGCAGCCAGTGCTCTTAACCACTGAGCCATCTCTTCAGCCCTAGAGCCTGGTGTTGAGAGCCAATGATAACCAGCTTGACAAAGATCCTGGTTTTTCCCTTTGCTATGAATCTGAAGCCCACCAACTGCTTTGCCCCTTTCTCATCTTTATTGTATGGTGACAAAAGCCTCTCATCAATAATATTGTCTATTTGGCCTAATAGTAAAAACTCAAATCAATTCCTGGGCTGGCTAGGAGAGGAACACTGCCATCTGAACTCTAAGTAATTGTAACAGTCTTACTGTCCTTCAAGATTTTGGCATATGTGAAAACTATTCATGCTTTCTGTAGATATATAAAAATTATTCTCAGTAAAACTGACCTTCCCATAGAGACAAAGCCATAGTCAAGATCAGGAACGAAGTCTAGACAGTATGTCAGCAAGCTTAAAAATGCAAATAGATAATTCACCCCTGAATGCCTGTCCCCCTTTATTGTAGTAAGTATACAGACCTAAAATCAGCTATTCGTTAATAGACTATTGTGTTAAGGCTACCTACTAAAATTAACCTTGAAGATCAAAGGCCTACAGCTAGGAGGGGATGAACACTCTTGCATCGATGTATGCCTGAACACCTGCATTCCATTAGATAAGAAGTTAGCAGTCTTGCTATTTCAGTCAGGACAGGTCTTTGTCTGGAGGGGAGTCTTGTAATTCCCCCCCCCCCCCCGCACATTGTTAATTTCACTCTCTTAACTTTTCTAACTTCTAATTTCTTTTTTGTTATTAAAAGAAGCGCATCATCATACAAAAAGTGTCTATGCCCGCCAGTTAAGGCGAGTAAAGCATAACATATAGTGTCCCACAGAAGAGTGAAGTACCGCGGTCACTTATCATAACTGTCCTTGTTTGTCCTCCTCCGTGGAGCCTGAGGAACCCACCGCAGGAATAGAACTGGACTCACCCCCCCACCCCCACCCCCACCTCCCGCAGCCTGGCTCCTTTGAATCACGTTTGCAGAAGCTTTCCTTGGCTGCTGCATTTTAGGAACAGGAAATTTCTCAGGCCTTTCCTGTTTTCACGATGGAAGCTTAGCTGGTGGGTCTCGCCCTGAGGTCACCGCACCCCCACCCACCCCCGCCCCCTTTAATCCATTTCAGGTCTGGCCTGTATTTAATCTTCTCTCTTTCAGCATAAGCTGCTTTGGCTCCAGCATGAAGTTTTCTGGTGCTCTTTCTCACTTCAAACTGTACATTTTGAATTTCTTTTTGCCCTGCTTGCTCTTTTTCACTGTTAACCTGCATGAGAGAAATTACTAAAAACCACACAACAGTAGACTGTTTTGAAATCTCCCCCACCAAAGATCTTAGTTGATTACTTTTCAATTTAGCCTCAGGCAGATTTTTAGAACAAGGTTAGCCACAGCCTTTGCCAAAGTATCACAAAAATGGTCTCTACTCCAGTTACGACTATTGTTTCCCTCTGGAACCTCTTGAGCCAGGTCTCCACGGTCCACAGTGCTCTCAGCACCACTGTCTTCCAAGAGCCTACTGGGATGGCCCGTTAAGCTCCACTTACAGTGTTGAACTAATTTTCTAGTACAAAGTTCCAAAGTGTTCCACGTGCCTCCAAAACCCAGCACAATCAGGCCAGTCACAGCTGTCCAGTTATCAATTGTCTATCAAAGTATAGGCTTCACTTCAGTGGTTCTTGTCTTGTTAGTAACAGCTGATTCTTTGGCCCCAGCTGCCCAGAACACAGATTTTTAATTCAAAATATGGGATGGTTTCCAATAGAGCAGTGGTCCTCAACCTTCCTATGCGGTGACCCTTTAATACAGTCCCTCATGTTATGGTGACCCCCAAGCATACAATTGTTTTTATTGCTACTTCATAACTATAACTTTGCTACTGTTATACATCATAATGTAAATATCTGATATGCAGATGGTCTTAGGTGACCCCTGTAAAAAGGGCCATTTGACCCCAAAAGGGGTCATGACCCACAGGATGAGAACCACTGCAATACCGTCTTAAGGGACTCTCAAGCTTCCCTCTGACACTTCCCAAGCCAGGCCTCCATCATCAGTACGGCTCTCAGCACTATCTTCCACGTTCCCACATTAACAGCTCATTAAGCTTTGAACACTCAAGTGACTCTTCCAGTCCAAATTTCCAAAGTCCTTCTACAGCCCTTCCAAAAGCATAGTTAGGCCTGCCACACCAACACCCCACACACCTAATTCCAATTTAGGTCAAGTCAGGGTTTCCATTGCCGTGGTAAACCACCATAACCAAAAGCAACTTGGGGAAGAAAGGCTTACTTCATCTTATACTTCCACCATACTTCCATCATCAAAGGCAGCTAGGGGATTAAAGACACTTTCCACCCTCGCCCAGCTTCAAGATTAGTTTTGTGTGGAAATCCCAGGCGCTCTGTTGTCAGGAACATCAGGTGTTAATAAAGTTTTCTATTTAGATGGTTGCAAGAAATTACCACAGCGAGGTGACAGATTCTCATACATGAGGTTCTCATCTCGCCCTCCAAGACTGGAAAAGACAGACCAAAAAAAAAAAAAAAAAGAAAGAAAAACAAGGGGAACTTTATTCTCTACGGGGGTGCAGGGAGAGGGAAACTAATAATTCAAGTGAGAAAGCAAGATCTTGAACAGGAAAGTAGAAACTCAGAGACCATTGGCAGCAGCACAGGGTTGGGGGTTTGAATTTTTAAAGGGCCCTCGGATGCTTACCTAGAGCAGGCTTTTGCAGAGCAAGACCGCAGAGAGCGGGTCACCCACGGGAGTAGGCGCATCAGGTCTCCTCCTCTAGCAGGGCTGGGCCAAGTCATTCTGCTTGCAGCTGCAGCAGCGGGTTAATAAAGCTGAGGTAGGAACGCTTGGTGAAACAGGAGCAATGACTCCCTAAGACAGGAGTAAGTTCCATAAGAGGGTACAACAGCTCTTAGAGCAGAAGCAATGGGAACTCAAGGAAGTTCCCATCTGTGGCAGGTCTCTGGCATGGCTGCCTTTGTCCAGTCTCAGGAGCAATCTTTCTCCAGAAAACACCACCTGGGGATTCGGCCCCTGCCACAGCCAGGAGCCAGCTGCGAGCTGGATTCTGGCCAGGGATTGGACTCTGCTGAAGTCTTCCTTCTCTTCTTCCTCCAATAAGTATCTGAGTCTGTACATAGCCTGAATAGTCTCTGTAGAGACTAGTGTGCTTTGATTGGCTGGGAGTCTTTGCATGCAAATTGAGGTGTAAAATGAAACCAATCAAGAAGAGGAACTGGAATGTGTTCCCAAACCTGAAGGTGTTTTGGATGAGGGCTGCTGCCGCGGCTCTATCCTCGCCCCCTACCCAATGTCGCAGTAGAAGTGGGGAAATGGAAGGAGAAAGCCCTCCCCCACCATGCCTAGGAACGTAGCTCGTTCTCTGCAGTTGACTGCCCGCAATCAGACAGTGGGCTATCAAATGGCAGCCTGGTGCTGTGAGGTTCTTTCCATTCAGGGTCTCTCTCGCTCCAGCTGCTGCAGCAGAGTTCAGATCACTGTGGGAGCCTGCACTGCTGCTGCCGTCTAGTATTGCCATGGGGGACCTTATCTTTATCAATAGTGTGCTCACCTCCAATCAGCTAGAAAGGCTTATGCTTTAGTGAATAGCTTTCATATTAAGTCATAATTTTATATTTACAGGATTAAACCAGATAATTGCAGCTAGGGAACAGAATGCACTGATGTGATGTTACTTCATAGTTATAAATTGCTCATCGAATTCATCACTCACTGTATAACATAACTGCAGGTGTGCGTCTAGTTTTCTTCTGTCATTCCCTCCAACACAGAGAATACTGGATATCTCTGGCTGTAGAACAAACTATTCTCAAAATGTAGTAACTTGAAACACGTATTGTCTAAGACTCAGTTCTGGATCCAGATTACCTATGCAATTCAGAAACATTCTCTCATAAGGAGTCAGCAAAGCCACGGTCATCTCCAGCCTCCAGCAGAGAAGTGTCTGCTTCCCAGCTCACTTTGGCTGTTGGCGGGCCTCTGTTTCATTATCTGTTGGCCAGTGACACCAGGGCTGTAGTGGGTAGCTAATGTGTAGCTCCACACAGAAAACAAGAAGACACTTTCATAGTACAAACCTTCCAGGCTCAGCAGAGGGAACCAACTGTCATGGCAAGCACCATACTGGACAGCAAATCCTTGATCTGATATGATCACAGGGATTTTTATTGATACAGAAGTTGCCCAGGTGTTACAAAAACTCAACCTTCTCATCCAAAAGCCTAGTTGCACAATGAAGGAAACCTATAGCTTAGTCTCATCCCACAATCCTTTAGCAGCTGAGCTATGTCACCTTTATGGTAGGGGAACTCAAGGCCCAAGGAGAGTGTTCTCTCTTTGTTGCCTGAGACTGTGGGAGAGGGACTACAAGAATTCCTCCACAAAGACTTCGCTTTTCACACTGAGATCTGTGAACCACAATGGCTCTGCCAGAGAGCAGTGAGCAGGTGCAGATCATGAGGAAGCAAACATCTGAATCACAGATCTACATCAATCCAACACCTGCAGATAAAGCAGACTGCCAAGGCTTAGGAAGCCCTTCCCCCAACAACGTACAAAACAAAAACATAACTAGAAACAAACTTCCCCAACACCAGGTCCCTTTCCATGTGAGCCTCTATGTAGGCTACTTACAGCATGGCAGCCTTCCACCAGAACAGGGCTCCAGGACAGAAGATCGAGAGACAGAGAGAAGGAAAGTAAGACAGCCACCACTAAGGCTGTCTGTAACTAAGTTCAGGGAATGTATCCCTGTCACTTCTGCCATATTGTTTCTTGGATGCAACCACCAGGTCCAGTCTACATCCAAAAGCAGAAACACCAACAGTCAGTTTAGAGAGCACCTGCTTCCCAGGGAGGACACGTAGGGTGATGCTCTTCAAATAACCCTGGAGAAGAACCAATGCTTTTGTTGTGGTTTAACTTTCAACTAATTGCAGGCCAATGCTTTTGAAATGTAGAAAAGAAATTCATCCCTAAGAAAATAAGTAGGCATCGGAAACCAATCCATGTATCAGACGATAGGTGTGACGATGATGTCAAATTGCTATAAAAAACTTCTAGGCTTCCACTAAAAATTTTTAATTTCCACTAAAATCTGGAAAAAGATAACAGCGTCTACTGTAGTGGTTGGTATTAATGCTAATGTCACAAACACTAGAGCTGCCCGGGAAAGGGACTCTTAACTGAGGAATCGCCTCCATCAGATTGGCTTATGGACATGACTGTGGGCATTTTCTGCATTGTGGTCTGAGTCACTTTTGTATTGCCCTGAAGAGACACCGTGACAAAGGCCACTCTTATAAAGGAAAGCATGCAATTGGGGGCTTGCCTACCTTGTTGGGGGCTTAGTCCATTATCATCGGAATGGTAGCATGCAGGCATGGCGCTGAAGAAGTAGCTAAGAGCTACATCCTGACCCATAGGCTGAGAGAGAGGCTGGGTCTGGCATGAGCTTTTGAAACCTCTGAGCCTACCAAGGCCTACAAGGCCACACTTCCTAATAGTGCCATTCCCTCACGACTAAGCAATCAAATATATGGACCTACGGGGGCCGTTCTTATTCAAACCAGCACAACGATGAGCTGTGACATGGAAGACTAAGGCAAATAAACCCTTTCTCTCCTAAGTTGGTTTGGTCAGTATTTTAGCGTAGAACAGAACAGAGAAAGCAAATTAGAACATCCCTTTTTTTCTTTTCCTTTCTTTTCTTTTCTTTTCCCCTACAGAGTCTCACTGTGCAGCCCTAGCTGACATGGAACTCAATATGTAGCTCAGACTGGCTTCATCTTACAGATATCTGCCTTCTGAGTGCAGTAATTAAAGGCATGTGCCACCGTGCCCAGCCCCTGTTCTCCAGTCTTATTCAATTTAAGACTACAGTCTTAGCCAGATCAAAAGGAGAAGATTAAAAAAAAAGGATGCAAGGAAAGAAAGAAGTCAAAGTATATTAATTTTTATCCTTATTTATTGATTTTCCATATTTATTACATGTATATCTAAATCTACACATAAGAGTCTCTAAAGATACAACTTCAAATCTGGGATGGTGATACCTCCAGAAGTTCTTTTATTATTCAGAATTGTTTCTGTTATCCTGAGATTTTTTTCCTGAGTGTGTGTGTGTGTGTGCGCGCATCTATATGAAGTTTAATGTTATTTTTTCAATTTCTATGGGAAAAATGTATTAAAATTGTGATGGAAATTGCATTGAATCTGTAGATTGTTTTGGTAGAATGACCATTTTCATAATATTAATTCTACCAATCCATGAACAAGGAAGATCTTTCCATTTTCTGATGTCTTAAATTTCATTTTTCAATGTCTTAACGTTTTTATTATACAAGTCTTTCACTTGCTTGGTTAGGGTTATCCCAAGATTTTTTTTTTTAATGCTATTGTGAAAGGTCCTATTTCCCTGATTTCTTTCTCAGTATGTTTGTCATTTACATATAGAAAAGCTACTGATATTTGTGTGTTGGGTTTTTGTATTCTGCTACTTTGCTGAACGTGTTTATTAGCTGTAGAAGTTTCCTGCTGGAGACATTAGAATCTTTTATGTATGAAATCACACTGTCTGCAAATAAGGATGTTTTAAATTATTCTTCTCCTATTTGTATCCCCTTGATCTCTTTCAGCTTATTATTCCTCTAGATAAGATTCTAAGTTTGGTAGTATTGGCACAAATACAGACACACTGACCAATGTGATTGAAGACCCAGAAATCACTCACACACCTACAGACACCTTCTTTTGACAAAGAAGCCAAAAATACACACTGGAGAAATGGAAACACCTTCAACAGATGGCACTGATCAAACTGGATAAGCTGCAGGTAGAAGGATGAAAAAAATTCATATCCTTCACGCTGCACACAACTCAACTGCAAATGGATCAAGGACTTCAGTATAAGGCCAGACAGAAAAGAAAGTAGTGAATATACTTGTACTCATTGACACATAAAAGGACTTTATGAACAGTCCCCCTGTAGCACAGACATTAAGACCGGTAATTAATGAGACCTCATGAAGCTGAAGAGCTTCTGTACAACAAAGGACACCATCACTCAACCAAAGTGGCAGCCACAGAACGGGAACAATACCGATTATACCTCTGACACAGGGGTGGTCTCTAGAGTGTATAAAGAAGCTAAAACACTGAACATGAAAAAACAAATAATCCAATCAAAAAATGGGGTATAAGAACTGTCTTGGCTAATTTCGTGTCAACCTGACACAAGCTGAAAGGAGAGAATTTCCTCAGTTAGAGAAGTTTATTTCTAGTTATGTTTATAATAATTGTTTTGTACACTGTTGGGAAAGGGCTGCCTAAGCCCTGGCAGTGTGTATTGTCTGCAGGTGTCGGCTTTATGTAAATCTGTCATTAAGATAGTTGCTTTCTCATGACTTGCACCTGATCTCTGCTCTCTTGGTAGAGCCTTTGTGGAAAAGTAGAGTTGTTGTGGAGGAATTTGTGTAGTACCTCTCCCACAGTCTCAGGCAACAAGGAGAGAATACTTCCCTTAGGCCTTTAGTTCCCCACTATAATAGAAACTTAGCTCAGGCCATTAAAGGATTGTGGGATGAGACTAGCCTACAGGTTTCCTTCACTATGCAAACAGGCTTTGGTTGAGGAGGCAGAGTTTTTTATCAATAGAACACCCGAGGAGCTTCTGGATCAATAAAAACATCTAATCAGACTACTGAGGTTCCACTGTCTAGTACCGTGCTTGCCATGACAGATCGTTCCCTCTGCCGAGGTCTGACAGGGTTTGCATCTATGGAAGTGTCTCCTTACTTTCTTTGTGAGATGACACAGTAGTAATCGGCTAAGTGCCTCCATCTGATCCATCTGTAAGGCATTTTCTTTATTAGTGATTGATGGGGGAGGGCCCAGTCCATTGTGGGTGGTGCCATTCCTGGGCTGGTGTCATAGGTTCTATAAGAAAGCAGGCTGAGCAAGCAAGCCAGTAAGCAGCACCCCTCCATGGCTTCTGTATCAGTTTCTACCTCCAGGTTTCTGCCTTATTAGAGTTCCTGTCCTGACTTTCTTTAAGAATGAACAATGCTTTGGAAGTGTAAACTGAATAAACCCTTTCCTCCCCAAGTTGCTTTGGTCATGGTGTTTGATCACAATAATAGTAACCCTTACTAAGACAAGAACTAAACAGAGAATTCTCAAAAGATGAAACACAGATGGCTGAGAAAAACTTTTAAAATGTTCAACATCCTTAGTCATCTGGGAAATGCAAATTAATACTACTTTGAGGTTCCATTTTACCCCAGTCAAAATGGTCACGATTAATAAAACAGATGACACCACATGCTATTGAGGATTCTGGGAAAAGGGAACACTTACTGCCGGTGGGAGTGCGAACTAGTCCAGCCACTGTGGAAACCAGTGTGGCAAGTCCTCAAAATGCTGAAAATGGAGCTACTGCAAAATCCAGCTATTCCACTCTCGGGCATTGTGCTGTTTTAAACGAGAATGGTCCCCATAGGTTCATATATGTGAATGGTTGGTGGAATTGTTTTGGAAAGGAATAGGAGGTGTGGCCTTGTTGGAGAAGGTGTGTCATTGGGGCAGGAGAGGGGTTTTGAGGTTATAAAAGCCCATGCCAGGCCCTGCCTCATTCTCTGCCTCCAACTTGCAGATCAGGATGTAAGCTCTTAGCTACTGCTCCCGCACCATGCCTGCCTCCTTGCTGCCATGTCCCTGACATGACGGACATTGAGTAACCTCTGAAACTGTAAGCAAGCACCCTAAACTCTTTTATAAGTCATCTCCGTCACAGCGCCTCTTCACAACAACGGAAAAATAACTAAGACAAACATATACTCAAAGGACTCTACATCTTACTACAGAGAGACTTGCTCGTCCACATTCATTGCAGCTTTAGTCCTAATAGCTGCAGAAATTGAAAATGGCCTAGACAGCCATCAACTGATGAATAGATAAAGAAAATGTAATAGGTTTACACAATGGAATATTATTCAGTTAAGAAAAATGAAATTTTCAGGCGAGTGGATGGAGCTAGAAATAATCATCCTGTATGAGTTAACCCAGACCCCCCCAAAAACAAACACTTCATCTTTCCTATTATATGTGAATGTTAGCTTTTAAACTTTAGATGTGTTTCATTTAGAATATCCACAGGTTAGTTGGCTCATAAAGGCCGGGGGGGGGGGGTCTTCCAAGAAAGGAGAGATAGCATACAGCGTTAAAAGGGAATAAAGGGGAAACTAGAATAGGAAGATTGAATGGAGAGGTGAATGGGAGGGTAGAGTAAAGAAGGAATAAAATGGGGAAGTATATCTAACACTGAAGGTCATTTGAAAAGCCATATGGAAACCTACTACTATGGAAGCTTCCTAAAACATATAAAAGGTATTTAAATGGAGTTGCCATACAATGGGGGAGACAGTGCCCCAACTAGATATCACGCACTACCAGACAAAACAAAACAAACAACAACAACAAAAAGCTAGTTGCAGGAAGAGGTTCATCTTATTGAATTGTTGGTCACCTCCCCAACATTATAGGCTACTGCCAGTGTTACCAGTTACTCTACACAACACGATGAGAAGGCACTATTGCTGAAGACACCATTTACATATGTCATCAAACAGAGACAAACTGAGCTGGTAGCCAATTAGAAGTTCACCCCTGGGGGCTGAAGAGATGGCTCGGTGGTTGAGAGCACTGACTGCTCTCTTCCAGAGGACCTGGTTCAATACCCAGCACCCGCATGGCAGCTCACAACTGTCTGTCGCTCCTGTTTCAGGGGATTTAACACCTTTATACAGACATACATGCAGGCAAAATACCACTGTATATAAAAAAAAGTTCACCCTTACCAACCAGCACTCAGAGTAGTAGAAGGTACTATATACATCACCGGATGTCTTAGTCACTGTTCTATTGCTGAGAATAGACACCGTGACCAAGGCAACTCTTAGAAGAGAAAGCATCTAATTGGGAGCTTGCCTACAGTTTCAGAGGCTTAGTCCATGATCATCATGCCAAGGAGTGTGGCAGCATGCAAGTAAGCTGAGAGGGACATCCTGATCCATAGGCAGAGAGAGAGAGCCTAAGCCTGGCATGGGCTTTTGAAACCACAAAGCTTACCCTCAGTGACACATTTCCTCCAAGAAGGCCATCCCTCCTAATCCTTCTAATCCTTTCAAATAGTGCCACTTCCTAGTGATTAGGCATTCAATAGATAACAGACTAAGGAGGCAGCCATTCTTATCCAAACCACCACACCAGAGGAGAAACGTAATCATCAGTCTCACCCAGCTATGAACCCTGAGATCTACAACAGATCTGCAAGATACACTGGTGCAGGAGTGGCGCAAATGTTATGGGGACAACCAATCACTTTTTGATTGAACTGAAGACCTGAGATGGAACTTATATCTGACACTGTTAATGAGGCCAAGAGCCTGAAACTAGACAGGTCTTGGGTCCTAAGGGGAAACCAATACTTTATTCTGCTAAATGGGCATAGTAATAAAATGATTTGTAAAGACATATTGCTCTGCTCATAGTTCAGTATATAGCTCAACCCTTATCGGAGACATTTCTGTTTGCAATATGATAGTAATTAACCCAGAGACCCATAACTGGACAATGTGCAGACAGCAAGAGATCTTGGAGCGCTCAGCCTTTATCAAACCCCTCCTCTCAAGGCTCAGGGATCTATGCAGAAGAAGAGGTAAAGAAAAAAAATTGTAAGAACCAAAGGTGGTAGATGACTCCAAGGAGACAGCATTTTCTGGCCAAAAGAACTCACATGACAGCATGCCCAAGACCTGCACAAATTCAAGCCAGACAAAACCCCAGCAGGAAGAAGGGGAAGTGTTCACAAGAAACCATTACAATTCAGATCTTTTAGAAGAGAGATCAGTTTTTACCAATGGAGTATCACTGAGTATTTCAACTACACTATAGAAGAGATCTCATGCTCAGAGTAGGTGACCAACAGACTCTATAGTGTGTGTGTGTGTGTGTCTGTGTCTGTGTCTGTGTCTGTGTCTGTGTCTGTGTCTTTGTAGTGTTATGGTTTGATATTTTTGTCTTTGGGTTTTTTTTGTTTTTTGTTTTGTTTTGTTTCTTGGTTTTGGTTTTGTTTTGATGCAAGAGCAAGAACATGAATTTGGGCAGATAGGGAAATGGTGAAGATCTGAGAGGACTTTAGGGGAGGGAAAATACGGTCAAAATATATTATATGAAAAAAAATTAATGTAGAGAGAAAGAGACCCTAAAGACTTAACCAGAAAACTCTTAGAACTGGCACTTTCAGCAAAGTGGGAGGATGTAAAATTAACATACAAAAATGAGAAGCTTTCTGTATGCTAATAACAAACCACTGAGGGAGGAATCAGGAAACAACCACATTCAAAATTCCATAAAAAATGAGATGTCTCGGAATAAACCAGATCGAGAACGTGAATGACCCCTGTAATGGACACTTTAAGACACTCAAGAGATAAATTGAAGATGACACTGGAATATGGAGATACCTCCCGTGCTCTTGGACTGGAGAATCAATATTGTGAAAATGGCCATCTTACCAAAATCAATCTACAGATTCAATGCACTCTCCATTAAAATACCAACGCCATCATTCACAGATACCCGGACATCCACAAAAAACCTCTTTGATAGCCAAAGCAACCCTGAACAAAAAGAGCAAATGCTGGAGGTATCCCAGATGGGTTTCGACTTACATCATGGAGCCACAGGAACTAGAAACAGCGCAGCACAGGCACACATGTGGGTGTGTAGATCAGTGGAACAGAGTAGGAAGCGCACAAACCCACACTGCTATAGCAACCTGAGTGTTTTGCTGTCTGTCTGTCTGTTTGTTTGTTTTTTATAAAGATGTCAAAAATACTCACCGGAGAAAAAATGTACATGTAGAAGAATATAACTCTATCCTTATCTCTTATTTACACACACAGAGACAAAAAAAAATACTCAACTCCAAATGGAGCAAAGATCTTAAAGAAAGACCTGAAACTTAGAAAATGCTGGAGGAATAAGTAAGGAAAAGCACTTCAAGATATGGCACAAAGAGAAGAGTTTTAGAATGGGACTCTGGTTATGCAGGAAATAAGGCCAAACATGGACAAATGATACCTTGAAAGGCTTTTGTACAGTTAAGCGAGAGAAGAAGCAGCCCACAGAATGGGAGAAAAATCTTTGCCATCTACACCTGATAAAATTGATATCCAGAATATATAAAGAACTCAAAACAACAAGAGCAGCAACAACAACAACAAAATAACCCAACTAAAACATGGGGTGACGGTGAGGCGGTTCAGCAGGCAAAGGCACTTGCTACCAAAGCTAATGACTTGAGTCCAATCCTTGGGCCCCACATGGAGGAAGGAAAGACCCAACTTCTACAAGTTGTCCTCTGACCTCCTCTCAAGCGCTGTGGAAGAACAGAGAAGGTGCGTACACACACACACAAAGTTAATAAATGAACAAACTGTCACTTAAAAAGTGGGTTGCTACGCAGTGGTAGTGCACGCCTTGATTCCCAGCGCTCACTCAGGAGGCAGAGGCAGGCAAATCTCTGAGTTAGAGGTCAGCCTGGTCTACAGAGCAAATTCCAGGACAGCCAGGGCTACACAGAGAAGCCATCTTGAAAAAACCAAAACAAACAAACAAAAAAGTGGTCTTGGGAGCTGAACAGAGCTCTCAGAAAAGGATACACTCTCCATTCCATTGCCACCAGACTTCCGTATTGGTACCTGCAGGTTCAACTAACCATGGAGCAAAATACTAGTAAAGATCATTTGCACTGGTACATTTGAACTGGTACAGATTTTTCCCCCTCAATCCTAAGTCTATGAGCAATAAAGTTGAATCGGTGTTTACATGAATGTGCATTGCATTAGGAATTATGAAGCAGAGATCATTTTCATACCATAAAGGGGATTTTGGAATTGATCTACAGAAACCAAAGGGAGATACTTACTTCCTCTGGATCAGAAAGTTTTCAGACTGGTATGAGTTTCAGACCCTTTGAGTAGCTCTCAGGAGGCACAGGCAGATTGATCCACATCCCTCTGAGTTCAAGGCTACCTGGTTTACATAGTGAGTTCCAGGGCAGCTACCCTGCACCTTCCCCCCACCACCACCAAAGAAAGAAACTTTCCTGTCTCCACTTTCTTCCATCCCTTCCAAATATATCTTAGGTGTAACCTCTTTAGTTTAAATGAAAGAAGGCATTTACTTCTTTAATCTTTTTTTTTTCTTTCTTTCTTAGACAAGGTCTCATGTAGCCCAGTCTAGCTTACGGCTCTGAGGGTGACCTTGAATGCCTGATCCTCCTGCTTTTACATCCCAGGTGCCGGGAATTGTAGGTGGGCATCACCACATATGCTGGTTTATGTGTTACTGGGAATCAAATCCAGAGCTTGGGCTGTGGGGATGGGTCATCAGGTAAAGACACTTACCTCCAAACCTAATAACCTGAGTTCAGTCCACGGGACCTACATGGTGGAAGGAGAAAATCAATTCTTGCAAGTTGTCTTCTGAACTCTATACCCATGCAGTGTCATGTCTTTCACCAGGGAAGACCAAACCCCTCCACATACATACATACAGTCAACAAATGTAACGCACCCAGGGTTTATACATGCTAGGCAGGCACTGTACCAACTGAGCTACACTCCAACCCAGGGGGAAGAGGGGCACTTTTTGAGCACCAACCGTGTGCAAGATTCTGGAAGCTGTTACCGTGCCTAAGGGATTAGCTGTGTTCTCATTTGGCTCACAGGGTGTCCTAGAAGAGCCCTTAAGTCATTTACATCAAAATATTTTAGAACTCAAGTACCATCCTTGTTTCTAAGAATTTCACAAATTTATATACACACTCCCTAACAAGCTACAAGCTACTGAACTCAAGTATCCAATTTCATCGCCTTCACAATCTCCAACAGCACACCAGGAAGTAAATTGGTCTATAAAAAGCTGAATGTGGCAGCCATTCACTGAGCCAAGATCATTCCAAATTCTCTGTTCAGGGACTAAACGCTGTGATCAGGGCTCTGTCCCAAGTCTTGCTAAATGATAAACATTCTCTTCATCTTCATCATGCCCACCCCGCCCCCAATCACTCAAGGTTTAAAGCAGAAGCGCCTTCTCTATCTTTCTACGTGGCATGGCAGTACACTAGATAGTCCCTAGGGAGAGAGGGAGAGGGAGGAGAAAGAAAGAGGAGGAGGAGAGAGAGGGAAGAGAAAGAGAGAGAGAAAGAGGAAGGGAGAGGGCAGGACGGAGGGAGGGAGAGTGAGCCTTGTAAAACATCTTAAGTAATAAACTCTCAGTGTCCCTCTCTCTACTAGAGTAAGGGCTAGTAAAACCCCCATTTGCAAAGGCTATGTTGGGTACTGTGCAGGTACAAAGGTGAACCAAACAGGTTCCTGGCCCTCAAGACTTTATAGCAGTCAAATCAAACCAACCCTCAGCTTCTGTAACACACACAGTAGAACAGGCCAAGTGTTGCAATGTTGGCAGCTGGAGAAAGCACTGCAGGAGAACAGATGGGGAAAAGATTAATCCCATATGCTGAATACTCAGAGGATCTAGCTTTGGGGGCCACCCCTTAGAAGATGGGGGCGGGGGGGGGGAGCAGATAACACAGTACTCCCTGCCTGTACAGTAGTACTTGGTAGTTTGCCTGAATCTCCTGGGAGACACAGAGAGAGTGAGTGTTTGCCCAAGATCAACCTGGGAAGAAGCAGTGTTAGGGAGGGTAGATTTGAACACACACAGATCCTGTAGAGCTGGTGTTCTCAGCTCTCAGGTAAAGGGCAAAGGACGCCATGAGGGAAGACCAGCAATTTGCAGAGTCTGTCTAGGGCATAGTGAAAAGTCTGTGAAGGTGTAGATGAGTGTGTGTGTGTGTGTGTGTGTCTACATAACATTCTTTCATCGAAAAGGAGGCTTGGAATCTGGATCAATTCCTGGCTTTGTATATTTCTTCTGACTTGCCCAAATCCCTGTTTGAGGTGCTTTTATCCTCATTTTACCGACAAGAGAACAGAAACACAGATTATTAAGAAACCAATGCAAACTTGTAAAACTGGATGGTGATATGTTGGGGTATATTTAAGCTTATTCTCAAATATTAAGCTGTTTTTCCAGCAGCCTGAACCACTGCCAGAAGGTCACCTTCCTTAGCTATTGGAAACAGCTTCTTATGAGTGGACTCTGGAATGCAGAAAGCATGCTAATTTGGAGCACCAGCAATTGTCTAGTCAATGGCCTTTGATTGGAACAATTGTCATTCTAATGTTGTCTGCCAACTGATATATTTGTGTTAAAAGCGTATGATTGTATTAATGCTAACGGAGGGACTTTACAAGGCCCTCCTTCATCCTAAGCAACCTAAGTAAGGAAGACCTTGCCTGGGACTTGACTGGCATGTAAAACGGCATCATGTCAGCCAGCTGAAGTTGGGAGTTAGTGCATGTAAAAGTTCTATTCATTATGCATTAAGGCCAGGGTGATGGTGGGCAGTGCTTCCTTTCAGTAAACACCTAGAGGTCATGCGCTGAGAGTCAGCGCTGGAAGAAGAGATCAGAGGATGGGAAGCTGAGGTTGTAAATCAGCCATGTGAGGCGAGCCCTGTGCCTTGCCCGTCCAGGTTTTCCATCTCAGAAAGTTGTCATGGCTCATTATTGATACTCGCTGTTAATATTAATTTTATACTTTAACAGTGATGGGGGTGCAATCTGAATTCAAAGTCTACTTCTCTTACCGTCTATGCTGGCCACTGGTCCCCACATGGGCGCACATGTGCATGGTGCTTCCGAAACTACTTTCCCCCTAGTTTACACATCCGGTCTCCTGTCACTCAACTCCCGAACTTTCTTCCACTTCTACCCCTAGTTTTTCCATCTAGAATGGTTGAATTTACTACCACAGGACTGCCAAGGGCGTCTGGAAGCCTCAAATCGCTCCCATTCCAAAATACTTTGAGGCTAAGAGCTTAGGACAGACGCGGTCGTATCCGGGAGGCGATTCCTGAGGCTCTGCGCTTGGGGGAGGGTTGGGGAGAGAAGAAACTGGACGGGGGCGGGGCTTAGTGGAGGGCGTAGTCAGGCAGAGGGGCGGGCCCAGAGGGTTGGATGTTGCAGGTGCCTCCTCCTCCTCCGCCTCTCCGGATCCCGGGCCGCGCCAGGCACTGTGCGGACAGCCGAGGGAGCGCCTTTGTGCCTGGCTGGGGTGAGGCCGCGACAGCCCCTGTACACCCTGGTCCATTGTCTTCTGGGCTGGTGTCGGCGACAGGGGCTCCGCACGTGCCACCGCGGCGGCCGCAGTGCCGGGCCGGGTGGGTACCAGCATCCCAGACGCGCCGTGGGAGATGAAGCTCCCGAAGCCGTGGTGGGCGGGCGGCGGACTCCTGAACCTCACTCTGCTGCTGAGCTTGCCAGGGCTCCGTGTAGTCCTCCGCAAGGGGCTGCTCCCACCCTGTCCTGCCCTCCCCGCCTCGGGAGACTGGGGGCGCACTCCGTTGTCGCCTGTCAAGGGCCAGCTGCTGCGCGAGGTGCGCGCTCTCGGCGCCCCCTTCATTCCCAGCACCCGCGTAGACGCGTGGCTAGTGCACAGCGTGGCGACCGGGGACGCAGACGGGGCCCACGGGCTGCTCAGCACCGCCGCCTCGTCGGCCGTGGGAGATGGCGGCCAGGCGAACCCCGCGGGCGGCGGGGACCCCCGAGCGGCTCACGGCAGCCCTCCGGCCGCCGTGGAGGAAGAGAAGGAGGCAGAACCGACGGCGCAGGTGCCAGACGCAGGCGGACTCCGGGGTCAGGTAACCTAAAGGGACGCGAGTGAGTGGCGCGTCTCCGCCCCCTTGCCCCTCCACCAGGCCTGGGAGGACTGGACCCGAGCCTTAGGGTCGCTCTGGCTAGGCGGGGCCACGCCGGCACTCTCCTTTCTCCTTACCCCAGGTAGTTGCAGGTTGCGGGACAAATCTGCCCCTCCTCTTTGAGAATGAAGGAGGTGAGTGGTGGGGATTTGATTTTGGGGAAAGTGAATGAAAACATCCATTTGCGTATGGAGATCACTCTTGTGTTTGATGGCTGTGGAGGGTCGTTTGGTAATGGGAAGCGAGAGGGGATGGCTGTGTCTGGACCACGATCTGACTAAAGATAAGTACCCCGCATGCACTTAGATGCCTTGATGGGGAACCTGTGCGGGACTAGAGGATCAGGAGGAGGCCTCCGCCTCTGAGAAGATGCACATCTCTCTGAAGAACCACGCACCCAAACAAAGGCGGGGCCCGTTTGTAGTTGTGCTGTTGTGCTGCTGGAATCAGGAGCCACGGTGTTCAGTGCTGAGGGTCCCTCTGTGATCTAACTATTCACCCCCTCGCCTAAGAATCCTTCCTGATGGGACGTGTGAAATCCCTTATTAACATACACAAGACACGTAGTCTTGCCTATGACGCACAAGTTCCCTTTGGTTGCCGGTGCTCACCTTCGGGTGAACTTTTTTTTTTTTCTTTGAACAGTTCCCCAAGATCTATAGACTGATACCGGAGGAGACCTGTGCGTCTAGAGAGAGCTTTTGCCTCTCCGGGAGCTTCCTTTTAGGCCCAGCGCTTGAAGCTAACTGCTGTGGATCCACAAGTGGTCATAGGTTGTTGTTTTTGTGAAGAGCAGTCTTAATGCAAAATGGGAATTGGGGCTAAACTGGTTTGTTTCTGGCTCCTTGCAATCGCCTTGCTTGTGTAGGCAGTTGCCTAACAGGCTTCTCCACCCGGTCTTGGAGGGGCCATTGCGTGAAATACTAGTGATTCATTGTTATGCTGATCTGATCCCTTCCTCCTCCCAAGGATGGGGAACGGTAGGGGTTGGTGCTAGTTTTGGTAGGCTGCTGTTGGTTTGGAATAAACAGGAAGCCACTCTCCATTCCACTCTACAGATCTGAACTCCAAAGGGGAGGGGTGTCACCTGAGGAGGGGGCTCCCTCTCATCTTAGGAGGGTGCCTACTGTCCCCATACCTTTCCTGTAAAGTGGGTTTGAAATCCCAGATGGATTGTGTACAAGGTGGTACCACACCTCTCTCTCACAGTCAAATGTACAAGCTGCGCATCCGGGCGTTTGAGGGAAGGAAGGCTTTTCTCTCCGAGGACTTCTCACCTTTACCTGATTGATAACTGTATAGACTGCAGACTGACTTTGGAGGCAACTCTCCTTGTCTTAACCTCTGTGTCAGCCAGTGATCTTCAAGGACCTGGAGTTCCTTTCTTGGAAGAGAGACTAAAACCATTGTGCTCCCACCTCCAATCTCTAACCGACCCCCCCCAACACTCCTCTTGGCGGTTCCTTCCCTGACTGGGCGGGCATGTGCACCTGCTTGCTGGACCATGGTAGCAGTGGGGCTTTGGTTCTGTTCAATCAGGCAGTGATCAGCCGTTGAGCACTTTAAAGTGTCAGGAGCCAGTGCATCATTGTGGTGACGCCTTTGACATGTCTTGCTTTGTACTTAAGAAAGCCAAGGAGGTCAAGGAGCTTGGCCAAATCCATACATTAATGCCAGAAGTGGACTGAGAACCTGAGTCTTCTGTCTCCCAGACTGACATATTAATTAAGTACTGTGGGCTGTACTCAGGTTCTTGCTGATTAATCACCTGTGACCTACATTCCAACCCAAACCTCCTTCCCCTCATTTCCCCAAAGCACCCCTGGGATCGCTGTTGCCTCCCTTATCTTTGCCCAGAATGCCAGCCTTTCATTCCTCTCCTGTCTTTCACTGTTGAATTCTCAGACTGGCTCAACTGTCACCCATCCACAAAACAGCTCCTCTTCCCTTGAGCCAACACGGTGCCCTAGTAGCCTCTGCTTTGAACTGCAGTGTCCGGACGGAGTGTGGCAACTGAGGTTCAACTTCAATCTGCCCTAGGGCAGTGCAGACAGCGCGCACCATCTGCAGTGTTACTCTGCAGGAGGTTGCACTTCACTGGATGCCATGGGTGTGTTGAATTTTGGGTTCCTTGAGACCAGATCCCTAAGAAGAAATAGGTCAGCTCTGAAATCCTGACCATTTAGTGCCAGCCACTCGAGTGGATGGGAGCACTGGAGAGCAGTTGTCGTTACAATTGGTCTGGTGGTGTGATTTGGGGCTGCCTAAACCTAGAGAGCAAGTTAGTGACCTCGCCAGAAAAGAACTGGATACTGCTCCTAAGCCCTGAGTAAGCCACGCCTCCCACCAACTTGGAAATTACAAAGGGAAAAAACTATTCTCTCCCATTCAGGGCATGGCTCCTCCGACGGACACAGCTGTGAAGGATTTGTGACAATCCATACATCTCCCAGCAGCTGGAGGTGGCCGAGGCGTGTGCCCTAGCTGTTGTGAAGCAGGTGGTAGCTGGCAGAATCTAGTCATGCCTTGGGAGGCCTCCAGGGACCAGAACTGGTTTCCCATCTGATCAGCCAGGCTTTGCTGGGAAAAATGGAATGAGCAGAGGATGAATGAATAAACACACACACTCAAACAAATCAAAGAGTTGGCCAACACTGTTGTAGGAACTGGCGGATCCAGACAGCAGAACAGCAAGATGCTCTGGGACGCCGCGGGCTGTGCCTGGATCTCCTTCCAGAAGCCTCAGTACTGCTCCTGGAGTCCTTCAACCAACTGGATGTTGCTACTCAGTTACTGGAGATACTTAAAGTCAGCTGCTATAACAGCATCCAGAGATTTCTTCAGAGCAAATAGCCTGTTCAGTTAAGTCCTTGAACCCTGGGAGCCTGGATACCCTGACAAGTAAAACCACTTCCTGCCCACCTCCTCCTGGGGGCTCTGCAAACCTAGCTTTCCAAATTGGAGAATATTAATGTCCTTTTTGGCGTGTTCTTGTAAGGAGTCAGTGCGTGTTAAAGGTTCTGCTGGCAGACACCAGGAGCTCCGCATTGAGCCCCCAGGAAACCTCATTTTACCCGGGAGATTGCTGGAGACTGCCTGGCCATGCAGAGTCTTCTTCGGCACGGAAGGACTTCCCTATTGTGAACTCTTACTGTGTGAACCAGGGCTGTTGGCGCTGAGATCAGACTGGCAGTGGAATGTGATCGCTAACTTTAGATAGCCAACCAAGGAGCTGTTTTTGTGCATGGGGCCAATCCCCCAGAGGCCGACAGGAGAGAGGGAGGGTCAGGAACACTGACTGACAGGTGTTTTCATGTTGAAACCCACTTTCCCCAACTCCTTCGATTTCCCACATTCCACGTAACATCTGTCTGGATGAGAGTAGAATGGACTGGGGGATGAAGAGCTAGCTTGCAGATAAATGATAAATACATACTAATGATGGGGAGAGGCTCTATAAGTAAGATGGCTCTGTGGGAAAGGCTCCTGCCTCCAAATGAGAGGACCTGGGTTCAATCCCTGGGACCCACAGGGTGAAAGGAGAGAACTGACTCCTGCAAGTTGTCCTCTGACCTCCACAAAAACATGTAAACACTATCAGAGCAGGAGAAAACGTTCTCTGACATGGTTGGCACACGAGTTACACAGGCGCCTCCATTGGACGGTGAATAGCTGAGTGTTTGCATCTTACACCTATGTAAAGCCTATCCTCAAAACAGAAGAATAATTGAGGTTTGGGCGGGTGGCTCCAGTTGGTAGAGTGCATGCCTATCCAGAAAGCCCTGGGTTCACCACTAGCAGCAAACAAAGCATGGTTCTGCATGCCTGTCATCCCAGCACTCAGGGAGTGGAGGGAGATAGGAGGATCAGGAGTTTAAGGCCAGCCTGGGCTACGTGGATCTGGCATTTTGGGGACCAGTTGGGCTATTTGGCCTGCTGGAATAAATTCACATTAAATAGACAATAAAAATACAACAGCACCCCCAGTCCACCTCTCATTTCCCCTACACACTCCCAATATACTCCATCCTGCAGAAGAGCCTGCATGCATGGGCAATGGCTCCATTTAAAATCATCCTAGGGTTTGGGGCTCACGGCCTTGTTTGTGTCTTGGATGTTAAGGCTTCTATTTGAAATGGGGCTCTTGTGTCTTGGCTTCAGCTACCTAAAGGGTGTCTGTCCACTGTGTTCTAGCTGGCTCACCGCCTCCTCCAAGGGCCTTCAGAAGTGGATTTGCATGCATCCAATTTTATTACTGAAACTTCCTAACATATGTCATAAGAGGAGAAAATGGAGCCTAGGAAAACAAACTTCTCTCCCACCATCTACACTCAACATGTCCAGTTCATAGTGTTCTGACTCATCCCCCACTCCTAGTTACACCAGCTTAGCAAGGGTGAGCTTCAGGACTGGGCAGTGGCTGTGCACGCCTTTAATCTCAGCACTCAGGAGGCAGAGGCAAGCAGATCTCTGTGAGTTCGAGGCCAGCCTGGTCTACAGAGTGAGTTCCAGGACAGCCAGTTACAACAGAGAAACTGTGTCTTGAAAAACCAAAATGAGAGAAAGAGAGAGAGTGTGTGTGAGAATATTAGTAACTGGCTTCCAGCTGGCTATGAAATGAAAGTGCCTAAAGCCAAATGCAAATCCTATTACTCACTCCTATGTGTGACTGAAAGCTCGAGGTCTGACCAAAGGTTGAGGCACTTGTGTGCCTCAGTTTCCTCCCCTGAAAAGAATGTTAACAGTACATATCTTGCCAGGATGCTGAGCAGCTTAAATGAGGTAATAGCCAGGGTGCCTACAGTCAGAGCTCTGTAGACATGAGCTGTAATTACTGTAAACTGCTATTAAAAACCACCCAGGCCAAACAGGACACAGGCTGTCTTTATCTGGCTCCTCGGGTTTTCTCTAGGCCGGTTGACTGCAGGTTGCCTTCTGCCTAGAGACAAGCCTCAGGACTTTCAGCTCCCTCTGATGTCATCCCACTCCTAGGCAGGGCTCTTCTCTGTTCTTTGTCTTTGAAGGTTCACCCAACCCCAAAGGTCAAAGGGGTCGCATGGCTCCTCCCCCAGGCGAGAAGATGAAAGTTGCAGCTGTACTGCGCACAGAGGGCGTGGCGCACAGAGGGCGTGGCGGGAGTAAGCGCCCGCCCACACACTTCTCTGCCCTGCGCTCTGCAGACTGCTCCTGGCCTGGGTGACAGGCAAACAGGTCATAGCCTCCTCCGCTAGGTGCCGGAAGAGAAGATCCTGAGGCTTAGGACACAGTCTGGTCAGAAGGTCCAAACAGAGGGAGGGTTCTGGTGGTTCCTGTACCGAATAAGAGTGGGATATGGAAGGATATGGTGGGGCAGGTCTTCTGCACTCAGAAAATCTCACAAATGCCACATACGAACACAGGTTTATAGCCACTTTCTAGGACACACATGGAACATTTTTTATTCTTTAGTGGAGTTCCAGCCCACTAGGGTAATTCACCTACCCATAAATAAAAGTAACTAATGACAGATCTAACTGGCCTTGCTGTAAGAGCATGGGCCACAGACCTCCAGCTGCAGAACAGCAAGTTGAGAGGAGCGGGAAAGGAAGGGGCAGAGGTAGTGACCCATGCCATGCCACTCATGAGGGGCTGGAATCGCTTTCTCTTGTAATGCCAATTGAGGTGTCTGCAGCTGTTAGCAAAATTAGCAAGACTCCTGAATCAGAAGCTGTAGAAAGGAGAGTCTTGAAATGTACGAAGGGGCATTTCCCCCACTACTTAAATGCAAATTCCACCATACCTTCTCACTTAAGAGTTAGGAAAACTGAGGGTCAGAGAGGTTTAGCAAGTGATCCAGTGTTACACAGCTGCAGGGATGGGGTAGATCCTTTCACCCTGTCAGCTTGTGGTTAAGCCTCCCAGTACTAGGCAGCTTTGGGCTTTGTTAGCTGTACAAATTATGTCACAGAGGCTGCAGGCTCCTTTCAGAACTTAAATACAAATACCGTAATGGTGAATCCTCTTCCATCTCTCTGTTCTCCCCTCAGGCCCAAGTTGTGTTGTCTGAGAAGCAGACTCAGACAAGTTTAATGTGCAGGATGAAAGGGGGTGCACAGAAGCAGGGTACATCAGAGCTGTTCCACACTGGGCCATTATGGCCCTGCCTCTTCCCCCCCTTAACCTTTTCCATCATAGGATGAGGATGCCGGGAAGACATGACCTGCCCTCAAGGGAAGGACTCTCAGCAGGGTGCCTCTGGTCTCCAGCAGCCATCACTGGTCCTTCCCTGTGGAGGATGCTTCCATCTTCATCTGTGTCCCATGAGAAGACCCTAACGACTTCTTAGGGTCCTTGTTTGTGTCAGCTTCCTCTGAGCACAAGCCTATTAGACACCTATTGCTCTGCATGTGGCAGCATTCCCAGCCCTGGTGGACACCAGTCAAGACATTTCTGTCTGCCTTCTAGATAGTACATAGTTTTGTGGTGACATACACCTGTATCCCAGCACCTGGGATCTAAGGGCAAAAGGATCATGAGTTCAAGTCTTCCTTAGGCTACATAATGAGATCAGTGAGTATTTATTTATACAGCTGTTTTGGTGTTTTTTTTTTTTTTTAGAACTCTTTTGAAAAAGATCTGCTTTATTTTTTTTATTTTATATGTATGAGTGTTTTGCCTGTGTATATGTATGTGCACCGCATGTGTGCCTGGTGCCCCTGGAGGCTAGAAAAGGGTATCAGATTCCCTGGAACTGGAGTTAGATGGTTGTGAGCCACCATGTGGATGCTAGGAATCAAACTTGGGTCATCTGCAAGAGCAGCAAGTGCTCTTAGCAGCTGAGGAATCTCTCCAGCTCCCTTTGTTTTTGTTGCAGGGTTTGTTTTGTTTCTTTTTGCTGTCGATGGTTTTGTGAATAGTCTCAGTGTACTACAAGCTGGCCTGGAATTTGTGGCAATCCTCCTGCCTCAAGGACTGTCTTGATCCATGTTTCCATTCCTTCCCAGGACTGAATCCGGAAAGGATGGCCTGTCCAGTGATACAGTTATTAGTTGTCACCTCTCTTTTACCCTAAAAATATGTTGATGGCCACCAGCCTATTTGCAGTTCCCATATGTACTTTGGACTCCAACTATCTTGAAACATCATTGTAACAAACCTGCCACCTCTTGAAACATTCTTGTGGATTCCACTGTTTGAGAGTACTTCTGCTGGGCGAACCCTTTACCAAAGCCATTTTGCTATCATATATATATATAGTTGCTGTTGTTGTTTTGAGACAGGGTTTCTCTATTGTAACTCTGGCTGTCCTGGAACTCACTCTGTAGACCAGGCTGGTCTCGAACTCACAGAGTTCACTTGCCTCTGCCTCCTGAGTACTGGGATGAAAGATGTTTACCACCACCACCCAGCTAAAATTTCAAACTGAAAAATGCAAGATCTGATGTAATGGTACATTCCTTTAATACCAACACTCAGGAGGCAGAGCCAACTCTATGAGTTCCAGGCCAGCCTGGTCTACATAGCAAGTTCTGGGCCAGACAGGCATATACATAATGAAACCCTGTCTCAAGAAAAGATGGCAGTGGTGGTGCTGATGGCAGGGTGGTGGTAGAGAGATAGCTCAGTGTTGAAGAGCACTGATGCTTCAATTCCCAGCTCCCACATGGTATCCCGAAACCATCTATAATGCCAATCCCAAGGTATCTAACACCTTCTTCTGGCCTCTGAGCATTGCACACACATGGTGCATAGACATACATGTAGGTAAAACACTCATACACATGAAATTTTTAAAAATCTCAAAAATTTTTAAGCAAGAAAATTGGATAATGTCCGTTACCCACATCATTCATTTTCCCATTTGACTTTATATTAATAACTAACCGTATGTATAGATATATAATTCTTTTTTGTTATGAACACGCTCTTTTTTAAAGAGCGAATCAAAGCCACTGCATCACTTAATACTGGATACGTTTGTGTTTCCTAGGAGTGATGGGTTTTTTTCTGTACCCAATTACTAAAGTAAGGAAATGTATTGTGAATCTAGGACTGTTGTCTTACCTTCTACCTTCAGAGTCTGTGTGCCAGTAGCATCTGGAATGGCTCCTCGTCATTAGATTGAAATGGTTTTGGGCAGGAAAAAACCCACAGTGAGTACTGTTTCCTTCATAATGCGGTACATAGTGTCTGTCTCCAGAGTGTGATGGCAGACTTCACCATTGCTTAAGATGCTGTCTGCCAGGGTTCTCCTTGTAGCAGTATGCTACAATCTCTTACCCTCAATTTAGGGAAAGAGAAAGGAAAGATAGAAAGAAATCTTCACCGCTTTTACGAGCAGCCTTGATATAAAATGAGAGAAAGGTAGAAATCTTCACAGCCTCTCTCAGGCTGTCCTAAGCTTGAAGAGGACTAGCTGACTGTGAGTCAGACTAGCGTCTCGGCTCACGGTCTGCAAACTCAATCTCTCCAATCTTTGTTCTATTAGGAATCATCGCACTAATGACAGCAACCCAACTAACACCTACCCTGACTCTAGGGGCTTAAGACTTTTTATACTCTAAGCCAAAGGTTCCCATAAACCCATGCAGCACACAATCCCCAAAACAAGCTACAGATACCAGAACCAACTGCGCCCAAACAAATTACAGCCACCTGCATCAAGCATTCCAAATCCAACTCATAAACAACCACCACACCTGGGGTGGGAACCCAAACCTAATCCAAATGCCATTTTGCATTTTTAAAAGAAACCAAGATAACAAACTTCTTCCAGGTGTTCCTCTACATTTCCTGCACTTTTTTTTAAATTAACAAGCAATCTACTGAATGGCACTCTGAGACTGTTTAAATGTCTGTCATTATATTTAGCATCATCCCTAGCCCCTTTCTTTAGTTGTAGTCTGCTGTGAGGTATCTTTCCTCACTCATTTGGTCATTTTATAGTTGAGTGGATTTGTCCTTTTGTTTAGCTCTTTATTCAGTGAGTTGTGATCCACCATCACAAGAAAGAATCTGTGCCCCCGCACTTTGTGGAGGAGGGGTGTTGAGACAGGATGTCACTATGTAGCCTAGGTTAGCCTAGAGCTTGGTATGTAGACCAGATTGCCCTTGAACTCATAGAGATCCTCTTGCCTCAGCCTCCCAAGTGCTGGGATTAAAGGTGTGTGCCTACCCCTGCCCCTCTCCTATGTGTACTCATGTTATGCCTGCATGTAAGTCTGTACACTGTGTGTGTGCAGTGCCCTTGGAGGCCGGAAGAGGGTGTTGGATCCCCTGGGGGTTTCAAATGGTTGTGAGCCCCTTACATGTGAATGCTGAGAATGGAATCTAGGTCCTCTGGAAGTATACGTACAGCCAGTGCTCTTAACTGTGTAACCGTCTCTCCAGCCCCACATGAAAGTACTTTTAACCAACTGTTGGCCTCTTTCAGTACTATTCTGGTCATATACAATTTCTGTAACTTAAGTTCTTCCCTGAGTTTTCCAGAATGTCCTACATGTATTTGTTACCAGCCCATCACACTCTAAAAGGTCCCTCACACACAGAGACAGCCTTCCCAGACTCCTGCTCATTTGGTCAGTTTCTTTATAGGCTTGCTCTAGCTTGTTGTGTTGTACATGGTGTCATAGACATGTCCTGTTAGTTGCATATATGTGTGGGTGTTCTTTGTATTGAATCACCTCAGACATTACAGATTTTAGAAGTTCTGTCCGACCACAGCAGTTTCATAAACAAAATCAGCTTTGTTGAGAATCTAACATTTAGGATTAACAAAAGACAGCTTGCCTGGACAAAAGATGAGCCATAGATTAAATGGTGATCAGTAACTTCTCCCTTCCTTCTTCCCTCCCTCCCCAATTTAGAGAAGACTCAGCACCGTGATTACAAGAAGGAATAATTCAGAATTCCTGCCAACATCTAAGGATGTCCTGCCTAAGATTTGACTTAACAGATATTTGCTAAAGGCAATAAATGACAGGCTCTGGGATTAGACAGAAGAAGGCATAGTCCCTGTTTTGTGCCGGGTTGGTGGGGCACCTCTTTAATCCCATCATTTGGGAGGTAAAAGCGGCTGGATCTTGGAGTTCAAGGCCAGCCTGATCTACATAGTGCGTTCCAGGACACCCAAGGCTATGTAGGGAAGAGGCCCTGTCTCCAAAAATAAATCAATAAACAAACAGGTGAATGAATAAATGAAGTGAGTGGTAAGTAAAAAAGGTAGAAAAGAAAAGAAACTACCATTTTGGGAGCTGGGGAGCTGGCTCAGTGAGTAAGAGTGTTTGTCCTGCAAGCATGAATACCTGGATTCAAATTCTCATGTAAAACTTTGGGCACAGCCATTGGGCACCTATAACACCAATGCTGTGGGGAGCAGAGACAGGAGGAATCGTGGGGCTTGATGGCTGCTAGCCTAGTTCCAGGTTCAGTGAGAGGAAATAAAGCAGGGTCTTAGAGCAAGACACCCAAAGGCTTCCTCTGGCTTTGTGTGCATATGCATGTGCACACAAACCCTCACACACAGAGAAACTACACAACACACACACAGAGAAACTACCATTTTAGTGGGACAGACAGCAAACAAATATAACTGGTGCTAAATGGTACAGAAAAAAAAGGTGAAGTATTGGCAGTAGAGGTGCTTTTTAAAAATAGAGGGGCTAGAGAGATAGATGGCTCGGTGGTTAAGAGCATTGGCTGAGCTTCCAGATCACCCAGGTTTGATTCCCGCCTACATGGGTAGTGTACAACTGTCTGTAACTCTAGCCCCAGAGGATCCAACAGCCTCTACAGACTCCCATGAACACCAGCTACATACAAATGAGGTACACAGATATACATGCAGGCAAAACATCTATACACATAAAAAATTTTTCTTAAATCCTTAATAAATTAGAGAGGGAGAGCTAAGAAAAATGTGGGGTGATAATATTGGAAGAGAGGAGGTGAATTTGAGGACAAGGCCTCAGGATATTGCTCCATTTAGAAATCTGTAGATCAAGAATCAGCAACTTACAAGTCCCTAGTGACTCAGAAGAAAGAGCTGGGGTGCTGGGGTGCTGGGGTGCTGGGGTGCCAGATGCAGAAGCTGTTTCCAGGAGGAGGCAGTGGTAAGTCAGTCAGAATTTGTTGATGGTTCCCATACAATAAGGATGAAGAGCCTTTTGATTTGGGAGACTTGTTGTAGAAATTTATTTTTAGTTGTGTTTAAAATAGTTTTATGCACTGTTGGGTGAGGGGCTGCCTAGGTCTTGGAGTTTTGTATTGTTTGCAGTGTTGGATTTATGTGGGGGATGTTTGACTGCTCATGATATGCATGTGCTATCAGTAGAATCCTAGAGGAGTTCTTTATCAATAAAAACACCTAAGCAGAAATGCTTGGGGTTCCATTGTCCAGGATGGTACTGGCCAGGATGGTGACTCCCTCTGCTGATGTCTAGAAGAGTTTGCACATGTAAAAATGCATCCCCATCTTCTTTGGGGAGCCATCATCATAGGAGTACAACAACAGAGACCCTGGTAACTGTTTCAGTGGTGTGATGGGAACAGAATTCCTCATTAGAATTAGGATTCGAGAGAGATCACTCTTGGAGAATTTTTCCATAAAGGTGGGCAGAACAATGGGATGGAATCTAATGGAGGATTATGGAACCAAGGGAAGGGTTCTGTATAGGAGGCACCAGCCCACAGTAGGTGGCTAATGGGGATTGTCCATAGATGGGAAACAAGGAACAATGGACAGCAGAGGGGAGGAAAGTAGTGGGATCCACTCGTGAACAGTGTCCTGAGAAGTGTGCTCATGGAGAGGCTGGCTGTCCTGGGAACAAGACACCACAGGGTCTAGAGGGAAAGCAGAGTGTCACAGAGTAAGGACAGCTGGACTGGTAGAGAAGCCAAATGGGCCACTAGGACACTGATTTTCTGTCCTGCTCCCCACTCCCGCACCCAGCATTTAGATGTTCATTTGATGTACACTGTTCAGAGATTTTTGTGTGTTGGTGGGGAGGTGGACCCTTGAGTTAGTCCTATTAGCATTATGCTCAAGTAAATCGATCTTGTCTTAAAAAAGGGAAAGAGAAGGAGGTGGGAAAGGGATGGGGGCAGGCTCCTGTCTGTAATCCCAGTGCTGAAGATGAAGGTTGAAGCAAGAAGATTGCAACAAGTCCAAGGCCAGCCTGAGTTCTAGACTGCAAAGGTGAAACCTTTGTTTCAAAAAGGAAAAAAATTGGAAACAGATGTTTGAGTGATGTTATAGAGTGAAATGTGCCCGGCCTTTTGGTATCATCATTGAAAGTGTCATTAGATAGTTCCTGCTCTATTGTAACATTTGACTGGTTTAGAAGAGTCCTTAGATGAAGTAAATTAAAAGCAGGAAGGAGTCTTCTGGGTAAATAAGTGTAATTGAAATATCTAAGCAAAAAAAAAAAAAAAATACAGTTGTTCTGGTTACACATTTGGTATATAAAGTGGATCAAACCCTTTCCCAATCTGTCCCTACCCCATCTGTCTTCCAGAGAGAACATAGTACATAATTTTTAAAATACTGTTTCCTAGATTTTTCTACATGTGTGTATATATATACACATATATAACATTTGATAAGTGCTTGCTTTCAACTTACGTCTTTGACCTGTTTTCATCTGAGAACTAAAGAAAAACTGCCTGCTGGGAACATTGATTTCCAAATTTAATGTTAATAGTTTCAATTCAGGGGCTTTATAAATACTTAGTTTAGGTTATACAGATTAGACTGTCTCAGAAGTACATAAGAAGGGCAGGGTATAAAACCTACCTCATTTTCAGAATTAAATGCTTTTTTGATAGATAATGAAGTGCCAGCCTTAGTTGATAACTGTGGGTTTCATTTTTATATTTGTTGATAATGGTTTTCTGCTAGGCACATTTTGGGTTTGTCTTTTTTTTAAACAGGAGAATGGGATACTAAAAGAAAGGAGAGACACTGTATACCACAGTTCCCATCATGAGGAAGATGAAGATGGGGTGTCCACCCATGAGAAGTCACTGCAACGGAGTAGGAAAGATGAAAACAAATTGACAGACACAACTGACTGCGAAGCAGAGAAGATCACTGAATCTAGAAATGAGGTGAGTGAGAAGTTAGAAGGTTCTAGGCTTGCCATTTGCTTTTCATGAAGACTTCGTGTTGTTAATGAATTCTGTGTGCAAGTATGCAGTCTTCGGTAAATCTAACATTATGAAAATATATTTAAAAGTTTGAGTTTGCACGTGTGTGTATGTATGAGCGCACGTGCGGGGGTGTGGGGGTGAGGGGGTGTAGTAGTTGTACTTACAAAGCAATTAGCCCATAGAATAATTTTCTTGGGTAAAGGGAGAACTTACTAGCAGTTTTGTTTTCTCCAGGAGAAAGAGTAGTAAGAGCTTAGGAAAGGTTATTTGACTGATTCCAGCAGGCAGTGTTTTCACTTACTGGTGGGATACACAGAAAACTGTTAGATGACTGCTCTTGCAGAGGACCCAGGTTTGATTCCTAGCCAGTACTGTTAACTGCTAAGCCATTCCTCTAGCAGTTGTAATGTTTTCAAGTGTCAGGTGTCTGAGTCACTTTCTTTTGAGTAGAAAGCCTGGAAGGACACAGAGGAGCACTGGTAAAATGTGGCCTGGGCTCAGAGTGCAGGCTAGTAATGTACACGTGTGAGATTAAGTGATCTGAAGACCATCTCATCTCACTTAGGAAAAGTAAAGCTTAAGATACTTCAGATGTTAAGATAGCTCTAAATATTTATTTTGGTTTTTCAAGACAGGGCTTCTGTGTTGCCCTGTCCGTCCTAGAACTCAGATTCACCTACTTCTGCTTCCCAAGTGCTGGGATTAAAAGTGTGCACCACCACCACCACCACCAGGCAAAAGACAGCTCCATTAAATGTCTCTTCACATTTTTCAAATTCTGTCTAAGATTAGGGAGGGGGGAAGTCCACTTTCACATTTCTCAGGAACACAAAACGAAAAAGTACATTTTCCGAGTTTTTGGAAATAACTCAACTGTCCGTTTTTATTTAAAAAAAAAAAAAAAAAAAAGCAGGGCAGTGGTGGCTCATGCCTTTAATCCCAGCACTTCGGAGGCAGGCAGATCTCTGTGAGTTCAAGGCCAGCCTGGTCTACAGAGTGAGTTCCAGGACAACCAGAGTCACGGCAGAGAAACTCTGCCTCGAAAAACCAAAAACAAAATAAATATCCTAGACACCAAACCATCGTGAAACTACAAAGTTTGTTTCATTTCCAGACAGGGTCTAAGGTAACCCAGACTGGCCTCAAACTTGCTATCTAGCCAAGGATAACCTTGAACTCTGACCCTCCTAATTACACTCCCCACATGCTGAGATTAGAGGCCTGCCCACCATGCCCAGTTTATTTGCTGCTGGGGATCTAATCCAGGGCTTTCTGTACCCTAGGCAAGCACTTTACTTAGCTACACTCCCAGTCAACAACTGTTCTGTGGTTTTACTGAGACAAGACTTTGCAATGTATAACCTGGGTCTGGTCTTTAAATTTATAATTCTTCTGCCTCTACCTCTCAAGTGGTGAGATTACAGGAAGGCACCACTATACCTGTCTTTTTATGTAATGAGTACAAAAAGGCAAATTGTATGAAACCAAATGTCTCAAAGCTGTATTGACTCTGGTGTCATGGACTATCTTTAAAACAGGGCCATGTGTTTAACCTTTAATCTCAGCACTTGAGAGGCAAAGGCAGGTGACTCTCCTGAGTTCGAGCCCAGCCTGACCTACATAGCAGGTTCCAGGCCAGCTACAGCTACATAAACTGTCTTAAAAAAAAAAAAAAAAAAAAAAAAAAAACTAGAGTGCTTTCTACAATTAGAATCCTCAGAAGGGATACAATGATAAGTTTTGGAAAAGATAAAGACTTAGGCACTAACATTAAGTTGCTACCGTTAGACTGAGCAGAAAGTTTAGTGAGCTGTTGTCCCTAAGGGAATCACTCCCTTATCTGTATTCCCTATTGATCTACCACCAATCCTGGGCAACAAAGAATAGTCAGTTACTAGCTTCTCAGCCTCCTTCTGTGCTCAACAAGCAAAGAAGTTTGAACTTAACAGAGTACTTCTGAAAAAGAAGTGAGGTGTCAATTTAAGTAACAAATTGGCCAAGAAGTCCACTAAGTTTTCCAATTAAGGAACAACTTAAAAGTTAACAGTCACTTAGGATCAGTAGATAAATAGAAAGCCTATGCTTTTACCCCCCCCCCAAAAAAAATGCTTCATAGAGCCCAATGTATTTGGCAGAGAAAGGTAAATGTATTTGTCATTTCTATAGTCAATCCCACTGTGCCTCTACTACAAAATCTTAAACGTTTATCTAATGAAATGCAGGGAGTGGGGAGATGTCACATAAATCACATGAACCCTATGTTCACAAAGAGTGCATTATAAATGGATGTCATGTGTACATGCCAGGCATATATATATATGGAGGTCAGAGGACAATATCGTGTCATCCTTTCTCTCCTTCCATCTTGACATGGTCTCTGGAAATTGAACTCAGATAAGCAGACTCATGTTGAGAGGGTTTTACAGTCTGAACCATCTCACCATCCTCGCTGGAAATTTTTTTTTTTGGGGGGGGCATGGGGGGTTGGTTTTGAGACACAACCATAACTCTGGCTGTCCTGGAACTCTCTGTAGACCATGCTGGCCTAGAACTCAAGAGATCCACCTGCCTCTGCCTCTCGAATGCTGGGATTAAAGGTGTGTGCCGCCGCCACCAGCTTCTCACTGGATATTTTAAAATACTGATACAAGAATGAACATGTTCAGAATTGGGAACTAAAATCAAAAGGGTTAGAACCAGGTTTCAAGACAGATAGTAGAGATAAGGCCTCAAATCCATGTTCAGAGGGACAGGAGCTTCCCATTTAAAATGCCAAGAAATAGGAAACAGAACTATTCATGTTAGAAATCACAAACCTTAGCTATATGGTCAAATTGGGTTTATAGTTAGTAACCCCTGGAGGATTAAGATTTGTACAAAATGCTCCCAGCAAAAATAAACTTTTTAAAAAAGTCACAACTGGAAGCTGGTTGTGATGATGGTCCCTGGAGGTAAAGAAACCCTGATTTGTATTTTTTAAAAAAACCTCGACATTTTTGTGAATTAAGGGACTTTCCTACTTGGATGACAAGTACATTATGAAGCACAAACTATTAATTTCCATTAAAAAAAAATCACTGAAGAATTAAAATGCTATGTCATTCTGTTATACTGATGTTAACTTTGTTTTCCAGTAATCTCAGCACTCAAAAGGCTGAGGCAGGAGGATTGCCATGAGTTCCAGACCAGCCTTGGTTACATAAGCCCCTGTACTTTGAAAAACAAGATTTAAGTCTTGCCAGGCTGTGGTGGCACACACCTTTAATCCCAGCACTTGGTGGATCTGTTTGAGGCCAGTCTGGTCTAGAACTTCCAGGACAGCCAGATAGTTACAACAGGTTTTGTCTCCAAAAAGCAGAAGTTTTTCTGATGGTATACATTTTCTATTTATATACAGAGCCATCCACAATGGTCAGATACATCTTTCTCTCTGGAAGATTTATTTCAACTGCTTTCATCACAGCCTGAACATTCCCTGGAGGTAAAGAAACCCTGATTTGTATTTTAAGAAAAATCTCGACATTTTTGTGAATTAAGGAACTTTCCTACTTGGATGACAAGTACATTATGAAGCACGAAGTACTAATTTTCATTAAAAAAAAATCACTGGAGAATTAAAATGCTATCATTCTGTTATACTGATGTTAACTTTGTTTTCCTGGTTATACTTACTAGTCACTTAACTCTTGCCAGACTGCTCATTAGCTTATCCATGACCCTTCACAATGTGGATTTTGGAACCAAATGTATTAAGAGGTGTGTGTATCTTAGTTACAAGGCTTAACAATTGAAACGATCAGCTTAATTTCCTGATTATTCAACAGACACCCCACCCCCCGGGTACAGCAGTACATTTGAATTATATTAAAACCAGATATCTTAAAACCAGATATATCACATATTTTATCCCTAATAGGGAACTGTTTGTTCATAGTCAATAGTGTATCTGTATTAATACAGAAATTTGACAAAATGTGAGATCAGGTTTTATATATATGTATATACACACACACACACAATTAGATAACATTTTTGAAGTAATGTTGTTATTCTTCAGGGCATCTCACTGGAAGACATTCCACCTCTTCTAAGCAGTCTCAATGAAAGTGTGAATTCCTCAGCACGTAACATAAATTTGAGCCAAGCTATAAGCCACGATGTCAATCTTCATGAAGCCATGCTGTTGTGTCCCAACAACAGAGATCCAGCAGCAAGGACTTCACAAGCACAAGAATCATTTCTGCAGTTTACCAATCCTGAGCAAGCCATTCCTGCAATGTCTTTCTTACCTGTGGACAATCAAATGAGAAATCTAACAAGCCAAGACCACCTATATGACCTTGATACAAATGTGTTTGATGGGATAAGCCTAATGTCACTAGCCACAGGTTTCAGTCCACTGGAAGTTTCTCAACTTTTTGAAGAAGCCGATTCTGACTTTGGGCTCTCATTAAATTCAAGTTACAACAGTACCTCTAATTCTTCTCATTGTATGTATGATGGTGCTGTGGGCTACAGTAGCAACCTTCAGTTTCTCTGTCATGATTTAGAAGGTGCTGTAGGAGGCTGCTACCAAGAACCTCATAAACATATGATTCATTGTCACATGGATCATAGGACTGTATCTGGCTTTCAGAGAGACCCTGAAAGTCACCAAGTATTTCACGATCACACTTACCACTTACAGCCAGGTGTACCAGAACACAAATCTGCATCCTTTACATGGTCTGCGAAGTCACAGAAAATCAATAGGTGCATTGATAACCCAGAAAGAAACTTGAGCCGTGATGAACAGCGTGCTAAATCTCTGCATATTCCCTTTTCTGTAGATGAAATCGTCCGCATGCCTGTTGACTCTTTCAACACCATGTTGAGCAGGCACTACCTGACAGACTTACAAGTTTCTCTCATCCGTGATATCAGACGAAGAGGAAAAAATAAAGTTGCTGCTCAGAACTGCCGTAGACGTAAACTAGACATCGTTTTAAACCTCGAAGATGATATATGTAACTTGCAAGCACAGAAGGAAGCCCTTAAGAGTGAGCAGGCTCAATGTAAAAAAGCTATTGACATAACGAAACAGAAGCTGCATAACCTCTACCATGATGTCTTTAATAGATTAAGAGATGACCAAGGTAGGCCAGTCAATCCAAACCACTACGCACTTCAATACGGCCATGATGGAACTGTTCTGATTGTACCCAAAGAACTGGTCACATCAGGACACAAAAAGGAAACCCCAAAGAGAAAGGGAGAAACTGAATAGGTTCCAGTGACCTGCAGCACAATCTGTTCAGATGATTTAAGAAATACTGTTACTTGAGACTTCAGTTAAGGTTACATGTTGAAGTTTGAATTTATAAATGCTTAGGACTCGGGTCAAGCTTCTGTGAAGTTCAGAGAATCTACATTTTCATGGACCACGTCTGCATTAAGATTCATACCTTTGTCAAGTATCCCCAATAACTTCTACAGCCACCCTTTTAGTAAAGTGGTAATTTGAAAAAGGTTTTAAGATGCTTCTGACTAGGTATTATTTAACTTGTAAAGTGTGAAAATAAATTTTATATTTGAATTTATAAAGATTTTATTTCAACAAAGTCCAAAGTAAATTTGCCTGATTTGTCCTTTAAAAGCTCAGTAACCAATATGCTTAACACAGAGATGCCCACTGAAGTACCTTAGCTTAATGGGAATGGTGACAGGTCACAGCCCTTTATTCAGATAGAATGCAAAACATCTGCATCAGCAATATTGATGACCTCACATCTTAAAATATTCTGAGCTTAGATGGGCAGATAAACCATCTTGACATTCAAGTGTTAAAGACTAAAAATGAATCACAGGTTGCATTTTCTGTTTCACCAAGTTTGGTTAAGATCTTTAAAAAATATTGTACTCCTCACAAGTCAGAATTACCAGGAAACAATACTCTGTCCAGTGGTCATCAATAGCTTCTCCATTCTAAATGTCAAATGCTTAACATTTACAAGTATATATTGCAATCTCATTACTAAGTCCATCAGTTTCTTGAACCTTTCTACAATCACAATGAATGCAAGGCATGAAACTAATCAGATGTGTAAGTCACTTTTATTAACAACCTAAAGGTGGTGAATAGGGATCCTAGCACATAAGCTCAGTAAAAACCAATAGCATTAAAGTGTAAGTGGGGGTTAGGGAGGACTAGATATTCATTGGCAGCTCTTCTGGAGGACTCAGCACCTACAGTATCTGCAAATACAGATCCACTTGTGGGCATCACAAGGTACAGATGTTGAACACATCGCCACATCTTGGTAAATCTCCATTTGATCCTGGAAATAACCTTGCTAACCAGCTAGTATGGCCAGACAGTCAAATCTTGTTATTTATCCACACATGTATGCAAGGCAATATGGGAATAGTTCACAGCCTCTAACCTTCAGATTTAATCGTACCCAAAAAACATGAAAAACATTCCTCCCCTTCGTACTCAGACCAATTCTACCTCATATGGTATACAAGATTGGTTATCTAATTTGTGAAAACTCATAACCCTTATGTTCCCAGTGAAATGGTTTAGCAGGTAAATGAGCTTTGCCAGAGCCTAAGGATGACCTGTCATGATTCCATTATTAAGAGCTGTTCCATAGTTCCCAGTGGCACAGATTAGATGAAGAACTCCAACTAGCTAGAGTATGCAAAGACCTGTGTGCAACACTCATTGAAAAGGGTAGAATCAACACAAACACAAGTGAACACCTGCAGTAACCCTTCCACACTAGATTTTTTTACATAAACACTCGCATGTACTAAGCTCAGTTCCATGCCTTGCAATGAGACACCATTAATTTTCCTTATATGGCATTGCCTTTATTGGCATTTTAACTTTTTATGTGACTCAAATTGTCTTACATTGAAGTCTAACTAAAGGCATTTAATAAGCCTGTGTGTTTGTGGGGGGAGGTGGGTAGGCTCACTATGCAGCATTTGGCTGGAACAATGTAGGCAATGCTGGCCTTCAACATCCAGAGATACACCAACCTAAAGTGCTGGAATTTAGGGAATATACCACCACATCCTACCTACTTTTTGTTTGGCTAGCTGGAAGCCAAATATTTGGACAGTTTGTTAATATGCACCGTAGTTCATAAAATGTTAAGTTTACTTTATTGGCAACTAACTTACCTGTATACTGATTGCCTCATCAAAGCCAAACCAGTTTCTATCAATAGCTTACTTTGTTATTAACTAAAAATCCCCACTAACTTTTAATCCACATGGTGTAGTTCTTTGCATGTTAATTAGCATGAAAACCTGCCTGGTTAGAATCCATGGTTTCAAAATGCCACCTTGTGTGCAACATAAAGTTGTAGCAGCATGCAATTCACAGTAAGCATTTCATTATGGAAAGCAAATAATGCCCATTGGTGCTTTTTCCATATGGAGCCTATGTAAGACTGAAGTGTATACTTTTGTGCAACTTGAAATTTAAGGGGGTGGCGATCTTGTAGGACAACTGATGTCGATAAAACAAGATTCACACTTATGTGTAAGCATTACACAACGTTATTTGGATACAAAAGTATTTATTTTATAAAACTTATACTCAAAATAGAGCTTTCATCTATCTACTCACAAATCCTAATTGAAAACATAATACATGATCCTCAGCTAATCTGATGTTACTCTATACAAACAGCGCTCATTTTTGTAATTTTATCAACCTGTACTAAAATGAAGTTTTTAATCAGAAAACATTCCCTTTTATCTTAAAAGTGCTTCTTAAATGAAGGCACCAACAAGAACTACTTTCAGATGGTACAGAATTTCTTATTTCTTGAAGATTCTGTGGTTGACCACTTCTTCATTAGTTACCTGCAGCAAGACACCTTCCTGCCAAAGGAAAAAAAAAGTATCTGAAGAAGTTTATCATGTTTGTCCAAAGAACCTAAATAACTTCAGTGGTGGTTTTAGGGCTAAAGCAGGCTCATTGATGTGAATAAGCCCTGAACATCACATTTCTGGAAAGGCAGTAAAGCCTAGAAATCAGAGGGCAGTTTTAAGAAATGAATTTCAATAGCCACCTACAGAGTTTTGGGTAGGACACGGGGCAAAAATTACATTTTAATCCAATTATTTAGTACAGAGTACACAAAAGGGTTTTGTTGTTGCACAAAAAGACACTATTCTTAAGCTGTTACAGATCCAGTAACTCTACCCTACCTTCTGTCAGCCTCATCCTGACAAGCATGTAAAGCTAGAAACCATAAACACAATGCCTTTAAATGCCTAGTTGATTCAAACTGCTTGATCCAGGATAGGTGAATAAATACACAAGGGTGGAATGATAGGTAAATCTCATTTATTGAACTTGCACCCTAACTTTTACCTACCATTTTACTACCAACACCACTGAAGGAAGCAAGAAAAGCTTTTATTAATGATCACTTGGCTTGCCTCAGCTGTTGAAATGAAGCACTTTACAGTCTTTGTGGCAGCAGAATATACTTGTCCATGGTTCATATCAATGCTAAAATTCCAGCAGGGAAAAAAATGATATGTTAAGCACCTGAATCTTCATGGAAAGGGGAGGGGGTGGGAAAGGAGGAAAAAAAAGGGAAAACAACCAAAATAATTTAAGTAAATGACAGATTGGAAAACAGGGTTTATAAAAATTATTTTGAGTTTATTATTGTTAAACTCAATTTATAGCTATGTTAAACTACATCAGAACCACTATACTGAAAAGACCATTGAAGAGTTTATTAGTTTATCTTTAGGGAGGAAAATTAAGAAAGAAAAAGTAAATAAGATCTTACCTAAAGAAGTTTAACTGAAGCTTAGAACTACTTTGCTCTACACCCTCAGCTTTCGTTGGCATCCTTATCAACTACTGTAGTTAAAGCTTTGTAGATACAGCACAGTTTTTTAAGACTGGCTGAGCTTAGTCGTCAAGAGTTCTCTTGTACTAGACCTGTATCCCTGAAGAGTACCTCGCTGGGGTTATTTCCTTTCCTTGCATTGAAGAAGCAGCATCTAAAAGATCTAAAAAGGTGTTTCTCCTTGCAGAGATATCCCTTAAGTTAACTAGGTAATTTAATCCTGATGAATTGCAGACAACACACTTAAATCTGACCACCATTTATCTTACACAAATACAACAACAGCTTTGCAATGGACCTTAATTATACTACCCACTCCTTAACTTATTTAAAATAAAAAGTCTATAATTACACAATTTCCTTTAGAATTATTTTATTAAATCATAAATGTACAACAGCTTCTTAACTCTACACACGCACTTAAATTTTTTAAAGGAAAAACGTTATGTCTTATTACACCATGATCCTGGCTAATAGCTTTTCAAAACTTTTGAGAAAAATCTTAAAAAAGGTTTCACATGTCACCTGAAACTTACAAATTTAACATTATCAAAGAAGGAATGCTTCTACACTCTTACAAAGACCACTAGAAAGAAACAACAATTAAAAAGCTAAGAAACTGTCTCAAAGGCATTTTTTACAATCCTTCCTCCAGAGTAAGGTAATGTTATTAAATAATCCAATCCATTCACAAAATGGCTCTCTGCATCTGCTCTGGTGTCTTCTGCCATATCACTGCATATTTATGCATGACTGAGATAAGAGTTTCCTTAACATTGTTATTTCGATAACCTGAAGCTTTTCTGTTACCTCTGGGCTCTCATACCTCTCCTATTTATACAGTGAAGCCTGTTTCAACAGAAGTAAAGAGTAAAAAAAAATAGGTTATGAAATTATCCATCTAACCAGATTTTAAGGAAAGATAACATGATCCTAAAATGCTTTTACTCCTGCAGCTAGGTCTCCCAAGATAATAATAAATATAAAACTCAAAGAGTACTTACCCATGTTAAGTAGGAAGAAGCTCAGTATCGGCTCCTTCCACCATAGCCCCCACTTCCTCCACTGCCTCCAGGACCATAGTTTCCTAGAATGATTGAAATAAGAAAACAAGCTTAGCACATATATAAACCTATAGGTTTGTGATCATCTTTAAAGTTTCTTTTAGTTTATGACAGAGGGTCTACTACATAGAGCTGGCTGTCCTGGAGCTCACTATGATGACCAGGCAAGGGTGACTTTGAAAAAGGCCCACTCTTGAGTGCTAGCCTTAAAGCCACGTGTAAGATGTGCAACACCATGCCTGTCTTTAAGTCCATTATTTTAAAGCGTAAGCAGCTTAAAAATAAGTGGGACCTTGTAACAAAAATCAAAACAAAAAGAATTGTATTGAAAAAGTTCCTTGAACAAGCTAAACGGCAGGGTATTGTATTTAAGACATGGTTTCATGTGCAGGTTAGAAAGAATGACCATTGAAAAATTGATCCTCCTGCTTCCATTATCCCCCTTGCCAGGATTACTGACAGTATCCTGAATAACTGTTACTTAAATTCAAGAATTAATATCCTAGCTTTAGCTGGGCCTGGTGGCGGCAACATGAGCCTTTAATCCAGCATACAAAATGTAGAGCCAAGTCCATCAATGCAGTTCCAGGACACCCTGGACTAGAGGCAGAGATACTGTTTCATTCAACCATTACCTCAAAAATATGTAACATTATACTTAAGACATACTTTAACAATTTTACGAACATCTAAAATAAAATGATAGTTATCTATTAGATTCCTTTCCTTCTGACATGCAAAACTGCTCAACCTATCTCCCAGTCATCTAGCTAAGTAACAAATCTTTATAATTACCTCCACCATATGGTCCTCCCATGTTCCTGCTACCACCAAAATTTCCACTCTTCATTGGACCATAGTTAGAAGGTTGCTGGTTATAATTTCCAAAATCATTGTAATTTCCACTTCCATAATTACCTGTAAAAGAATTGGAATACAAGCTAACTGACTTCTGAACACAAGCATTATACCAAAGCTGATGTTGATTTTGGGGGACAAATTTTCTATGCAAAAATTGAGTACATAATGCCTATCTACATTCCTACAATTTAATGCATCTAAGTGACAGTAAAAATAAATGTCATTAACTCTAATCCAAATTCCAACATAAAGGTTGTAGATGAATTTATTACCTCCTCCATAGTTGTCATAACCACCTCCGTAGCCCCCACCCTGGTTGCCATATCCAGGTCCTCCACCACCATATCCTCCTCTTCCTCCTCCATAACCAGGGCTACCTCCAAAATTGCCACCTATTATAAAATAAGCCTTTAAGTAATTGCCGAAATTTTTCAATTCCATTTGAATTGTCTTTATTATACTCATTTCTGGTTTTTCAAGACATGTAAATGTATAATGTGAGTTGTTACATAAAGTCTATTCTAAAATAGACTCAAAACAGACTATTTTAGTCTTGGGGTAAATAAACACTTCAGGGTCTAGGGTACAAACTACTATATAAAGCAACTTACAATAGCCTGTAATATCACAAATCTCCTTGGAATCAGAAAATATTTAAAATTCTTATGCTCAGAGTTTGAGGAAGAAATATATTGGCAAGATTTAAAAACTCTAGCAGGCTAATTTCAATTCTGAGGCCAACCTGGTCTACATAGAGACAGACTGTCTCAAAGAACAAATCAAACAAAAATATTTGTAAGCTCTGGCTAAGTTCCTTAGATGAAATATTATCCTAAGGAATACACAGCACTAAAAATAACTGTTCTTTAATATATTCCCCCTTAAAACAATGACCTCAAATTCCTATATTCTCACTTCTATGCAAAGTATATAGAACTTCCCATCTAGGTCCAATAATCTTACATGAAATGGAATCTCTAACTATTTTACATTGTATAGTAATAGCTATAAGCATACTTTAATCATTGTCTCAAGTACTTTGACATGCAATACAAGTTAATATGCGTTTAGTCAAGTACTAAATATAATGTTATTAAAACACACTAATCGAAATCTAAATAAAACTAACCTCCAGGTCCTCCTCCATACCCATTATAGCCATCTCCAAATCCACGTCCACTTCCATATCCATCTGTTTAAAAAAAGTATTGAGTTACATATATCATTTTCTCCTCTACATTCTCTGAGTATATCTCAGAAGAATGGCTAGAAATCTTACCAGTTTATTCATGAAAAAAACCAAAGCATGTTAATTCCATTTTACCACCTAGGGAACCACTTTATTAACACTGGGTTTGGACCCCAAAACATACTTTAAACATTAAAAAAAAAAAGCCTTTTGTAATAACAGACTAAAAGTCTATTGCACACAAAAGTCACACCTCACTACATTCATTCAAACTGAAATCTAAAAAAAAATTGTACATGTTGTAGTGTTGGGGGATCACACTGTTTCTTGTTCCCAAGTACTGAAATAGTAGTTATCATGTTTAGTTCTATGGATGTTAAGAGATTCAACCTCACAATGCACACTAGGAATCAACATATGCTCAGCATGTGCTACCCATACCCAGAGCTCAGGATTTCCTAAAGTTCATTAAAACCACTCTATTCTTTTAAAGTCAAACACATCCACCCTTTAAAAATCACAAACTTACCAGATCCCCCCCTGAAGTTGCTTCCTGGTCCTGGTCCAAAATTTCCACCGCCTCCACGAGAATCCCCAAAACCAAAGTTTCCTAAGAATATTTTTAATTAGTAGCAAGCACTCAAATAATGAAAAAAATATATAAACATACATTTCACATATATATGCATATACAAACACACAAAATCTGTTACCTCCTCTTCCACTCCTAGAACTTTGGACTTCCTGCATTTCTTGTCTAGACAATGCCTTTCTAACTTCTGCATTATGACCATTGATGGTATGGTATTTTTGCACTAGAACAAAAAAATTGATAATTATCAATACATTCTAACAGTAAGCAATCCTCCGTTTTTAGCAAGCTAGATGCTAATTACTCTATTTTTATTATGCAAACCACACCTTGTATTCTTATACAGATACTTACATACAATTTTGTCCACAGGATCATGGTCATCAAAAGTAACAAAGCCAAAGCCTCTTTTCTTTCCAGACTGCCTATCAGTAATAATTTCAATAGTATCAATTTTTCCATATTCTTCAAAGTAATCTCTAAGGTGGTGTTCCTCAGTATCTTCTTTAATTCCACCAACAAACAGCTTCTTCACAGTCACATGGGCTCCTGGTTTTCCAGACTCCTACAATATTGTTAAGAAAGTGATCCTGACAGGTAGGACAATACGAAGTATTCTACCTCAATACTACACCCACCTTATACTTTCATCTTATGACAAAATCCCAAGTCTTGGAATACCTTCAAAAAGAAGGTGGGAGAGATGGCTCAGGGGTTAGGAGCACTGACTGCTCTTTCAGAGGTCCTGAGGTCAATTCCCAGAATCCACATGGTGGCTCACAACCATCTCTAAATTGGATCAGATGCCCTCTTCTGGCATGCAGGTATATATGCAGATGTGCTGTGAGTTTTTTAATTTTTAAGAAAATTAAATTTAAAAAAGCAAACATGTTTTGCTTACCTCTCTTGCTACTGCACGTTTTGGCTCAACTACTCTCCCATCAATGGAATGAGGCCTTGCAGCCATGGCAGCATCAACCTCAGCCATGGAAGAAAAAGTTACAAAACCAAATCCTCGTGATCTTTTGCTTGCAGGATCCCTCATCACCTTTAAAACCAAAAGGAGACATTATCATTTAATTTCATGGTATCAATGAAATTTTAACCTGATTTTCTATGGCTCATGACCCCAAAATTTATGCATAAGTTCAATAAAACTAGCTTTTAGTTAACGTACCACACAGTCTGTGAGCTTTCCCCATTGCTCGTAGTAGTTTCTCAAACTTTCTTCTGTGGTTTCAAAGCTTAAGCCACCAATAAAGAGTTTACGAAACTGTTCCTTTTCTCTCTGCAAAGGAAAATACCATTTCAATTTTTATTTACATTTTCTCTTTGTATGCAGGAAATTAAATTCTTAAATATGAGGTGACCTGCTGGCAGAGTACCTTTTTCCTCTCCAAAGGAACAGTTTCTAAAGTTTTCTGGGGGGGAAAAAAAAAACTTACATCAAATTTAAACCATATGTTAAACTGCATATTTAGTTGTGTTACACCAAAAAAAAAAAAAAAACTGCCTCAGCTGAACTATACAAGTTTCAAAGTCACCAATACTTGATCTAACTTTAATCCACATAAATATCTTAAACTCATCACATACTTTCTTCAAAAACATCCATACCCAACTCTGTGGTCATTTATGGGGTATTAGAGAATTTTTATGAAATTCATTATACTCTACAACCCAAGCACAGAATTTTACTCAAATTGTGTTAAAAAAAAAAAAAACCAAAAATAAAAAAATACCCTCCTTACTGTTTCCAAGTCCACCACACTACTACACTTCACGATTCAGTTTCTGAAAAATGGCAGACTTCCTTTTCCTTAAACTGCCCCCTCTGGTGTTAGCTCTAAGTATCTCAGGTAAAAACCCCAACTCTGAAATAAGCTCCTAGAAGTTGAAAACTACACACACATACCACCTTAAAATAGTTCATCTTAGAAAATTTTTTTCTTTAGCCATCACCATCTAAAGATTGGAAGTGTTAAATACTGTGGTGTTGACAGACACTATTGGTATTAGGCTAAAGTACAATCTAACAACATACTTCATGTACAGTTAGGACTCCAACTTCATTCAAAAAGTTACCTTTTAAATAATTAAGCTGCTTAAGCTAGCAAACAAAATGGTTCTCTCAAAATTTACCAAGAAAAAAAAGCCTGAAATTAGTACCTTATTTGGGAAATAGCAAGCTAATGTGCTTCTTACTAGTGGCTTACAATAACTAAGCTAATAAAAAATGTTTATAGATTAGGTCATAATATCCAGGATCTATCATGATTGCATAAACAGACTGGAAAGAATTGAAATTACAAAAACTCCCTAATTTTATTGCTCATCTCTAATTTTCTCCAATATTCTCAAAAAGATAAAAATTTTTATTTTTACTGCCCTTTTCAGGTTATGGTATTTGAATAAAAATAACCAAAACAGGTCGTTTTAAAGCCTCAAATACGAAATTTCAAACGACTCTTTTTAGTTACTTTAACATGCCTGCAAAAGGAGTTTTGAGGTGGTTCTACTTAAATGTCAGTAAATAAGCCTCTACAAATCCAAATTGCAAAATGTACACCTACATCTTTCATAGCACTTAACAAAAAGCAAAAGCTCATTACTTACCTCACAGGTTTTTCCAAACTTACCCGTCGTCCACTATCGATTATAAACAAGGTTATTTTATAAATGTACTTAGGGTCAAAGAAATTAACCAAATAGACCCCCTTCAACTTGAAACCTTATGCTTATCTCTGTAATAATGATCAGCCATGGTTGCAAGCACATATCAGAAGTAAATGTTCCATAGCTGAAACAACTTATAGCTAGTTTGTGAATTAAAGTTAACTGAGCCGTGCTTTAAGCAAAGGGTAACTACGAAAAGTGAGTTATTTGACTTCCCTAATTTGACTCGTCACATGTTAAGGATCCATTTGTTTAAATCAACGAACCCTGAGTTTCCCCTTTTAAAAAATGCGCAAAATCCGGATTATTTCAAACAGAATGACCCTTCATGTTAATAATGTCCTGCATTATTAAGAAAAATACCCGTCCGCCCAAGTTCATAACATTCTTCACTACCACACTTAGCACTGAGATTTTTCCACTCCGAACTCCTTACAGCCCAAGCGCTTTCACTGCAGACTGGCGAATCCCTTAATTAAACGAACTAACGGATTGGGAAAAATAAAATGGTTTCCTTGCAGCAAAGCTCCGTCCGCAACCGGTGCAGGCCTTGGTTGTACTACGTTGTCTCGGCCTGTGCCAGTGAACCTTGTGGCGCGCCGCCACCCCCACCCCGCTCTTCTGTGTGGCTTCTGAACGCAATGGCGCCATTTCATCGAGGGGAAGGCAGAGCGCCTTTAACGAGGTGCGCAGGACTCTAAAATCCAAGCTCAAAACACTCGGAATCCACCTCGAAAAGATACGGAAACATCCCGAAAAGAAAGAAAAACTGTTAGCCACTTCTACGCGGTGGTAAAAAGGGACCGAAGTCGGAGAACTTAAGAGTTGAGAGCAAAATCGCTGCGAGGAAGGAGACGGGAAAATGGCGGACGCCAAATCCGGTTCCCGGGAGGGAGGGGGGAGGGGAAGCTCCGCCGCCTCGCTCCGGGGAGCCGAGGGCTGTGGAAACGCTCCCCCGCGAACAAAACCCGGGTCCCCGGGACAGCGCACTTCGAGAAGGGACAACGACGGCCCGCTCCCGCGTTCCTTTAGCGGAGCAGCCGCCTCGCCGCGGCCAGGTCCCATCCCCCACCCCAGCGAGGAGAAATGGCGCCGAGCGGCTGAGGGCGGGGAAGGCGTTCGGACAATCGGGCCGCCGCCAACGATCTCTCACAAACTCCCCCAGGCCAACCGCCACTTCAGCGGCCGCTTTCCCTCCGCCCGCCTACGCAGGCGGGTGGCCGTCTTCCACTGCGGTTCCTACGGCCTCGCCATACCCTTTCCAATAACTCATTGATTTCAAACCCGTTACCTCCATCGCGGACTCAGTCGCTTCAGCCCGATTTCCCGCAGCCGAGCGAGATGAGAAAGATCTCCGCGGTCGCACACGCACGGGACTCGTCCTGACGCTGTGGCGAGAGCAGCCGCTGCTGGAGAAACCGCGCCGCTCGGAGGACCTGCACACAGGAACCGGCGCCGCTGCTTCTGCCGCTAGAGCCGGGGCCGCCGCTTTTCTAGAACCTTCCCCCACTAACGCGTCTCCGCTGACGTCAGGCCGTTACGTAAACGTCCTAACCGCCGCCAATGGCGGGAAGGGCCTACACTGATCTTACGCAAAGTACGTGGTCCCTCCCCTGTAGGTCTAGCGAGGCCCTCGTACGCCACTTGCGCAAATGGGCTCAGTGAATTGCGGAAGGCTCGAGCCTAACGTATCACCTCGTCCGGAAATTAGGTCCGGCCCCCACCTCCGCGCAGGGAGCCGAGAAACGGTCGCGCAGTTTGAAATTAACGCTGTTGGGCGGGGTTTAAGCCGAAGCTCAGGCGAGCGGCCCTCACCACCCTAGCTCACTGCCTGCAGCTGCGCCTCCGTCAATCCTATCTCTGGGTTCTCGAGCCCCACAGATCTGTGTACCAAGGGGTGCTGACTCGGTCCCTCCCAGAAGGACTTATCCACCAAGGGCAGCACCCTATGCCAATGGCCTCGGGAGTCCGAGCCCTGTGAGAGATGGTGCTTACAGAACCCCGCCGCTAGGCTCCCCAACCCTTAGGCCCCAGGCGAGGAGGTGGGCGGAGCCCGGCTTTGGCGCGCTGCGCTTCTGCAGAGAGGCCTTGGCGGTCCTGCCCGCCTCCCCCTCAGGAGACCCCCGGGCGCCACGCTGCGGACGGTGAGTGGCGCGCGCGCCGCCCCCCGCAGGACGCGTTCCCGGCGGGCCCCGCGCGGCTCGGGCGTGGGCGGTGCCTTTCCTCCCCCACGGCCGAGCTGCCCGCGCCCCCTCCCCTCGGATGTGGCTGAGCTGAGGCGCGCAGCCCGGAGACTCTGCAGGATTCGCAGCCCCGAGCGTCTCAGCGGTGAAGTCGGTGTTTTTGTTTTTGTTTTTTTTCGGTCTCGCGCGTCCCGGGGATTAGGATGCTCCGTGCACAGGGGCTTGCGGGGAGGTTGCGGGCCCCGCGCTCCGCCGTGGACCCCAGGCTCGCGGGGTGGTTGCTGGCCCTGCGCTCGGCCGTGGGCCCCGGGCGGCGGAGAGGCCGGCGGGGCCTGGCCGAGGCGCCGCGCCGCTGCACGGGTGGAGATTATCAGTCGTGCAGAGGGGTGGGAGCCCGGTGACAGCTGCCTAGACTCCAGACAAAGCACGGGGCTCCCCTCCCCCAGCCGCGCCGCGGACCCCGCGGGGAGAGAGAGCGGTGCAGACTCTAGCCGCGAGGCCTGGGGCTGCGCTGCGCTCCCGACTACGTGGCCGCCGTCGAGGGGGGAGGCGCGGGCCCGTGGCGCAGTGCCCTTGAGCCCCCGCCGCCGCCGCCTTTGTTTCTCCCCGCGGAGGTGCTGACCACGAGGCCCGCGCTCCCGGGTGGGGGGTGGGCACCCGGCCTTGGTCTCTCAACGCGGGAATCGGGGAGGGGAGCGGGCCCGGAGGAGGCCAGTCCCTTCTAAGCCGTGTCAGGATAGTTAGTACTGGAGAGGCCCCAAACAGCAGCATTGCCTGGAGCTGAAGCCCAGACTAGGCTATAGAGACTGATGGCCTCTCCTCTCCCCTCAAATAAAGGGCCAGGACTGAGACATTTTAGTGTTTTCCTTTTACTACTTCGTGATTACAGAGGAAGGGCTTCTGAAAAAAAATTAAGGTTGGAATTGGACTATTAAGACATCTAGAGAAAAAAGATAATTTTCCAATTAAGTTGTCGTGTCTGATTTTGAAACAGAAGGTTGCCTTTCATACAAAATGAGATTTAGATTGGAAAAGTAATTACCTGTTATCACCAAGTAAAAGTTGTCTGAGGTACCAGTATTCCTGGTAAGATTTTCTTTACTAACTTGGTTAAAGCACTAACATACCCAAGGATGTAACACGAATAACACAGGAACTCAGGACTGTTTCCCTGCATTTTCATCAGAAATGTACAGTAGCTAAAGGTTGAAATCCACCCAAAACTTGTAGTTGCCTTTTGTGTGTCATGAAAATTTAACTGTCATACATTTTTTTTTCTTGCAATAGCTCTTCAAGCCTGCGATTTAAAAAAAAAATGGCCTCCAATAAAACTACATTGGTAAGTTTGTGAAAACCTAAAATGTGTGACGATCTTAACTGAAAAAAAATTTTTTTCTTTAAAAATTGCAACCAAGAAGCCATGGGGTTATGGCACATGCCTTAAATCCCAGAACAGGGGAGGCAGAGGCTGGTGGATCTCTTGAGTTCTAGGCCAGCCTGGTCTACAAAGCAAGTTGCAGGAGAGCCAGGGCTACCTGGAGAAACCCTGTCTAGGGATAAGGGGTTATAACTAAGACAGGGTGTGATTGTGCAGGCCTTTAATCTCAGCAGAAATATCCCCATTGGCTTACCTTAAGGAGGGTCACAATATGTTTTTATAACCTAATCTTAGGAAAGCTGCATAATACGTGTTTCTGTATGAAATAAAAATGCATATTTGGGGGCTGGTGAGATGGCTCAATCTCCAGAACCCAATGAAAGGTGGAAGGAGAGAACAGGTTCCACAAGACGGTTACCTGATCTAACAACTGCCTTGTGATGCTATGGTCAAGAATTACAATGTCTAGGGATGAAAGAACATTAAATCAATTATGTATCTTTCCAGCAATTTCCTATTGCCAAACCCAATGTTCGTATTTCATGGATTTTTCTAAGACGTTAACATAAGATTAAAACTGGGTCTGATGGTGTATGTTTGTAATCCAAGCATGTGAGAGGCTGAGGCAAGCATATTGCTGTTTGTTTGAGGCTACCCTGGACTCTAAAATACTAGGTCAGGGCTTCATGGCAAAACCCTGTCTAGAAAAGTAGATTCATCTAAAAAATGAAATTTACTGTTATAGTTTCTGCATTAATTCTAACACATTGATCACAAACATATAAAGTCAGTTATTAATACCCAAGTAAGACAAAACATGGGTTTTGATCTGTGTGTTCTTTCCTCACCAAAGAGGGCAGGACCATTATTTTTAATTTATGCCCTCATTATATTGTACATGATTTCAAATGCTCTGCAGAGCAGGCGAGAATCTGTGATCCAAAGCCTGGTCACTCTTGATATGTGGCCAAATAAAGGTTAAGGCCTTAAGTGATAAAAGCATGACTCATCTGGTAAATTTCATACGGTGTCGTTTGTGTAGATATACTCCTATATGCTGATGGGTCTAAGTTATCTTGGTGGTCTTGAGATGCTGCTGTTGATTTTTCAAACTTGGGTCCATAGTTTTAGTGACTAGGCATTTGAGGTGGTTTTTTGTTTTTTAAGTAGCACCTAGAGTTATGCATGGTGGTACATGCCTGTAATCCCAGCATTGGGGGAGAATGAGTGAGAAGGACCACAGCAAATTAAAGGCTAGCCTGGGCTACAAAGGGAGGCATCTCAAATTTTTTAAAAAATAAATAGCACTGTTGTGGAGCTGAAATGATCGAGCATGCTATGTTGGTGGGTTTTTTGAATATCCCTCAGGGACTTCTAATCTCAATGTTTTTAAAACACCTAGTTTCACTCTTTTATGTACTTACGTGCTTAGAAAACACTCATATGTAACCCTCCCAAAAAAAATAAAACAAAAACACTTTTTAGTTTTTTGAAACAAAATTTTCCCCCATAGCCCAGGTTGGCCCTAAACCCATGGTAAGCATCCTATTTCAACTTCCTGGGTGATGCTAATGAGCTCAACATGCCCCCTTCATGCCTCTCTTGAAAGTAAATTTAGTTGGCTACCAGTTAAGCTTCTAGGTTGGAAACTCCGGAAGGAAGGAATTTTTCGAACACTAGAGAAAATAATCTATCATTTTGACCTCTAAAGTGATAGTATTTTAGGTTTGAGTAGTCAGGAAAATTATCTACATGTAATTATGGGAAAACAATCTTTTTTAATTTATTCATGGTCTTCATGGGTGAATCTATAGTTATTGGTAAAAACTGTTTTCATTTTGCCATTAATTTTTAATCCTGGGGACTTAATTCTAAATTGATGTTATAGTTGGAAAAGCGGTGTCTTAGAGCTGCAGTTTTAATAGGTCTACTCTGCTACACTTGGTAAAAGATCTATCGCTTAGTGAGGTGTGGTGGTGCATGCCTATAAACCCAGTACTTGGGGTGTAGAAGCTGAAGGTTTGAGAATTAGGGTCTTCTTGGCCACATAGTGAATTGGAGGCTACCCTGGACTACATGTGACCCTATTATGTGGGTGAGTTTTTTTGTTATATTTTTTGTTGTTGTTTAGTTGGTTTTTTGTTTGTTTCTTTTTTGGCTATCACATTTCTGTCTTTTTTTTTTTTTTTTTTGTGATGAGATACCATGGCCACTTAGAGAAGAGTTAATTGAGGTTTACGGTTTAAGAGATTGAGACCATGACCATCCTGGTGGGAAGATAGCAGAAGTTACTGCACTGAAACAGCTGAGAGATCGAATTTGATCCACAAGCACAGGCAGAGAAAGCGCTAAATGGGAATGGCATTGTCTTTTGAAACCTCCAAGCCCCCCAACCCCTAATACCCGCCACACAATCCTTCTCAAACTGTCCCACCACCTGGGGACTAGCCAAATATATGAGCCTATAGAGGCAGTTCTCATTCAAACCACAACTACTAATACTTATTCCATTCTTTGATCATTGTCTGATGTTTTCTAGTTACTTGACACTATGCTGTGATTAAGATGAGTGGCAATTCTGGTAAACTTTGTCTTGTAGAATTATGTAAATAAAACTAGGAAAGATAAAGATTATTTCTCAGATAGTATTTTTTTTTTAATTCTGCCATGTTGGTTGAAGAGTATTAGTTTGTAAGTATAAATCTGTGGACTAAAGCATTTGTTCTATTATCTCGACTTTCTAGGGGTGCTTACCCTGGTCACAGAAGTTTAAAAGGGGTTATTTGTTTTGTTTTTTGTGGATTTTTGGTTTTGGTTTTTGTTTTTGAAAATAAAAAAATTTGTGTTAGATGAGTAACAATTTGGCCTTAAAATGTACTCAAGTTTTTAAATTTTTCTTAATTTCTCTTTTGTTTTAGCAAAAAATGGGAAAGAAACAGAATGGAAAGAGTAAAAAAGTTGAAGAGGCAGAGCCTGAAGAATTTGTGGTAGAAAAAGTACTGGACCGGCGTGTAGTGAATGGGAAGGTGGAGTATTTCCTCAAGTGGAAGGGGTTCACAGAGTAAGAAACCTCAGTGCTCCTATGGTTTTGTTCTAAGCCAGGTGTCTTGTGTAGTGCAGACTAGCCTTGGACTCCTATCCTTTTTCCCAGATGCTGGGATTATAGGTTTTTACCATACCTCATTTATGTTTTTATTTTGTTGAGACAGGGTCTCATGAATCCCATGCTAGTCTTGAATTTGCTGTATAGCCAAGGATAACCTTGAACTCTGATGTGCCTAGTTCCACCTCCCCAGTGCACAGGAATGCACCATCATGCCTGGTTTCTGTGGTTCTAAGGATTGAGCCCAGAGTTTTCATGCTTGGCAAGCACTCAACTTCACCCCTGGCCCTTTTGTACCTTTAATTGTACTTAGAATAGACTTAAATTTTACTTTTAGCTTAAATATTTTACCAGTTTGCCCAAAGGTCTGTATGAAGTCCAGAATTATCTTGTTTGAGATTTATTTAAGGCTTTACAAGTCTAGAGAGACGACTTGGTAGTTAAGAACACTTGTTCCTACAGAGGACCAGGGTTGATTCCCAGCACCTACATGGTGGCTCATAACCATCCATAACTAAAGTTCGAAGTATCCAATGCCACCTTCTGACCTCTTCAAGCACCAGGCACTTACGTGCAAGAAAAACATTCATACACATTTTTAAAAAAATTTTAGTAAAGCTTTAGCAATAGTTGAAACCTAACACATTAGAGTTTAACTTATTGCTTAAACTTAAACTTATTGCTATAATTTTCTGCAAACAGAAAGTTAAAGTTCTGTAAAGCATAACTTTTAAACTAGCATGAAATGGATTAAATGTCATTATGGCATTTTTAAACAAAATATATTATACTGAATTCTCCTTCCCTCTCATCTCTTCCCACCTACCCTAGTCTCTTTGCTTTTTTTCATGTCTTAATGTATTTTTTTCCCTAAAGCATATGTTGCATTAAACATACTAATTTGAATGTCTATGAACAAGAGCCTAACATTTACAGTATATTTATAATGTAGAAGATAATGCTGAAAATTGAGACATAAGCTTTGCCAATGTTGCAGTCTGAAGATACCAGCAGACCAAATTATTGAGTGCCAAGTGTTAATGGCATCATTCCTGGTATCCCTGAAATGACTCATTCCATCTAGTTCTATAAAGGTATTTGTGGTCAGTGCAAAAAACATTAGTGAGTCTGTCAATTGGTACAAGGGGAATCAAATTTCCATATTTGTGAGGTGATGCTCATTTTCTTCATAGCTCTTTTGAAAGACACATGGGATGATTACTTCAGCCTTGTGCTGTGGCAGGAGTTGGCAGTCTTTTCCCCAAAGCATCTGTATATGACTGTTACAGGCTTTGTGGGCCATTGATTTCTCTTTACTGCCTCTCTGCATGAGCAGTATAAAAGCAGCAGTAGATACTGCATTAAATGAGCATGGCTATTCCAGTGACAGCTTATGAGCCCTGAAATTCAATTTTTTATTTTCCTTTCCTCCCAACCTTGGGGAGTGTGCAGGGGTAATCCCAGCACTATGGAAACTGAGGCAAGAAGATAAAGAGTTGGAGGCAACATGGTGAAACTGTCATTTAAAAAAAAGTGTTTACAAACCATACAGCAGGCTAGATTTGGCTTTTGGTTTTGCCAGCCCTTGCTTTATATCATTTCCTAAATTGAGAACCCATGAAAAATTGAAAACATTTCATCTTTGACAGTATCAAAGGATCTTTATTTCCAAAACATCATTTGAAATTCCAAAGCTAGGCATAATATGTAAGGAATTAGGAATAACTGTTTTAAAAAACCTTTCTATAATCCCAGTATTGAGAGTTTACAGCTAAGCCTATGGTACATCCGACCCTGTCCCCCCCCCCCCCTTTTTTTTTTTTTAAAACTCAAGGGGTTAGAGACATAGCTCAGTTGGTTAAAGTGCTTGGGTTTGGTCCCTGTACCAAGTAAACTGAGTGTGATAGAGAATGCCTTTTATCCTGGAAATTTGGAAGGTGGAGACAGGAGGATTGAGGATTGGAATTGTATTACATAGAAAGTTTAAGGCCAGCTGGCATTACATGAAGTAAGTTGCTTATGGAGCAGAAAAGTATTAGTATTGATTGCCCTTAGAGTGGGGTTCAACTGCCTTTGTGGTAAAATAGAGGATTGCTCACTGAGGGATGTGAAGATGGGTGTGAAAGTAAATTTAGACATTTTTAGGTAATATGGGGAGTCGAGTGGTATTCCTTTCTATTAGTGTTTGGCATATGGAAATTTTTTGTGTTCCTTTCTATTAGTGTTTGGCATATGGGAATTTTTTTTGATCCAGATAGCTTTAAAATGGGTCCCAGTAATAGCAATGTTTAATTGAATCAACTTTTTGTTTTCTTTAACTGAACACAGTGCTGATAATACTTGGGAACCAGAAGAAAATTTAGATTGTCCAGAATTAATTGAAGCATTTCTTAATTCACAAAAAGCTGGTAAAGAAAAAGATGGTACAAAAAGGAAATCTTTATCTGACAGTGAATCTGATGATAGCAAATCGAAGAAGAAAAGAGATGCTGTAAGTATAAAGTACTGCCCGTTAGACTGAGTCTTACCAAAAGTTGATGGCTTGAGTTTTAATTACTTTGAATTTTTCCCCCTAGCAAGGATGTATTTTATTTAGTTTATATTTATTCTTTTACATTAGCATCCAAAGTGATAGGTTTCATTATGATATTTTCATGCGTAGGTACCCGATTATACTTTGTTCTAATTCATCTCCCTATCGCTTCCCCTTTCTGGTTAGTTTCCTTTTGAGGGATGGTTTGAGGCAGGGTCTCATGTAGCAGAGAATGGCCTTGAACTACTTATCCTGATACTGGAATTACAGGTGTTCACCACAGTGCCTGTTTAAAACTAGAATGGGTGAGGTGTTTTGGAGTCAGGGTTTCACAGTGTAGCCCTGCATGGCTTCAAAGTCACAGAAATCTGTCTGCCTTTGCCTCCTAAGTGCTGGAATTAAAGGCATGTGCCACCATGACCAGCTAAAACTAGAATTTTTTTCATTTGTATGGTTTTTTGCCTGCGTTTATACAAATGTCTGTGTACCACATGCATGCTTGGTGTTCCCAGAAGCCAGAAAATGGTATCAGATACCCTGGGACTAGAATTAGGCGGTTGTGAGCTACCAAGTAGGTGCTGACAATTGAACTCTGATCCTTTGGTAGAGTAGCAAATGATTGTAACCACTGAGCCTCTATAGCCCCTAGAATGATTTTAAATTCCAATTTAAAAAAAAAGAAACCATTTATAGAGCCAGGCATGGTGGAGCAAATAAGGTAACCTTTACCCTTGCCTTTAAAACAATGTATTTGCCCTATCTATTGGCCTAGTGTAATGATAATTGGAGGAACAATCTTGGTTGAATTAGGCTCAGGCTTTAAGTATGCAGCACACTCTAAATTGGTAAAAGACTACAGGCTTTAAATTGGGTCATTTGAACTACTTGTCAAGAACTTTGCATATAGGTCATTGAATTTTAATGCCAACTCTGTTGAGTCTAGATAATGTCCCAACTGCATAGATGAGAAAAAAAGATAGATTACAGATGGAGATCTGGAAGTAAAGTGCGTGCATAAGGGAAGCAGAACTTAGGTAATAATGCCTAAGCTATATTGAGCCAGCAGTGTTCTAAACAACTTAATTCATATTCATATGCTACCAAAAACTTAGGACATAGAGACTAATTGTTTCTGGTAGATAGTAAGTGTGAATCACAGAGCTTAATTAACTTACCCAAACTTACAGACATTTAAAGGGGTAGAGTTGTCATTCTAACCCAAACAGTCTTGACTCCAGAGCTTGGTTACACTGGTGTGAAACTTTAGTAATTTTAATTTATTGATACCATCAGTTCTCAAGTGCTTACACTCTACCTATAATTGCCAACATTTATTTTAGAAATTGAAAGACAGCCTGGTATGGTGCCTAGCTTTAGTCAGTTCTGGGGAGGCAGAGTCGAGCAGATGTCTTTGAATTCCAGACCAGCCTGGTCTATACTGTGAGATCCTTTGAGGGTGGAAGGCAGACAGTTTTAGGGCTGGAGAATTGACACAATGGTTAAGAGCACTTGCTGCTCTTCCAGAGGACCCATTTGGATCCCAGCACCCACTTGGTAGCTCACAACAATCTATAACTTAGTTCCAGAGGATCCAGCACCCTCTTCTCACTTCCTCGGGCATCTGGTACACAGACATGCATTCAGGTTAAAACACTCAGATGCATAAATAAATTTTTTTAAGAATAATAGTTTTTTAAAATGTTAGCAATTAAAGAACACAAAGTACTCTTGTCAAAACCCCCAAGTTCAGTTTCTAGCACCTACATGGGTACTCAAAATTGCCTATGACTCCAGCTCCAGAGGAGGCAATGCCTCTTCTGGCCTCCCAAGAGCAACTATACTTACAGATGCACAGAAATATACACATAATTTTTAAGAACATAACAATTCCAAAGGAAAAACTAAATAAGAATAACAGTTTAAGGCCAGAACTGATTGGAAAGTAAGCAGGGTTGCATTCACCCTGTAATCGCAACACATGAGAGGTGAATTCCAGGTCATCAGCTGCATAGAAAGTTTAAAGCCAGCCTTGCATAGATTTAATACCCTAGGTTTTAAAAAAAAAAATGATACAAATACATACAAGCATGCATATAAATAAAACCTATTTGATGTTAAACATGTTGTGAAGAAGAGGCATCTCTGCACCTCTTCACTGTCTAGTTTAAGGACTGAGATGATGGCTCACTCCTTGCACTTGAGTGACTGAGGAGATAGAAAATTATAGAGAATTGTTTGAAGCTAACTTAGGCTTCAGAGAACAAAATAAAGTGATTGTGTATTTCAGATAAGCTGACAAACCCAAGCTGGCCTTTAACCCTTGAGCCTCCATCTACCAAGTGGTGGATCAGTCCTGGGGCTTCATGCCACTATACCTGCTTGCCGTGATTTTAAGGAAGTGTGTAAAGATAGTCCCAAGTCAGAAAACTCAAAATAGTGTAAGTTTTTTTTTAATATCTTTAAAATTTAGAATAAATTCCTAGAAGTAAGTTAATTGGGTTTTATTGTTGTTTGGGATTGTCTTGGTTGGTTTTATGATAATAACTAATGTGTTTAGTGTAGTTTTATTTTTTGAGGTAGGGTCTCTAAACAGCTCTGGCTATCTTGGAATGCACTCTACAAACCAGGCTGGCCTCAAACTCTGAGATCCAACTGCCTCTGCCTCCTGGGTGCTGGGATTAAAGGCTTGTATGGCCATACCCAGCAATAATAACATTACATTTTAAAATGTTAATACAGTAATCACAGAAGTGGAGTCCAAGTATATTTATGTGTGCCACATGTGTACACCTACCACAGAAGTCAGGAGAGGAGGGAGTTGTCCCCTAAAACTGGAATTAGAGGTGTTTGTGAGCCACTATGTGGGTGCTAGGAATTGAACCCAGGTCCTATACAAGAGCAAGTGCTCTTACAGTACTCTTAACCACTAAGCTATCTCTCTAGCTCCTTGGGAATATATATGTCCATGATCTTGCTATGTAGCCCGGGGTACACTTAGATTTATGATCTTCCTGAGAACTGAGACTATAGATTTGTGCTACTATTAAGTGGCTGCGTGTTTGTTTGTTTTCTGCTGGGTCAGGGATTCTTGGCAAAGTTTTACTAAATAGCCCAGGCTAGCCTTGAACTTACTCTGCCTTTATCTTTAAATAAAGTCCTAGGTTTATAGAGATTTGAAATTTAATTTTAGGAGTATAATTGCTCAGTATGTTGTTGCACACTTGGAGTTCTGATTGAAGCAGGGAGATTGAAACTTGGGGACTAATGTAGACTCCATAGTAAGACTTTATAAAAAAAAATTTTAATATTTTATTTTTTAAGAAGAGATCTTGTCAGCTGGACTGTGGTGGCACACGCCTTTAATTCCAGCACTTAGGAAGCAGAGGCATGTGGATCTCTGTGAGTTCAAGGCCAGCCTGGTCTACATAGTAACAGGACAGCCAGAGTTACAACAGAGAAACCCTGTCTCAAAAAACAAAAGAAAAAGTCTGTCTAGCTCAAGCTTAGCTTTTAACTCCTGATCCTCCTGCCTCTAGCTACCAGGTCCTGGACCAAGCCCAGGTTTTCTTGCATAACAGGCAAAAACTTTACTAATAAAAATTACATGCCCAGTCCCAAGCATGTTTTCATACCAAACATGGGTTCTTAGTCTGGTTGTTTCTGTCTCACTGTTAGAAGTTCTGATTTCATAAAGAATATTTAGTGTTATTTATTGCATGAAAATATTTACACAAACTATTACTTAACCCTCCAAACAGGCTGACAAACCAAGGGGCTTTGCCAGAGGTCTTGATCCTGAACGAATAATTGGTGCCACAGACAGCAGTGGAGAACTGATGTTTCTCATGAAATGGTAAGTGTGTGGGCAATTATTTTGGGTTTTTTGTTTTGTTTTAACTTTTTGTTTGTGTGTGTATGCATAATGACAAAGAGAGTGCATGTGCCGCAGAGCATATGAAGAGTCCATTCTCTCCGCCTTTATGTGAATTCTTGAGTTCAAACTTACGTTGCTAGGCTTGTGTGCTAAACATTTTTTTCTGCTAAGCCATCCTACTGGCCCTCATTACAACTTAAAGATAGATGGGTAGAAGATACATTGGTTAGTTTTTTGTGTGTGTTTGGGGATGTTAAGTAGGATCTCACTGTGTAGCCCTGCCTGAGGTGGAATGCTCTGTATAGACCAAGCTGGCCTCAACTCAGAGTTCTGCCTGGCTCTGCTTCCTGAGCGAAGTAAGTGGAGGTTAAGGAACAAATACATAGCCTCTTTCGAGAAGTGAAGTTTATTGAAATGTAACCACAGCTACCTCTAGTAGCGATTATGTTCATATCAATTCAATTATTATTTGTTGAATGGATCATTTTTTTACCTCACAACAGGAAGGACTCAGATGAAGCTGACTTGGTGCTGGCGAAGGAGGCAAATATGAAGTGTCCTCAGATTGTCATTGCCTTTTATGAGGAGAGGCTGACTTGGCATTCTTGTCCAGAAGATGAAGCTCAATAATTGTTTGCATTTTTATATATATTTATATATATATAAAATCTGGATCTTGGGTTTCAAATTACTAGTGTCAAAAAACAGCGTTCTAATGAAAATAGTTTGATATGCTGGTTTTAAAAGTATTGACAGTAGTTGGGATATTTTTGGTTATTGTTCTGCATCAAAAGGCACTGATTCCTTTGAGCAAATAAAAGCTTTCTGTAGTTGCTTCCTTTAACCATAGAATATTTGATACCATGTTGTATTTTCCTCAGTTTGAAGAACAGCTTTTCTTAAACACTGGGGAGATTGACAGTTACTACTCAATCAGAACTTATTTTTAACTGGAACACAGAGGTCTGTTCTGTGTTTTTTGTGTGTATGCATAAAACATTTGTGTAACTTTTTTGTTTTGTCTTGTTTTTTTAATGCTCAAAAACTGTAGATGAAAATACACACATGTTGATGAGATTCCATCATTATGAACATTTTCCTAAAACCATAACCTTTCAAATTAAGTAGACATTTCAGTAATTTAGTGGACAGTTTTGATTGGATAGCTTAAAAGCAACCACATCAGAATTTATGTATTAACACATAAATACAGTGGTTTATTTACAAAATTTTGTCCAAACCAACTTCCCCTTCAGAAAATGAAATTAGACAAAGTGGTATGATTTAATAAGATTTAAGCCATGCATGGTGGCACACACCTTTAATCCCAGGACTCTGAGGCAGGCGAATCAAGGCCGACCTGATCTACAGAGTTCCAGGTTGGCCAGGATTACTATGTCTTGAAACTATGTCTTGAAAAGCAAAATAGGGAAAAAAAAAAAGTTAAATTGGCATATAAAGGTTCCTTTAGGGAACCATTCCTTTGCTGAAAGTTGAAATCTGTACTAAAAGGTTATGATTCATGGAATATCTGTTCTCTGTGGAAATGGAATCATGGTTAGAGATAATGTTGGCAATTGAAGACCTGCTGGCATAAATGAGTGAACACAATTTGGTAATATAAATTACCAAATTAATTAATGACATGCATGCTTTTGCTTTACCCTGACTCGTTCCTTACTGGTAGACTCAATCTTTTCAGTATTTGTGTTCTGGCTCAAGAAGCCAGAAAAATAACTTTGTAGTATCAGAATGTCATCCAACTGTATATTTACTTTATTGTAAATAATGGTGAACAGTGGTCAATAAATAGTTTTATATTCCTTTATGTGATGATTTCTTTGTCATTGTCTGATTTGCTCTGTAATGAAAGTGGAAATATCTATTCACAGTTCAATTATTATTTTGTTTTTTAGACAGGGCTCTATATTTCAGGCTCTCCTTAAACAGTCATCTTTCCAAGTGCTAGGGAACCTTTTAGTTACTTTGAAATAGCCTCGCCGGGTTGTGGTAGCATGTGCCTTTAATCTCAGCATTCAGGAGGCAGAGGCAGGTAGATCTCTTGAGTTCAAGGCCAGCCTGGTTTACAGAATGAATGAGTTCCAGGACAGCCAGAGTTATAACAGAGAAACCCTGTCTCAAGAAGAAAATAGTCTCACCTATCCCAGGTTAGGCTTAAACTTCTGGTGTTCCTGCTTCTACCTCATGAGTGCTGGGATCAGTGACATGTGTTTATTTATTGCCAATAGAAGTGGGGCTGAGTAACCTCAACAGTGACCATCTGCGTAATGGAGAGGCTAACAGTTCTGTAGCTTCGTGAAGCTGGAATCCTCAGTTCAGTCATCCCAGCCTGGTGCTGAAGGGAATCACCTCGGTACATGTTGGGAGGCCCAAAAAGCTAGAGTTTGATGGTAGCAGGGAGGATAGACTTGACTGAGCCTGAAGCAAAGGCAGGGAAGCAATACTGCTTTTCTCTTGAACCTGTTTTTTAAGATTTTAATTTTTAGGGGAGAGAGGTATTTGTATCCCCTAGAGTAGATGCTGGGAACTGAACTCAGGTTCTCTAGAGGAACAGAAAGTATTGCTCATTACTGATGATCTTTCCAGCCTGCCTTGGAGCTCTGTATCTAGGTCACTGTTGGAAGGGCTGCCCACTCTAGGGAGGGTCTTCACCCTCAGGTAATCCTTTTGCAAATGCCCACAGAAACATACCTATTGATACCAGTCTCATCAAGTTGACCTTTAACCTTTACACCTATTCATCTTTTCAGGGTCTTAACTAAGCAGTGCTTATTGAAAAGGAGAATGTCAGGGGAGTAAGTTTTAATTGTCATTTTTTTCTCTTCCTGACACTTTTGTTTTACTTGTCTCAAATATATCACACTCAGTCTCTTAGCCAAAGGCTTTTGAGAAGACATTTTTACTTAACGTTTGTGTGTCTTCAACTCAAAAGACTCATTGAATCCTCACACCACAATACGTTGAGGGTGGTTGTATCCATGTGTACCATTTGTGGGAACATGTTAGGTTTTGGAGAGTAGCCTCCCAAATGCTGGGATTACAGGCATGTGTGTATAAACATGATTGCTCCATGGTATCCTTAAGGGGAAGATTTTTATTGCAGATAAGATAAGAACAGCCAGAGGTATCTAGAAGAATCCAGAACAGAGAGAAATAGATGGAACATGGCCAACAAACTGGACCTAGCCAGGGCTTTCTGTGAGAGGGGAGAATAGAGAAAACTGAGAGAAGTAGGAGCAGAGCAGAACAAACAGAATAGCTGGGCTATAAGAAGGATGACTAGCTGGGGAGGGAATGCCATGAGCAGGAGGGAGAGTACAGGAGGTGAGAAGGTTCTTGAGCTACTGAAGGAGTCTGGTAGGAGCAAGCACTTTGATGTGCTGATAGGCGCCACAGGAAGCCTGTGTCCCTTCTGCCAGAGGTAAGGGAAATGACTCCTTCGGCAGATGGAAACCAGTTTCCCAAGTTCCTGAATGCAGATCTAACTGCTAGAAATCCTATAGTCCAGGTTAGCCCACTTCTGGATATTTGAACTGTTTTTTGGAATTTTGAACCCACTATGCCTGGGTAAATCATGTGTTTCTAAAAGAATTTTTAATTTTTCTTTTTAAAATGTTTTAAAAATTAAAAGAAAAAAATTTTAAAAAGAAAAATTTAGTTCTAAGTATGATCATACCTAATTTCAAGTTATATTACAGAGTCTAAATAACAAGAGTAACATGATACTGACACAAAAACAGAAATGCAGATAAATGGAACAAAACAGAAGGATCCAGATATAAATTTGTGCAACTGCAACCACCTGGTATTTGACAAAGATACCAAAGTACTGGAGAAATGTTGGAACCTAGACGCTCCAGGTGCAGTCTCTCTCCCCTTACAGCTGCTACAAACAGCTGCCGTGGCCTCCAGCGGCATCCTGCCCCACCCCCATTCCTGGGAATGGTCCCTTTCAGACAGCAAAGCCATAAGCAGAAGAGCTTCAGGGGAACCTGTCTCATCACATACTAACTAGGCCCATCGTTCTTCCCGATGCTCCTCTCCTGAAATGTACTTGAGAACTTCAAATACTTGCCTCAGCCAGAAATACAGAAAACAAAGTCTCAGCCTAATTAGATGATGTCAGCTGACCCTGGCCCCATTTTCTGTGGCACACCTGCCCTCCCCCTTACTCTCTCTCATAGGACCTTTAAAAAAAAACAAAAAACAGGTCTGTTGTCCTAGGCAGGCTGAGGCTTTTTGCTTCTGAACTCACAGCAATATCTGAACTTTTTCTCTGAAGAACAACTTCGTGTTTCTCTGGAACTCTGTTTCTTCCTAAACACCTACCAGAGGAAGAACAGTCTTTTCACTAGATGGTTCTAAGAAAAGTGGGTAACTTACCCTTCTGGTCTGCTTCCCTGTTGGTGTGATAAACACCATGAGCCAAAGCCACTTAGGGAGGAAAGGGTTTATTTCAGCTTGCAGGCCACAGTCCATCACTGAGGAAAGTAAGGACAGGAGTTCAAGCAGGAACTGAAGCAGAAACCATGGAGGAAAGCCGTTTACTGGCTCATGCTTAGCTACCTCAGGTTCTTATACAACCTGAGACCACCCGCCTAGTGATAGCACTAACCCACAGTGGGCTGAGCCCAACTGCATCAATTAGCAGCCATGACGGAGTCCTACAGACATGCCCACAGGCCAACCTGATCCAGGCAATACCTCGATTCCAATTCGGATTCCTTCTTCCCAGGTTATTCTACTGTATGTGGACTTAAAGATAAAAGCTAACCAGCATACCTAAGAATAGGAGAGTGACACAGGTCCCTTATCTGGTTCTGCACAACAGAAGCCCTAAATGGATCAAGGACCTTTAGTGTAAAACCTGAAGGCTCTGGAACTGCTTGCTAGAAGTGGAGAAGTAGCTTCAGGATGGAGGAACAGGTAGAAAGGCTTTTTCACTCAGGAGGAAAGAAAGTGAATCTCTAGGAAAAAATACTCTCTTGGGAAAAGAGACCATTATCCTCTAAAAGAGACAGACTTCAGATTGGAAATCTGCCTGTTATATCTGACAGAGGGTTAGATATATTCTTTGTCAAGAATATACAAAGAACTTAAAAGCTTAACCCTGAACGAGCAACCCAATTAAAAAAAAAAAAAAGGCTAAAAGACTGAACAAGTTTGTAAAAGAAGAAATACAAGTAGCCAATAAATACGGGGGGGGGGGGGGTGTTATTGTTTATTTGGAGGTGTTTTGTTTGTTTGTTTGGTATTTGGTTGATTCATTTCTTGTTTGATTTTTGTTGTTGTTGGTTTTTTTTTTGTTTTGTTTTGTTTTTTATACAGGGTCTCACTAAATGAGACCAAGCTGTGTAGACCAAGCTAACCTTGAGCTCACAGAGATCCACCAGTGTCTGCCTCCAGAGGACTGGGATGAAAGATGTATGTCATGAAGACCAGTCAAATAAATATTGTTAAAGTGTTCAGCATTCTTAGCTATTAAGGAACTGCAAATTAAAAATACTGTGAGAGTCCATCTCACCACCATCAGACTGGCTGGCTACCATCAAGAAAACAAGTTAGGTGTGGTACTGCATGCTTTTAGTCCCAGAACTCAGGAGGCAGAAGCAGATGGGAGTTCAAAGCTAGCCTGGTCTACACAGTGAGTTCCAGGCCAAAATAAGAACATATATACCATTTATGAATTTTTTTAAACCTACTATATTATGAACAATTCTTTCTGATTGCCAAGGCCAGGCTAGGACTTCTCAGGTTTTCTTTTTATCCAAGAATATGAAATTGAAGATTCAATCAGAGGTTTTTGAGGGGCAGGGAATTTTATTATGTATCCCTGGCTGGCTTGGAACTTACTTTGTAGACCAGGCTGACCTCAAACTCACAAAGATCTATCTGCTTCTGCCTCCTAATTGCTGGGGCTAAAAGGGTACACACCCAGATATCACACAGATTTTTTTTTAAGAAGCAAGACAACTTTACTGAAAGCAAAAGGAAGTACAGATTATAGAGGGATACAGGGTCAAGACTGACATCAAGCCACATAAATGACAGTACTGACAAGGCCTGATTATTGTTTGAGCCTTCCTTTTATAGGGTTCAAGAGAGACAGGGTTTGTTAGGAAGGGGTATAGTAAGGGTAGTTCTCTGTTTTTAATTGATAGATTAGATCGTATATTAATTTTTACTACTGCATAATGCATTTGATTTTAGATTAGAAACATACCAAGTTATGTGAAACAGGTTGCTACTGTGCTTTTTTACCCTCTAGCTCAGAAAAGAGAAAGGAAGGATAGAAAGAAATCTTCACCACCTGGAGAGAGAGAGAAAGAAAGGAAGGAAGGAAGGAAGGAAGGAAGGAAAGGAGGAAAAGAAAGGAAGGAAAGAAAGGAAGGAAAGAAGAAAGAAAAATTGGTTCACAGACTTTTTTGACTATCTGAAGCTTGGAGAGTAAGAGCTGATAGTGAACCCTGACTAGCTTCAATAACCAACCAACCAACAACCACCCAACCCCAGTTCTCTCAGTTTCAATCTATATATACTCTAAGCAAAGTTCCCAGAAGTCCAAGTGGCAATCATGAGGACAAGCTACACATGGCAAAATAATAGCAGGTAGCCAAATTACAGCCACTAGTAACAAACAGTCTAAATCAAACTCTTTATCATCCACTACATCTAAGATGGGAACAAAAACATAGTCCAAACATCATTTTGTGTTTGTAAAGAAACCAAAATCACAAAACTCCTTCAAATAATCCCGATACATCCTCCCCTTTTACCAAGCCATAAGTCGTATGGTAGTGATTTTTTTTTTTCTCTGAGGCCTTCTGTTAGGCCATCTCTTCTCTCTAGTATTCAGGAGTTTATTAAATGAAAAACTCCTCCAACTCATACATAGATCTAATCATTTTCTTCCCATAGTTATGCTTTTCAGGTCAGTGGTAGAGGTCAGGGTATTCAGATCTCCCTGGATCAAATCTTTATCAGTTTCAATGATACCCACAACTTCTCATTTCCACTGGAATATATGCATATGCCTGGCCTCAATGCAAGATATTTTCTGCTTTCCATTCAGATGTTAATATGTCTTTATAATATATGGGTTGATTTAACTCTGCAGTTCTTTTTATTGTTCAATGTCTTTTGGCCACTGTTATTCCTGTCTCATTGACATTCAGAAAATTTAAAGTTAATAGTGCGCTATGTAGTCTATCTCTGGAGGTCTTTGTTATTCTTTTTTTGCCTTTCAAGCACTTCCTTTAATGTATGATTAGATCTTCCTATAACTGCTTGTCCTATAGGATTGTGTGGTATGCCAGTAATGCTTTATGCCAAAGTATGCAGTTTTTTTTTTCATTTTACTAGAGACATATGCAGGGGCATTGTCAGTCTTGATTTGTAAAGGTATTTTCATGAATTGCTTCCAGTAAATGTGTAATTATAGAATCAGACTTTTCAGAACTCAAGGCAGAAGCCCATTGAAATCCTGAGTAACTATCAATAGTATGGTGTACAAGCTTTAGTTTTCCAAATTCTGCAAAATGGAAAACATCCATCTGCCAGGTTTACCCCTTTCAGTACCCTTAGGGTTAATTTCAGTGGACAATGAGTTTAATTATATAAGGAACATGTTGAACAATTTTTTTATAATTTCCTTGGCTTGTTGCCAAGTAATTGAGACGTTCCTTTGAAATGTCTGCTGTTTGCATGATATTTTTCATGAAATTTTGAGGTTTCTAACACTACTAATAACTGATGGATCTCATCGTTATCTTGTGCCAATGGGCCTGACAACCCTGGGTGAGATCTAATATAAGTAATATATAATGGACAGTTTCTGTCTCAGATTGCTTGTTGCAGTTGCATAAATAATGATGTTAATTCTGAATAATCAGGAAAATATTCAGCAGTTTCTATATGCGAAACAACCCTTTTGGAATACTGAGAATAAGTGATGATGTTAAGAGATTCAGGAAAGTCTAACCATACATAAAAATAGCATACAACTGTGATTTTTTAACTGAAGCACATGGGCTTTGACTGACGTTGCTTACTTTTTCTGACTTGTAGCCTGCTATTCCTAATTTATTCACATCAGTATAAAATGTAGGTGCACCAGAGATAGGTATTCCTTTAACACGAAGGAAAATTCAATTAGTTCTTTATTTTTTTTTTACAAACTGAATATGCTTGCTTTTAGGATATTTATTATTAATTTCTCCCAAATAATTGCTATAAGCTCTTTGCCAATCTTCACTGATTACCCATAATGACATAATCTCAGCATTAGTAATAAGGCAGTACTATTTCCGCTGAATCTGATCCTGACAGCTGACTAAGTCTTATTCTTCCTTTATAATTACACCAGCAATCTTTTCTATATAAGTCTTTAGTTTTTTACTTTGCTTATATACCATAAATATCCATTCTAAAATATTATCCTTTCTCTGCATAAGAATCCCAGTAGGGGAATGTTTTGAATGAATGATAAATCTCTTCCTTGTAAACTTTTGCTCATCAGCTGTTACATGCCCGCAATCCTAGCATTTGGGCGGTTACAACGAAAGGATTGTTGTGAGTTAGAGACGGCTTGGGCTACATAGTGAGACTGTTTCTCAAAACAGCAACAAAATCAACACAGTCGGCATGGCAGTGCAGTATGTTGCACTAGCATGCCATCTCTATGGGCAGTTTTTCATCCCCTGAAGCAAAAATGTTAGCACTTGGCTCCAACCAGTCATCACTGATCCAACTAGAAACTGACACAAATACTGCTGAATTGAAACAGTAGCCAGTTTTCTTACTATAAATGTTGACTGCTGAGGCCTGTGAGTATCCTTGATGCTAAATAGAGTTTGGTTGCCAAAGTTCCAGATTGTTTAGCTAGGGAAATATTAGTCTATCAGCTATATTGCTCCCCTTCTTTGCTGAAATTTCATCTTCAATGAGAATGTCTACATGGCCTACCTGAGTTGGTGATTGTTGGTTGGGAAAGGAATGTAGCCACTTCACTGAAAACCTTGCAGGCCTTTTTTCTTTAAGTACTGGAATATGCAAAAGTTATCTATTGCATACTGCAAGCATATCATAAAGCCATCCCTGGGGCAGGTGTTAATGCTCCAGGAAGAGATAGATAAACCTTTAAGCAAAAAAGGAAAATTAGCACACCTAAAAATGAATCGCACCAGAAGAGCTGAATTCAGCCAGCAGGAGTTTACTATCATTGGCGGGTCATTGTCTCAAATGTTCTTTCAAATTCTTTGTAATCACCTCGAGGTTTGCAGGCCACAGAAGAAATGATGCTGGCTCCATCCTGGATCGCACCTGCATACCAGGATGGCCCCTGCTGAGACAACTGTCTCCTACTGACCATCATATGTATACCAAAAACGGACCCTGGCCCTTTAAAAGTTTTTGCCAGCAACAACTCTCTCTCTCTCTCTCTCTCTCTCTCTCTCTCTCTCTCTCTCTCTCTCTCTGGCCCTACCCTAGCAGTGCGCTTTTGTTTTCTCTCCTACCCCTTTCTCCCCTTAATATGTATACTGTTAATTTTTCTTATTAAAAATGCTCCTGCGTTTTTATTTCTGAAGTGCGACTATGCGTGTCATTTCTTAAAGTGCGTAAGCATGCCATATCTGGGTCCCATAGAAGAATGAATTACTGTGTTCATTTGCCATAAATTTCTTTCGTCGGTCTGTTTTCTTCTGTGGGGTATTCGTGGAACTATTTGTGGGTGAAGGCCGGCAAGTAACCCGCAGTTGACTTACTTAACAATTTGCTCAATCTCTCTCTCTCTCCCTCCCTTTCTCCCTCTCTTTCTTTCTTTCTTTCTTCTTTTCTTTTTTCTTTTTCTCTTTTTTTTCAAGATAGGGTTTCTCTGTGTAGTCCTCCTGGCTCATCTGGAAATCACTCTTTAGACTAGGTTCTCTTCTAACTCAAAGATCCACCTGCCTCTGTCTCCCGAGTGCTGGAATTCAAGGAGTGTGCCACTACACCCCTTAATTTGTTTTAAAGATAAGATCTCAGCTGGGCAGTGGTGGTGCACACCTTTAATCCCAGCACTCAGAATGCAGAGTCAGACAGAGCTCTATTAGTTCAAGGCCAGCCTGGTCTGTAGAGTGAGTTCCAGGATGGCTAGGGCTACACAGAGAAATCCTGCCTGGAGGACAGCCAGAGTTACACCAGAGAAAGAAAGAAAAAGAAAAAATCTCAATAAGATCTTACACTATTCCAGGCTGACCGAAAACTCACGACAATCTTCCTGCCTTGGTCTCCTCCTGAGTATTGGGATTACAACCATGAGCTACCACACAAGGCTCCTTTGTTATTGTTATTGTTGTTTTGTTAGTTTATTATGAGGCAGAGCCTCATACTGTAGTTCAGGCTGGCCTGAAACTCATCGTTTAGAACAGGATAGTCTCAAAATTTTGGTAATTTTTCTACTTCCCAAATGCTGCTCTTACAGGTACGAGCCATGTAGGCCAGGATTTGTATAAGTTTGAAGCCACCTTGGGTTGCATGAGACCTTGTCTCATAAAAACAGGAACTAAACATGGTGATACTTGCCAGCACATGGGAGGCAGAGGCCTTTGGATTTCTATGCATTCAAGGCTAGTCTGGTCTACATAGGGAATTCTGTGTCAGCCAGCGTTATGTAGTAAGACCTTGTCTCAAAAAAAATGTTTGGTGTTTTATTGTTTTCTATTTTTTTTTTTTTTGTCTTTTTTTTTGAGAGAGGATCTCATATGGCCAAGGCTGGCTTTAACTCCTTCTGTAGCCAAAAATGACCTTGAACTCCAGATCTTTCTGGTTTTATCTCCCAAATGCTGAGGTTACAGGTGTATACTACCGTGCCTAGAAGAGATCTGATCAAACAAAACTTAGAGGAAAAAAAAGAAGATACATAAAAGTTGGTATTCCAGGGTTCTTATTAAAAATAAAAGATGTTACCGGTGGTTCAGTAGACAGGAAGTTCAGAGGAACTGTCCTTCAAATAGAAACTTATTTGGAGAGTTATAGCATCATGCCCATTTGCAGCCATGATCGGATCCTTCAGATCTGAAGAACAAATTCATTAGGAAAGATAGCCATCATAGATAGCACGGGGAGTGTGAAGGGAAAGAACTTTCTGTTCTCTTCAACCTACAGAATTGAAGGGGAATTATGTTCATTGATGTTGCATTAACAAATGAAAAAAATGGTGCCCGCAGGACATCAAAATGCCTCCAGGATGTCCTGGTGCCTGCAGGGAGCAGGAGGCTGGTGCCTGTGGGATGTTCTGGTGCCTATGGGATATCTAGATGCCTGTGGAGGCCCTGCTGCCTGTGAGATGTCCAAGTGCCTGTGGGATGATCATTGGCAGGATGCCCTGGTACTTGTGGGATGTTCTGGTACCTGAGGGATATCCAGGTACCTGTGCGGGGTCCCAGTGTCTGTGTGATGACCAGGTACCTACGGGATGTATGGGTGTCTACAGGATGTTGTGGGGCTTGTAGGATGCCCTGTTGCATGCAAGATATCAGGGTGCCTACTTGGTGTCCAGGTGCCTGAGCAATGTCCAGATGCCTTCTGGAGGCCCATGTTCCTGTGAATTTGGGCAGAGAGGCCCAACTTCAGGACAAACTTTGTCATGCTTAGGCTATTATTGGCCAGGTGAATGTCCGTGATCAAAGCAACCTGATGCCTCCAAAAACCATGGTGATGCCCATGATCCATGCTTCTACCACACAAGCTGGACTTAATTTTTATTTATTTATTTATTTATTTGTTTATTTATTTATTTATTTATTGAGGGCACAGGGATGGGAGTGTGGAACAGGGAGGAACGGAAAGGGGGTGTTATTGAGATACACTGTATGAAACTCAAATTATTAATAAAAAGTATTATAAAAAATGAAAAAGAGAGTCCTCTTGGAGTACATTAGACCAAAAGTCTAATGAGCACTCCATTTCTCTCCCTGTCCCTTCCATCTGTCTTACAGTTTGTGGTCAGTGTCTGATGTCTGTTTGTTCCTAATAAAGGATTTTGTTATCTGTTTATTGACTATCGCAGAAAGCAAGATGTGAGAAAGGAATGAGGGGTACTTTCTACAAAAGTCTTTAACAGTTTTACAAGGGACAGAGTTGTTTTACTGACCCTAACTGACCCAGAACAGGACTTAGAGCCACAAACAGATGTCACCGGCCTGTATCCACAGATTGCTCCCAATATTCATGGTGAGTATTTATCTTACAGTCGCTTTCAGTCTGCTTTCAGAAAGTGACTACCTTAGTACAGACAGACAGACAGACACACACACACACACACACACACATGCATTATTCCAGGTCAGGGCATGAAAGATCTTATAGTTTAAGATTAAAGCTATGAAGCTATGGTTTATCAGTGGTAAAAGCTGATTATATGGTATGCTGGCTAGTTTTATGTTACCATGACACAAACTAGAGTCATCTAAGAGGAGGGAACCACTATCAGATTGGGCTGCAGGCAAGCTTTTTCTTAGTGATGTGGGTGGGCCAGGCCACCTTTGGGCTAGTGGACCTAAGAAATCAGGATGAGTAAACCATGAGGAACAATCCAGGAAGCATCATTCCCCCATGGCCTCTGCATCAGCTCCTGCCTTCAATTTTCTGCCTGTTTTGAGTTCCTGCCTTGGCTTTCCTCAATGGACTGAGATTCAGGATATGTAAGCCAAATAAACCTTTTCCTCCCCAAGTTGCTTTTGGTCATGGTGTTTTATCACAGCAATAATAACCCTAACTAAGACACATAAGAATTCCAAGGCATAGTAAGGTTGGTTATATTATTTTCTTAAGCTGAACTTAAACAGGCGGGAGTACACAGTAAGGAAACTGAGAACACAGTTTTAAGTGATCCCAAGGCACATTATGAACTTGGTTGCAAGATCTGGCAAATGTTCAGTTTCTGAAGTGGAGAGGCATTTTCAGAAAAAGCTGTTTCCACAATTAAAACCATTGGGGCTAGTACAACTGTGGTCCTGAAGGGAGATTCTTTTCAGTTTCAGAGAAACAAAGGAGTTCCCAGGGGTCAGGCTGGGAAGGGGTTTCACACCACACGACATAGGAGTCCACCGCCAGGAGTCATAACGCAGGAAGTCACTAGATAAAATAAAAGGTATAATTCAAAGTTGTCTTGGACCTGGGGAAAGGGTTGGTGCCAGGGGACAGGGTTCCCAGATTCGAAGAGGAGGAGGAGGAGGAAGAGGAGGAGGAGGAGGAGGAGGAGGAGGAGGAGGTTGTATCAAATCTCATCCATACGTGTCTTTCCTTGTCTGGTGAAGCAGACACAGCTGACCCGTGGCTGGCCTCCCCCTTTCTGCCTGGAGGAGCAGCATGAGTGGTGTGGTCTTTGCTGCGTATCCATCGTGCCTTTGATCAGAGCCCGGGAGCCAACGTGAACAGGAACTCGGGAAACAGCCGTCAGTAGGGCATTCTCTCTTTATTACAGGAGTCATGGTATACTTATAGGGTGCAGGCAGGGGAGGGTCACAGGTACCCAGGGATGGGATCCATTGGTTAAGACAAGGATACTGGAGTAGCCTCATCTGCATGTGATGCTCCAAGTCTAAGCAACAAGGTCCTGCAAGGGCATCTCTCAGTAGATGGGCTCACATCACTGGGCTTCTAGCAACAGCACAGATAAGCATCAACCAAGCCACATTCCTTTGCTAATGACCTTCTGTGAAGCAGGCAGTATTTAATATTTAGCTGCGTTCTGGTCAGGGCTAAAAGTGAGGAACAACCAAACTCCTTCTCAGGATAAGAAAATCAGGGGTTCAAGGCCTGCTTCAACTCACTGTCAGCTCTAGGACAGTCCCACAGAGGAGGAGAAGCAGGAGGAGGAAGAGGAGAAAGAGGAGGAGAAGAGACAAAACTAAGCCTTGTCAGCACTGTAAGAACACAGCATGCTTTGCTTACCAACTCTGTCAGAGCAGAGACTACAGAGGGTAGTCTTTCTCTGGGTAGGCAGTCAGAATCTGTAGCCTAATAGTTCCCTATATCAAATCTCAAATACTTTGTGCTATAAATTTTCTTCCATTGTATAAACCACCATATCAGATTACAATATATTTAAAAAAAAAAAAAAACAAACAAGGACCACCATGTTCAGTGACTCACATTTATAATCTCAGTTCTCAGGAAGTAGAAGCAGGCAAACCTCTGAGTTCAAGACCAGCCTGGTTTATAAAGCAAGTTTCAGGCTATCTAGCATGATACAAAAAAACCTGTTTTAGTGTTTTATTGCTGTGAAAGGAGAACATGACCATGGCAACACTTATAAAGGAAAGTATTTCATTCAAGCTGGCTTACAGGCTCAGAGGTTTACTTCATTATTGTTATGGCAGGGAGCAGGATGGCACAAAGGCAGACATGATGCTGGAAAGGTAACTGAGAGTTCTACATCAGGATTGGCAGGCAGTAGGAGAGACACTGGGCTTGTGTGCTACTATCACGGAACGGTCACGCAGCCATGGGTTGGGGGTGCTTGTGACCCCAGGCTCTCATTCTGAGGAGCTGCCAGGAATCTGGTCCATCCCCTCTGCAATCGCTGACAGACCACAAGCCACAACATAACTCTGCCCCCTCCCAAAGGTGGGCCACCATCAGGCAGAGCCGTTTACCTAGAGTTGCAACTAAATCTCTGTTCCCGGGAAAATGTCCAAAGCACCCCAGGATGCAAATGGGGCTATTCCACTGGGTACCAAAGATCCTCCCTCGCCTTTACCCTATAAATGTAATCACCCTTGCTTTAATAAACAGAGAGATGGGAAAGGAAGCAGAACCTCATGGGCAGAGAGAGAAGCCAACACACCTGGCTTGAGCATTTGAAACCCCAAAACTCACCCCCAGTGACACACTTCCTCCAACAAGGCCATACCTCCTAATCTCTGTTAAGTATCACCACTCCCTAATGACCAAGCATTAAAAATCTATGAGCCTATAGGGTCCATTCTTATTCAAACCACTACACTCTGTCTTAAAACAAAACAAAACAAGACGTCTCCTATGAGTGATGAGAATGAATGAGTTTACAAAAGGAAGAGTGGAAGATGAAGTGCCACTTTTTAGTAGTATGCCAGAAAATACATGTGGAATCAGAATATCAGCCATTGGCAATAATAGCATACCATAATAGCAGTAAATGGTTCCAGGCTAGCGTTATCAATAACTCTAAAATTTACCCATGAGAATTAAATATAGACTAGAGTATTTTAAGTCAAAAGGATCTCTTCAAATCAAGCATGATGATGCATGCCTTTAATCTAGGCACTAGAGAGACAGAGGCAAGCTGATTTTCTTTCTTTTTTTGTTCTGTTTTTTTTGGGGGGAGGTGGTGGTTTCAAGACAGGGTTTCTCTGTTGTAACCCTGGCTGTCCTGTAACTCACTCTGTAGACCAGGCTGGCTTCTAACTCACAGAGATCCGCCTGCCTCTCCTCCTGAGTGCTAGGATTAAAGACATGTACCATCACCACCAGCTGCAAGCTGATTTCTGAATTCAAGACTACCCTGGTCTACAGATCAAGTTCCAGAGAAACCCTGTCTCAAAAACAAACAAACAAAAATTACCACCTTGAACTCAGTGAAATCTGCCTGCCTCTGCTTCCCAAGTGCTGAGATTAATGACATGCCCCACCACAGCTAGCTCACTCTTTTGAGGTAGAATCTTGCTATATTGGCAGGCTGGGCAATCTTCCTGCTCCAGCGTCTTAAGCACCATAGCTTGCAGTCATGTACCACCAAAGAAAGAAAGAAAGAAAGAAAGAGAGAAAAAGAAACAGAAAAAGAAAAAGTGGTTTTGTTTTTGTTTTTGTTTTTTTTTTTTTTTTTGTGAGACAGGTCTCACTCTGTAGGTCAGGCTGGTCTTGAACTCACTTAAGTTGACCTTGAACTAATAACAAAACTCCTACCTCAATCTTCAGAATGCTAAAATTACAGGTGTGGCATAAAACACTTGTTCAATTTTTTTATGAGTAAAATTAAAATAAAAAAACAAAAACACATAAAAGGGGCCAACAAGATGGCTCAGCAGATAAAGGCATCTAGTTCTAAAGACCTGAGTTAGATTTCCAGAACCTACATACACACACTCATGGGCGCACACACACACGCACACACACACGGGTACACACACACACATACACACACACACACTGAATAAGTGAATGTAAATTGTTTGTGTTGTTTTTCAAATAGAGTTTATGTAGTTCTAGCTGTTCTAGAACTCACTGTGCAGCCCAGGCTGGCCTCGAACTCACTATGCAGACCAGGCTGGCCTCGGACTCACAGAAATCTGCCTGGCTTGTCTCCCAAGTGCTAGGATTTAAGGTGTGAGCCACTACACTCAGCCAGTAAGTGTAATTTTTTTAAAAAGTGAAAAGATAGAGGCTAGAGAGATGACTCAGTGAAATCACCTGTAACTCTAGATCCAGGGACTCCAACGCCCTCTTCTGACCTCTTTGGGAACACACACACACGGCATACATTTGCATACACATACAGATACATACACATAATTTTTTAAAAAATTAGATCTTAAAAAAATTTTTTTGAGGGTGAAAAGATAGTAAGATAGTACCTTATACCATGGCTGGGAGGTCATAGACCCTGGTGGAAAAGGTACTGTTAACCCCACATGTGGAGAATAAGGCCATCACCACAATTCTGAGCCAAATTTGAAGCAAGTTTTACTTAAATTAATTGAATACTAGTCAGCATGATGGACTCTGTCCAACGGCCATTCCAAGACTCCCACAAAATGATGCTTAGTCACATTTGGCAGATGCTTATAAAGACAGAATCCATAAGGCTACATACTTCCTAACAAGTACAATCAAAGGCAAGCGTATATCCTGATGTACTTCCTGACTGGGTATCTCCCACCTACAAGTGACTAAGATACCTGGTGCATTCGAAGCGCATCCAGTGCAGTTGGATTATCCAAGCTTACTTAGGGAATTGAAACATGTGGCCTGTTACCTCATGAACAGCCCCAACCTAGCAGTCCAGAAAGCTGACTGTCCTTGGACAAGAATTATAGGATTATCTCTTTTTGTTTTATAGATCTCTTAGGCACAGTAATTAAAACTTAACTTAGCTCTTACAGCACCACTGTCATTTTGCTAGGTGGACGTGTGCCCGTCAAATTGCCCTCTAAATATTTGTGTTTATGCCCACAGATCAGTACTGCCATCCGTTTTGGTCAGGAAAGCTTCTCGCAGTGGGAGTGCTTACTGCAGACTGGTAACTAGCCAAAGTTCTGAGAATAAGGGACTACTGAATGAATGCTCGGCCCTAAATGGGACATCTACATCACACCTCCAAAGCTCAAGGAGCATCATCTGTATCTGTCAGGGTTCTCTAGAGACACAGAACTAACAATGTAAGTATGTATTGAAGGAGGAGTTACCAGATTGCCTTACACCGTTGCGGGCCATGGAAGCAGGGAAGCCTCTGCACTGAAACAGCCATCAGAAGCAGAGTAAGGATTTGGAAAAGTTTGTTATATCGACAGCTCAATGGTGGTGTCTCTGAAACTCTGTGCAAATGCAGAGATTTTTTTTTAATGGTGCTTATAGCCTTTTCAGCATTATCTTTAACTACTTCAGCATTGAAAGGCTTAACTTTCTATCAGCCTTAGAGGATCCATGTGACCAATATCAAACTGAGAAATCCCTTTCTTGTGGACCCGGCATGTTTACAGAGGCGGGGAGAGTGCTGAGGCTAGGGCATTTGTGATAATCACAGGCGGCTTTTCCCCAGAGAGCTCTAAGTAATCATTTCTTCCAGACCAAGGCTCTAGGTGGTCTCCGCAGTTCTGTTTTCTCCCTTCATTTTGTTTTGACTTTGTTTCCTCCTTCAACACAATATGATCGAAATGGTTGAGGCTGAGTTCAGCAATGGTTGTTTCACACTGGAGAGCCTGAAAACCTGGTAGCTGCTCAGTCTACAACAAGCCTCAGTAGTTCCAATTTGACACCAAAGGCCTGGAGGATTTCTGGAGAATCACTGGTCCTCTGTCCAAGTTAGTAGCCAGAAGCTGGAGACAAAGACATGGCCATTTGGAAGATATTTAAAATACAAGCTATAACACAAAGCAACACATGAAAGTCTGGTCCCCTCACCTCTATAGTGACCGTGTAAGTGAGCGTGCAGTGAGACCACTGAACTGGACCACTCTGCGGGTAGAAAGAAAAGTTTGTTGTGGGAACAAACTGTCTAGCTGCCTCTGAGAATAGAGGACAGCAGCTCCGCAGGAAGGCAAGCAGTGTGGGTGGGGGGTTTTGAGCTGATGCAGGCTATTCATATTAATCAGGAACTAGATGCTCTTGCCTGAGGCAGCTGACTGTTAGGGAGATAGTGGTTTTCCTGGTAAACAGAAACCTGGCTTTAGAGATTCACAGAGGAATGCTGAGTTTAGGCTTCTGTTTAACCGACAACAATCCTTCTGCTTACCCATCCAGACTCCTTCTGTTTTGGACATTGTCACTGGCAGCAGCATTTTGGGGACCCACTGTTGTGGAACCACCTACTCACCACCTCTTAACCTGCCTCCTGGACTGCCCTATACCTACTCCCTGAAGCTGTCTTACATCATCTGCAGAGGCCCCTATTAACACGGGCTGGCAGGCATCCTTTCTCCCTCCCTCTCTCTCTCTCTCTCTCTCTCTCCCCCCCCCCTCCCTCCCTCCTTCCCTCTAGGTGCTCTCTTGTCTGTCTGTCTTCATCTTTCACTGTCTCTGTGTCTCTCTGTGTCTCTCTCTCCCTTCATCACTTTCTCTATCTTTCTCTCCCTACTCCCATCCTTCTCCAAAGCTCTGCCTCTCCCATCCTTCTCCAAAGCTCTGCCTCCTCCCTCCTTTATCTAAATAAACCTTTCCTGTGGAATTCTGCTGCATTCTGGCATGTTTTTAATATTTCACACTTTGGATGTAGTAGACTACCTCCCAGGTATTCTTGCTTGTTTTTGGCTGGACTTTTATTTTATTTTACTTCACGTTTTTGAGACAGGGTCTATGTAGCTTGGGTGGTCTAGAATTTGTTATATAGAATAGGCTGGTCTCAAACTCATAGAGATCCGATTATCTCTGGAATGAAAGGTATGTGGCATCATACCTAGCTTGTATGTTTGATTTTTGAAAGATTTGTTTATTTTAAGTTTTATGAGTTGTTAACTGCTGAGCCGTCTCCCCAGCCTCCTCTGTGTATAGTTTTGCAGAATATATATGTATATATAATATATTAATAAAAATTAATTATATCATGCATAGTTTTAACATGTCTTAAATGTAACATAGATATATTCATATATATGAGTATAAATTAGTGTTCTTTTTGTTGTCACTGTTTGTGTGTGTTTCTGTGGGTACAGTGAGGGTATGGGCACATGCACAAGTGTGTACACACTGTTCATTGTTGTGAAAGGCAGGGATTCACTTCAGAGGTCCTTCCATTCACCTTGCTTTTTTGAATTTTTTTGGGGGGGCTTGTTAAATTTTATATATTTGTTTTTATATGTATGGGTGTTTTGCCTGCCTGTTAATCTGTGCACCTTGTGCATGTAGTACTCATGGAAGCCAGAGGAGGACGCTGGATCCTCTGAGATTGGAGTTACAGATGGTTGTGAGCTGCTGTGTGGGTGCTGGGAATCAAACCTGGGTCCTCTGGAAGAGCAGCCAGTGCTCTTAACCATTAAGCCATCTCTCTAGCCCATTGATGTGTTTTTGAGACTGAATCTCTCATTAGCCTGGAACTTGCCAATTGGCTAGGCTGCTGGCTAGGGAGCCCCAGGGATACACTGTCTCCATTTCTCCATATCTGGGACTCTAGGTGGACACCACCCTGTCTGTTCGCTTTACAAGGACGCTGGGGATCGAACTCAGGTCCTTCATGCTCTCATAGAAAGCACCCTACTGGCTGAGCTGTTTCCATAGACCTATTTGTTTGTTTATTTCTTTGAGACAGGATCTCACTCTGTAGCCCAGGCTAGCCTCAAAGTTGAAACAATTCTCTTGCCTCCACTTCCCATGAGCTGGAGCCTGCCTCAGGCTCCCCAGTGTTGGGATTATTAGTGGCTCTGGGGTACGGCCCCACACAGCCTCCTGAAGCAGATTGAAGAACTCCTCCTGACCACCCTCTTCCCAAGATCCCTCTACTCTGGTGAAGATGGGATTCTTGGCTTCACCGCTGGGAAGAACTCCTGCAGAACCCGGTAGGGAGCAGTTGCAGTTTTCTGGTTTGCAGAGATGAGATGACAGCTAATAAGATGAAATTCTAGGCTGTAAGAGCTGTGTGTGTTTGGGGGGGCGGGGGTATAAATTCAGATTTTCTTATTTTTATTTTTTTGTTGTCAATGAAGGTTTAATCTTGTTTTTGAGATTTCCAGAAAATGTCCAGGAAAGCAGTATGGTCTTCTTCAAGGTCACACAGGCTCTGGACCTGAGCAAGATTCATGGCTAGTCTAGCATTGTTGTTTGAAAGTATTTCCATACTGAAAGAAGTACTGTATCTATTGTGGGCAACCCTGGTGGCTGACAACCGTGCTGTGTTCTTGGCTCTTGGTCGCTGAGAGCCTTCAACCAGACTCCTTCCTTTCCCTTCCTGAGTTCCCTTAATTGCCCCTGACTTTCTATCCTGCCTCAGGATTTTAGACATGAGCCCCACAGCCTGCCAAATTGATGGTTCCTATGTCTGGCAGTCGACTGCAATTACCCAGAAGGAACATAAAACACCAGAGTCTAGATGCTATTCCATGAAGTTTGAGCCAGAGCAATCAAGACTTGTAGCCCTATCTTTAGGGGATGCAGCGAGATAAATCTTTTTTATTTATTCTTTCTTTATGAAACCAAGTCTCACTATGCAACCCTGAATGGTTTAAAACTCACTGTGTGCACTAGGTTAACTTCAAACTCATAGACTTCAACCTGTCTCTGCCTTTTGAGTGCTGGGATTAAGGGCTGGCCACTATGCCCAGTTTATGTAGTGCCGCGGACAAACCCTGGACATCCTGCCTGTGAGTCAAGCACTCTACCAACTGAGCTACACCACCAGGCGAATACCCTTCCTTACATATTACCCTGCCTCTCTGGTTCACCAAGGCTACTGCTGAGTGTTGAGGCCAGACCCAGCACTTAAATACGGCTTTCCTTTTTCTCTGCCTCCCAGGTAAGTCTGAACTGAATTCCCCAGAAAGGGGGAGAAAAAGCCACACCTATGTTAATGATTCTACAGAGCTGACTGATGAGAACTTCATGACTGAGGAGGGTTGGAATGTTGCATTTATCTTGACAGATTATCTTGAGCAATCTTTGATCCCTTTCAAAGCTATTTATTGCCTACTTCTGTGTGTGACCTAAGACCTCTTGGATTCTTTGGGGACGTATTAACTTAGATCTCTAGCTTTCACCAACCCAGAAGCCAAGAATAGTGACAGACAAAATCTCAAAGCAACAGATGAGATCCCTTCCTTTACTATTCTCAAAGCTATAGTAGAGATTCCCCCCCCCCCATCACTCAAAGCTGTGGTAGAGGGGGCCCCTGTAAAGATTTTCTTTTAAAATGTGTATGTGGCTGTTTTCTGCCATTTGGGTCTGGGCTCTCAAGCCTTCTTTGTTTGGGGCTAAAAGGTAAAGAGTGTAACCGTTTTCCTAAAGGCTACAGTCATTTCTAAACTCTGGATCTAAGCTTTGAAGTCTTTTGTAACTGTTACTTACTGTTACTTTTCACTGGTAACTGGACTCCTAACGGAAGTCCACCCCTTCTGGTTCCTCTTCTCCCAGCAGTTACTGAAAAAGATCCTAACTTGTAATTTTTTAAAACCTCCAATAACTCCACCTTAGCTCTAAAAAGTTTAGGAAGGAACAGAAAGGAAGGAGAAACTTTTACTTTTACAGAAACGTTTACAGTCCCTTCCGGCTGTCTTTATCTGTCTAAGCCTGGGGAACTGGACTACCTTCTAAAATTCCTTATCCCAATAACATCTTGTCTCCCCACTTACCTTAGTAACCTCCTTTGTCGGAGGCTTCCCAGCAACTATCTGCCTTCTTTCTTGTTCTCTCAAGCTATAAATCTTTGTCTGAGCCTTGTTTCTGTCTACTTTCCTTTCCCTATCATTTGCTTCTGGAGTTCACTTTTCCCGTCACCACCCAACTAACTCTCATGCTCACTCTACCCCGTCACCACCCAACTGACTTTTCCAATAGATACACTCTCTGAAATAGCCCCCCTCCCCCTGGAAGCTATTCCCAGAAGTCCAAGGGCATGTAACCATAAGGAAGGCTGCACAGTACAAAAAGCTTCTTGGCAAAGCGTTCACTTACATATTTCCCCTCTTTCTACTAAGATGCAAGTTGTATGACAATGATTACTTTTTCCCTGAGGCCTTCTGCTAGGCCATCTCTTCTCCCTTTTGGTCTTCAGCAGTTTATCTTTTGCATTCATACATGATGCATTACTAACAGAGAGTGGAAATTCAGGGGTTTCGAGGTTGCTGGAATCAGACCTTCCTCCCCTTTATTATAACCTGCTTGCCTTATGTTCCCATTAATTTTGAGAAGCACATTAATTTATGACTTTGTTTTGTTTTGTAACTGTAAAAAGCTTTGAAACCACTACCATGTTGGAACATGACATTTGTGGTCACCTGACTGTCCTCAGGCCGTGGTAACTCATATATATTGTTCGTTTTTTTAAGACAGGGTTTCTCTATCATAACTCTGTCCTGGAACTGGGGATTTCCTTTAATCCTTTAATTCCTTTAATGTGCCTTCAATCCCAGCACTTGGGAGGCAGAGGCAGGCGGATCTCTGTGAGTTTGAGACCAGCCAGGTCTACAGAATGAGTTGCAGGACACCCAGAGTTACAACAAAGAAACCCTGTCTTGAAAAAAAAGAAAAGAAAAAGAAAAGAAAAAAGAAAGAAGAAAAAAGAAAAACCAAAACAAAGAACATGCCTCCATAAGATTGGACTGTAGGCAAGCTCATAGGGTATTTTCTTAATTAGTGATTGATGGGTGAGGCCAGCCCATTGTGGATGGGACCATCCCTGGGCTGGCGGTCCTGGATTCTGTAAGATAGCAGACTGAGCAAGCTTTCAGAAGCAGCATCCCTCCATGGCCTCTGCATCAGCTCCTGTCTCCAGGTTCCTGCCCTATTTGACTTCCTGTCCTGACTTCCTTAGATGATGGACTGTGATGTGGAAGTGTAAGCCAAATAAACCCTTTCCTCCCCAAGCTGCTTTGGTCACGGTGTTTCATCACAGCAATAGTAATTCTAAGACACTTAGCTTTAAGAGAACCTGCCGATGGATTTCCATGACTCTCTCCCACGTGGGGTGTGGCCTGGAACATCTGCTCTTTCAAACTCCAGCTTAGGTGCTTTGTTCTACCTGGAAGTCTTTATTCCTTAGTTTGAACTTTTCACCCTTTGTAGCTCTGAACTGAAGGGGACATGGTTCCAGAAGAGGACACTGGTCCACCCATGCTGAAATCATTCTATGAGGGTTTATGTTGTAAGGGTTCCTGAACTGACAGGAGCCAAGCTATTCTGGAGAGACACTTGTGGCCCCATAGCTATCTGGAGGCAGAGGCAGGTGGATCTCTGTGCATTCCAGACCAGCTTGATCTACAAAGACCCTGCCTCAAAAAAAAAAAAAAAAAAAAGAATTAGAAAAAAGAAAAAGAAAGGTGTATAGTCTCCAGAAATTTGCTGTGCTTGACAGGGGGATAAGGGAAGGGGAGACCTCCTCTAGAAAGGGTGTGCCAGATGCTCATTTAAATATACTATTATTACTTATTTTGTGTGAGCACAAGCGTGCCTTCTCAACTTGGTGTGCATCATGGGAATCAGTTCATGGGAATTTGTTCTCTTCTACCACATGAGTTCAAGGAATTGAAGTCGGGTCGTGAGGCTTGGTAGCAAGTACGTTTTCCCACTGAGCCATCTTACTGACCCACCAGGATGCCACAGACATGCCAGGTGAGAGCCTTTATGTGAGTGTACAGCGGGGCTCCTGTGAGATAATTTGCCCTGGGTGAGCGATGCCTTACTTTCTCAGCCCTGTCTGGAAGGAGTGGGACACTTCATTTTCTGGCCCACCATGGCCATGGGATCCTGTGGGCTTGGAATGGGCCTTTGTGCTTTAACAAAGACTCCCTTTTTAATGAGGCAGGGAAGTGGCAAAGGCCTGGGTTGAGGAGTCTTGAAAGCTGAAACAATAGGAGACTTAGAGATAAGCTAGATAAGACTGTGTTGGAAAACTCAAGGGTTCCAGAGCAAGACTTTAGGGGACTTTGTCCAGGCATAGCAGGATCAGCTGGAAGGGTAATTGGTTGAACCCCACCCCCTTTGTTTTTTTGTTTTTGCTTTTTTTTGTTTTTTTTTGAGACAGAGTTTCTCTGTGTAACTCTGGCTGTCCTGGAACTCATTCTGTAGAGCAGGCTGGCCTTGAACTCAGAGATCAGCCTGCCTCTGCCTCCTGAGTGCTGGGTGCTACTACTGGGTGCTACTACCACCCAGCTTGAATTCCTCTCCTATGGTCAAGTGAAGTGGGGAGCCAGAGAGGCTTGGTGGTTAGAAAGGTCAGATTGTAGTATGCTGTCTATAACTCCAGTTCCAGGGAATCTGATGCTCCATACAGACATTCATACAGACAAAACACCAATGCACATAAAATAAAAATAAATACATCATTAAAAAAATAGGATAATATGCATGTATTTGGTTGAGACTGGAGTTCAGCTCCTAGCACACAAGTCAAGTGGCTCATGTCTGCCGGTAAACTCCAGTTCCAGGGAATCCAATATTTCTGGCTTTGTACTCATCTGATTTCACATGCACGTGGGTGCTGGGAACCGAACCTGGGTCTTCTGGAAGACCAACCAGTGCTCATAACCACTGAGGCAGCTCTCTAGCCCCACTTTCTGTCTTTTTCATGCAACTCACAAACGCCTGTCTATGTGCTACCCACGGTGGGCTGGGCTCTCCTGCATCAGTTACTAATAAAGACAGTTTACCATAGACACACCCATGGGCCATCTGATCGAGATAATGCCTCAATGGAGGCTTTCCTCTCAGATGACTCCAACACAACGTTAGCTAGAACAACAGACATGTGCCACCATACCAGGTTTTTAATATTTATTAACTATTACTACTTCCTCTTTTGTAAATCACCTGCTTCACACTGAAGGAGTTAAGAATATGCCATTCCAAAACACACTGCTCTTGCATACTGACTACTGTGAATTAAAGGACCTTAAAAATATAGCAAGTACTGGGTCTGGAGGGATGGCTCAATGGCTAAGAGCACCAACTGTTCTTCCAGAGGTCCTGAGTTCAATTCCCAGCAACCACATGGCAGCTCACAACCATCTATAGTGGGATTTGTTTCCTTCTTCTGGCGTGCAGGTATACATGCAGATAAGCACTCATATAGATAAATAAAATAAAATCTTTAAAAAAAATTGCAAGTACAAGATCACTCTGACAGTGCATTTCTCAAAAGCCAATGGGATTCCTCTATGAAGACACAGAATTATTTTTGTTTGTTTTTATTTATTTTTGGAGACAAGGTATCACTGTGCGTCTCTGCCTGGCCTGGAACTTGTTATATAGACTGAGTTAACCTCAAACTTGTAGAGACCACCAGTGTTAATAAATATCCATCATTGGTTTTTCCATGTTATTTATTAATCACAAGTCATGAGAAGTCTCAGGGGTCGCCGCAGCCCTAGGTGCTTTTTCATTCCAAATCCTTCCTGTCTCCACCCAGTCTTCCAATATACAAATGATGGGCGCCTAACTTTCATCTGCCTTAAGGTTAAGGAAAGGCCTATTGATATGGAGAACTGGGTGGCCACTCCATTGTTTACAGGTAGGAAAAGGTTCCCCTACTTGTTACAAGGCATCAGAAAACACTCTTCTTCTTTTACAGCATATAGGAATATTATCCATAACTACGAAATATCCCACAAAACACCAGCTTTCTTCCTGAGTGCTAGGATTAAAGGCGTGTGCCAGCACCCCCAGTTACAAAATTATTATCATCAAAGGTGAGAAGTTAAAGTGAAAAGCCCAGAAACTCTTGTGGTAAAGGCACTAACCTCTCCTGGGTTTAATGTCAAGTACTCCCTTTCCCAGAAATCCTTGTTGCCACGTAACATTTAACGAGCCAATCCAGTGCCTGGGTTCTGACCAATCAGAGAGATCCCCTGCTCCCTTTAAAAAACCTTGCAGGAAGTTTCTCAAGGTCGGCCATCTTTTGTGGTGGTGCCAGACCCCAATGCACGGGTTTGCTCTGCAGAGTAAAGGCTCCTTGCTTTTGCATCAGAACTGGTGGTCTCCTGGTGGTACTTGGGGAGGAGAGGGATTTCAAAAACTGGGCACAACAAAAGCTTGATGTGGAGACACATTCCTGTTGTTTGCTGTCGTTTGCTGTGGAAGCTGAGTCAGGAGCATCAGGAGTTCAAGTTCCAGGCCAGCCTTTGGCAACTTAATGAATTGAAGACCGGCCCAAACTACAGGAAACCCTGGCTAAAAATAGACTATACAGTAAATAAAACAATCTCAAAGCAAAGCAGAAATCAAATCAAGAACATCTGTACAGATCATTCTAGAATCTTATCTTTTAAGCATCCTACATAATTCAGTAACTTTTTTTTTTTTTTGCAATTCATTATACTTTGCCTTTACAGTAAATGAGTAATTGACTCCAATTGTGTCTCTGTTGCTTCAGAGCCTATGAGGACTCTGGTACAGTTACAAACTTGCTTGCTTGTTTGTTTTTGTTTTTGAGACAGAACCTCACTAGACGAGACAAGCCTTGAACTTGCAATGCAGTTAAAGATGACTTAGAACTGGATCCTCCTGCTTTCACTTTCTGAATCTGGGCATTCCAGGTGTGGACCATCATGCTTGGTCTACAATTGTGTGGGTAGGTAAGATGACTCAATGGGTGAGGATGCTTTCTGCCAAGCTTGATGACCTGAATTCAATCCCCGGGACAAACATGGTGGAAGGGGAGAAACCATCCCTTTCCTGCAAGTTGTCCTCTGACCTTCACACTTCTGTTTGTGTGAGTGCACACAGAGTAAACAAGTAAATGTAATAATAAATACATAAATTTGTATGCTTTTTTTCCTGCTAATCATTTTTTAGTGTCATTATCCCCCAGCTCAGCGGGGACTTGACGAGATGGAGGTGGAGTTTTTTGAGTCCCTATGCTATCTTTTCTTCAGTGCTTGCCTCTGTGTATATGTTTTTAATGTACTCTATTACATTTGAATGATTCAAAAAGATAAACAGAGAAAAGGAATCTCCCTCTGTCTTAGTTATTACTTTTCTGTTGCCATGACAAAACACCATGACCAAGGCAAAGCATTTAAGAGAATATTTATTGGGGCTCACGGTTCCAGGATCGCCACAGTGAGAAGCATGGCAGCAGGCAGGCAGGCATGGAGCAGTAGCTAAAAGCTTACATCCTAATCTGCAAATCGGAGGCGGAGGGAGACGGAGACAGAGAGACATACACAGACATACAGGGAGACAGAGTGCTAACTGGAAGTGGTTTAGGCTTTTGAAACTTCCCAAACAGTTTTACCACACAGGGAACAACTGTTCAAACATATGAGCCTATGGAGACCGTTCTCACTCAAACCGCCACTTGCTCTCACCCCTGTCCTCTACCTTCTCCTTATCCAATTGTAACCTTCCAGGGGGAGACATCTCACACCCGCACACTGCACTGGCACAGCACTGAAACTGTGTGAATGAGCAAAGAATGCCCTCTTCAAGAGCTGCTACACTGTGACAGGCAGCTGTTTTGAGACCATTTAAGTCAGTAAAGATGAGATGCACATCAAGCACAATACTGTCTGAGAACTATGTAGGAAACCCTTTCTTACTGTGCAATACTGGACTGTTATGTACATTAGCTCCCGAACAACCCAGTTGAGTAGGAAGCTGTCCAGAGCGGTTATCTGGATATCCTTAGACGCAATCAACTGAGAATTGCACTTATTAAAAACAAACAACAACAAAAAGACTATTGGGCTGGTGAGCTGGCTCAGCAGATGAAGGTGCCTGCCACCAAATCTGAGGGCCTGAGACAGATCCCTGACCTGCAAGGTGGAAGGAGAGAACCGTCTCCTGTAAGTTTTCTCTGATATTCCACCTACAATGTGCACATAGCTTCATGGACACACATGCAGGCAAAATACATGCATACATACATAAATGCTGGGAAAAGATTTTTAAAAAAGAAGATGGAAAGTTGGGTGGGTGGAGGAGGGATCTGGGAAGAAGAAGAGCAACAACAACAAAACCTTATAAAAACTAACTTTGTCTGGGCTGGGCAGTGGTGGCTCACATCTTTAATCCCAGCACTCAGGAGGCAAAGACAGGCAGATCTCTCTGAGTTCAAGGCCAGCCTGGTCTACAGAGTGAGTTGCAGGACAGCCAAGGCTACACAGAGAAACCCTATTTCTAAAAACCAAAACAAAGGAACAAACAAACAAATGAACAAAACCAACCCTGTGTCTGTGTTGAGCACATTCAGATTTCTGTTGTCATCCAACAAATAACATAAGCCAACGTTTTTGTGGCAATGATGCTGGCTAAAATTTGTACTGTAAGAAACCTGGCCATGCTTTAGACTATAAGCAGGAAGGTGACTGTGGGTTGTAGGTCTTGAACCACGCCTCTGCTGCCTCCACATGGCTATTCACTGCAACTATTCATGACCTAATCGGAGCCAAGGACTAGAGTCTTCATTCCGTCCCACAGTGCAGAGCAATAGCTCAAGGTTCTTCCGAGAGGAAGGCTTCCCTACCAGATTCTCCTTCATGCTTAGCTGGTTTGAATCACACTACACTTCGATTGATTTCAAAGGTTTAGGAATGAAAGGTTTATGTTAGAGATATGTTCAAAAGCACTAAATTTGTTCTTGTCAGTTTGTTGTTTGTTTTTTTGTTTGTTTGAGATAGAGTCTTTCCTGGAACTCACTATGTAGACCAAAGCCTGCCTCTGCTTCCCAAATTCAGGGATTAAAGGCAAGAGCCGTGAGTCCCCGCTTATTTTTGTCAGTTTAAACTAACCACCTTGTTATTTGTAGTTTGCAATGATAGCATAAATTCACCATTCCAACTAGTGTTTATTTGCTTATGAAACAGGCCTTGACTTTTAAAATGAAATGTTTTTAGCTGGGCACGTGTCAGTAATCAGAGGACTTAGAAGGCAGTTGAGGATCAGAGCTCAAGGGCTGGAGCCAGCCTGGGCCACATGAGATCCTGCCTCAAAAAATAAAACACGAAAGGGGTGTGGTGGTGCATGCTTTCAATCTCAACCCCCTCAAAAGAATAAGTAAATAAAAATTAAATGTTGATAACACGAAGCTCTTTTGGAGAGGTGGTGTCTCTCCGTGTCTCTAACATTTTAAGGGATGAGGCCTTTCGTTATTTTTGTTTTGTTTTGCTTGTTTTTGTTTAACAGAGACAAGGTTTCCCTGTTGTGACTCGGGACTGCCCTGGAACTCACCCCATAGACCGGGCTGCCCTCAAACTCACAGAGATCCACCTACCTCTGCCTCCCGAGTGCTGAGATTAAAGGCGTGTGCCACCACCCAGCTGATGAATTATTATTAATTGTAATTACCTTACTGAGCATGAGCCCTCAAGAACTCTTTATGGAGAGACAGAGGGAGGAAGGGAGGTGGACGTGTCGGGTGCTGGGAAGGGAGCCCAGGGCATCATGCCTGCAAGGCACTCTATCACCTGAGCTATGTGCCACATTGGTGCCTACAGATGGTTGTAAGCCACTATGTGGATGCTGGAGCTGAACCTGGATCCTCTATCAGAACAGGAAGTGCTCTTATTAGTCAAGTGTGGTGATGCTTGTTTGTAACTCTGGTACTCAGCACGTGGGAGGCAGATGGGTGATGAGTTCAAGGCTAGGCTGGGCTACATTGTGAGAGCCCCATCTCAAGGAGGGAAAAATTAAGTGACAAGCAAAACCTCAGTGTAGTGTTGTGAACTTGAAATCCCAGCATTTAGAATTCAGGCAAGTACAACTATGCCTGGATAATTGTAGCTTCTTTCTATTTTGAATGATTTTCATATTCTTCCTTTCCCTGGGACATAGTAGACACTCACTGGAAAGGTTTGTGGCTCTGTCCAGAGTTGTAACATTAGGCTCTTAGATGTTGTATTGCGGAGGGCATCTGTACTTGAAATCCTGGTACTCAGGAGACAGGATGGTAGCAGTGTGTTCCTGGCCAGCCTATCTACACAGCCCCAGCAAACACAGAAGTCAGAAGTCAGGTTCTTGATTAGCCTGGACCTAGCAGGCACTCAGGATCTTAGACATGCTGTACTTTGTTTTCCAGGCAATGATACTCACTTAGATAAGGATTTGAAGGAAAACAAACAAACAAATCAACCCCAAAACTATGGCTGCATACATTGTAGCCTAAGTGCAATTTTAGGTCATTAACTCTTGATGGTTCAGGACTCAGAGATACAAGTACAGGAAAAGACATTGCATTTTGATAAGTTTTGTCCAGAAAGTCAGTGCAGCCATGGAATACACAGACATTTCCAGGAGAATCCCAGGTGTTCCCAGGTTCAAAGGATTCACTAACACTCCCGTTTCTGAGCTTTTCTTTTTTGTCCTTAGATTTACCCATTTTATTTTATGAGTGTTTTTGTATGTATGTGCACCACGTGGGTGCCTGGACCTTAGCACTCACTGTGCGGTGAACTGGAGTTATGTGGGTGCTGGGAACCAGGTCCTTTGCAAGTGCTCTTAACTGCTGAACCATCTTCGCAATCTGGACTATTGAGGTTTCCCATGCACACAGGTGGGTGAGATCTAGCCCAAGATGGTATTTAGGAAATGTGCATATAATTTAGCGGATCTCATAGCTTTCTCCTCATAGTTCATGAAAATACAGAGAAGTGGTTTTTTTTTTTTTTTTTAAGAAATTACAGAGAAGTTAAACATATTTTACAGCAGCCACACGCCCTCCACGGAGAACCCGCTGTTAACACCAAGTCATGTTTGTTTACCAGTCTTTCCATCCTGATTCTTCACTGTTGAGGAGGGAGACAAACCCCCTGGCTGGGTGCGGGTTCCCCGGTTTCCCCATAGGAGGTGGGCGGGGGCGGGAGGGGGCGGGCGCGCGGGGCGGGGCGGGGCGCTGCGTGCGCCGGACGCGGGGCTGCGCTCCTCGCGTGCGCTCCCGGGCGCTCGCCGCCGCCGCCGCCGCCGCCACCGCGCCTTGAGTCAGCAAACTCCGCCGAGCTCCCGGGCCCGCGCCGCCGCCCAGGACCGTGCGTGAGTAAGCCGAGCTGCGGGGAGGGAGCGGGATGGCGGGCGCCGCGGCTGCCCAGCACCTGCTCAGCGGGGTCGGGATGCGAGAGATGCTGGCGCGGGCGTTTTTATTTTATTTTATTTTTAAATTTATTATTATTTTTCCTGAATGCAAGGCCAGGAACCTTTGAGTTTAGAGGCTGGGAGGGGCAGGGAAGGTTTTTTTAAATTTTCGTCTTTTTTTTTTTTTTCCTTTCCTTTTCTTCATGGGATTGTGGGATTGATGGGAAAGGCCGTGGAGGAAAACCCACGTCGTCGATCCGGTTTGAGGACTCCGTGAAGCAACAGCCTGTTTATCGGTTCTGGACGCATTACACTTTGCTCAAATTACAAGGGTTCTTAGGGGGAATGGATGGGTGGTCACGGGACGTCTGTTTCCGTATGGCACGGGCGCGTGGGGGAGCGACGGGTTGGAAATTGAGAGCAGAGGGAGGTGTTACGTGATCTCCATCAAACCCTTTCAGTTTGCCACCGGGGAAACCAGGGCTCGAAAGGTGGGGGAAGTAGAAGGCACCCGGTGGGAGGGGTGGCTGCTGGGAGTGGCCGGAGTGGGGCTGGGGCACTAGGGGACCCCCTCTAACCATGGCGCATCTTTGAGGGGCTTTTCAGGAGGGTGAGGAGGATGTTAAGTATCCTGGCAACAGTATCTCAGGTGAGGCAGAGGAGTCTGCATGACTTCGCGTGATTCCGGTCCATAAGGCAAGGATACAGATGTCATTCCTGTCTCACCCAGCTTCTCAGTGTCTTCCTCCCTGTTAGCAAAAACCTTACCACTAAGCTGCACCTCAGACCCCGTTTATTTAAAGGAGTGGTAGAGGTGAGGTTGACTGATGGACTGTTTTAAACAACGATAGAAAGGTAGATATATTTAGAACTGACTATGTGGAGCCGGTCAAAGACCTCATTAGCAGCTACTTCTAGTTAACTGAATGTCCATCCGGGTTCTTCTGTTAGCGTATTCTTTTTTTTTTTTCTTTCTTCCTCCCTTCCTCCCTTCCTCCCTTCCTTCTTTTTTGGTTTTTCAAGACAAGGTTTCTCTGTTGTAACTCTGTCCTGGAACTCACTCTGTAGACCAGGCTGGCCTCGAACTTAAAGGGATCCACCTGGCCCTGCTTCCCTAGTTGCTGGGATTTAGGGAACTCTCCACCACTGGCTGTCAGTGTGTTCTTGGTTACAGAAATGGGCCTAGTTGGCACTGACCTCAAGGAGGCGTGTCCATGGTAGTGGTGGGGTGGGGTTGCTGTCTTTTGGCTATCACGCTTGACTCTCCACTGCTCTGGACCGGGTTACCCCTCTTTTTCTTTCACTTATGGGAAGACCTGCAGAGATTGGTGTCTTGAAAGTAGAAATAAGCACCGTCATTCTTTTCAACGTGTTAGTTAAAGAGTCGCCTCCGTGTTCCCCTACAGCAGTTCTCATTTACTTTAGAGCATTCTTGATCTCTTCTTTTCAGCCTTGGCATGGCACTACTTTCATTTTGAATCTAGCCATTGGGGGAACTGGTTTCTCTTTCCTCTTTTAGTATCAGGGTTGTGGTGCAAACAAACACTTGTGAAAGGCAGAGAACAAGGTCCTGCCTACAAAGGCTTTCATTTTGAAGAATTGCAAAGAAGGGTGTTGGTTAAGGTGGATGCTTGGAAAGTCCCCCAGATTAAGGGGCTGTTTTCACCAGAGGTGGTAATGAGTTAACACAGACTCTCCATATCTTTTTCCATGTAGGGGCTAAACATTGGCCTGTATAAACTTTTGGTTTCAGACCCTTCTGATTTGAAATCTTGGGACAGTTGTTTAAGTCATTATTGGCAGAGTCAGGCATGGTGATGCACATCTGGAATCCCAGAGCTTGGCAAGAGGATCAGGTGTTTGAGACCATCCTTAGCCTCATGGCTCCTTGTCTCAAAAATAACAAATCAGCTGTCCTGGAACTCCATATGTAGATCAGGCAGACCTTGACCTCAGATCTGCTTGCCTCTGCCTCTCAAGTGCTCACATTAAAGATGGGTCTCTCTGCCCCACCCCCCCTTTGGGAGATACTGTCTCATGTAGGCCAAACTGGTATAGCAGAGGATAGCCTAGCTCCCGACCTCCTAAGTACTTGGACTACAGGCATGAACGATGATGTGTAGATGAGGGTGGCCTTGAACTCTCAAGTGCTGGGGTTACAGGTGTGAGCCACATCTGGCACTATTATTATTGTTATTAATTAATTAATTAATTACTTTTGAGAAAGAATCTCATGTGGCTCAGGGCTGGCATCAAACACAGTTATGTAGCATGCTTGATCTCCTGCACCTACTTTCCAAGTGCTGGGATTACAGGCATGTGCTACCACCTGCTGATTAAAAAGGTTTTTCTGGCCCAGCAGTGGTGGTGCACACCTCTAGTCCTAGCACTTAGGAGGCAGAGGTAGGTGGATCTCTGAGTTTGAGGCCAGCCTGGTCTATAGAACAAGTTCCAGAGTTGGACTGGATGTAGCTCAGGGTGGAGCACTTGTCTAGTATACTTGAGGACCTGGGTTTGCTCTCCAGAGTGGCGATCTCACCAAGTCATCCAACAGACTAATAAAGCCAGCTGTACTATTTTTCTCAGCTTACATCTGGGGAAACTAAGGCATCAAGGCATTTGAGCCTTCTCTAAACTCAGCTCACAGTTGTCATCACCAAGCAAACATGTTGCAGGTTTCTGTAAGAGGTAATGGTAGTTAGGACTCATGTACACCAGGACCTGTCCTTTAAAGCTTTATTTAATATTCTCTGTGTGTGTGTGCACATGTGGGGATTGAACTCAGATCCTCAGGTTTGGGAGCAAACACTTTGCCTGCTGAGCCATCTTGCTGGCCCTGATGCTTTTCTTTTTGTATTTTGTATTTTTTCTATCACATTCTTATTTATCCATTTGTTTACTTGTGTGTGTACATTCACATGTGGGTTTGCGTGTGCCCCACACGTGAGTGGAAATCAGAGGACAACTTCAGGAGTCACTTCTCTCCTTCCATCATGAGGATCCTGGGAAGCGAACTTCAGCCTCCAGGCTTGGCAGCAGACCCCCTTCACCATTGAGCCATACCCCCCTCCCCCAACCTTTTTTTTGCTGGGATTATCTTTGAGTGCTTCCGTGCCTAACTCCTGAGTCCTTCTTTAGGCGATTGTTCTGTTTTGCCGAGGATTATATGAGTTGAGTTTTACTCTGATGAAATTGTTGAATACCGAGTTAACAACTCATCAATATCTAACACACATGTATGGACAAAGAATTCAACTTCTTACCCACTTCTATTCCACTACCAGTCATGTTACTCAAGGGGCAGGCTCTCCCAGCTTTCTTACTGCTGCTTTTGGAATCAAGTTGAATGTTCCTACTGTATTTAATTGACCTGCCAACATTACTATTGAATCAGCTGGCTGTATTATGGCAGTTGCTTGTTCCCTAGGGATCAAGAGTTTGTCCTCAGTGTGAATCCATGACAGGTTGTAAAACCTGTAAGAGGTGGGGCCCAGTGGGAAATTCTTAGTTTATTGGGGACTCTGCCCTTAGAGGTATGGAAGAAAGTTCTCCCTGGACACTGAGTTAAATCTGAGAAAGTTGTTATAAAAGCCCGAGGCTGGCCGACCTCTGCATCGCTCCCTGTCTGCCCTGTGACGTCTTTATTTTGTGGGTGCTCCATCCACTGCACGGCCTTTGCAGAGCACAGCTGCTGCTCTCTCCATGCACCCGCAGAGCTGTGTGCTAAACGCATCCCTTTAAATTGCGAGTGTACCCAATCACAAGTGTGAAGTTACCATTGAAAACAGGTCAATTTATAGCGTAAAGAGAGGAAGTCTGGAGCCCTTTTTGATTAGGGGATGGAGAGATAGAAAAGAGGGTGAGAGGAGTCAAAGGGCACCAAAGGACAGGTAGACTGCCATGACCAGTCCTTGTGTCCAGAGAGTATGATGGAGCTTTCTGACTTCCTTCCTGGAACATTTTATGCTTGTTTGGCATGATGAGATGTTTTATGAAGTAGGTGGGGACAGCTATTCCCACTGCCCTGCGCACTTTGATTTATGTTGTTTAATTTAATCCTGTGAAGGAGGAATTGTTATTGTCAGTAGTTCAGAGAGATGTGATGACTTGAACAAATGAAGAGAGAAGATTTGAATCCCAGGCTGTCTCCTGGATTATTTCTGCCATCCTCTTTGTTTTCAGAGGGAGGATGGTATTCTGATAAACTTGTTTGGGGGTCAGGGGCAGAGAGATTGGCTCAGTGGTTAAGAGAACTTACTGCTCATGCAGAGGACCTAGGTTCTGCTCCCAGCACCCACACCAATTGAACAGTCTGTAACTCCAGTTCCAGGAGATCTGATGGTCAGTTCTGGCCTGTGTTGGCATCTGCACACAAACTCCCACCCCTACCAAACCAATAAACAACAACAGAACACACACACACACACATACACACACACACACACACACGGAAATAAATAAAGTTTATCCAGCATGGTGGCATATGCCTGCAATACAGGACTTTTTGAAGCAGAAAGGTCCCAAGTTTGAAGACAGGTTGAGCTACATATCTAGACACGGTTACAAAGCAAGATAAAGGGAGAGGAGGTTGTGGCAACACTGATTGCTGTTCCCCTCAGCTGAGGTCAGCAGAGACTTTGTAGCAGATCACAGATTGCTTTGAAGGACTTCCTCACTGTTTTCCAGGATCCACAGCACACCGTTCTTCCCATTGTGCTCTGGTTGCTGCTGGTACAGGAAGGGGGACCCCTAAAGTTGTCATTAGCAATGGCAGTGTACGCAAGAACACCCCAAGCTGCTGAGAGACAGCTGATTGGAACCTGACATTCAAGCGCACGGTCCCTGTCTTCCGTGACAAGGCCCCCGGGTCTCCTTCTCGGTACCTCCTCTTGAGAGTTCTCTGTGTGAACTCACCTCCCGTGCTGGTCTGGCACTGACCGTACATGATTTTCCACTCAGGGCTCGCTGCACTCTCATGCAGTTGACTTTCTCAGTTTGCATTTTGATTCCAGACCCCTTGGCCGTCCACTGCTTCTCCGGCCACTTGTGCTTTCTTCTGGCCTGATCTCTCCTTCCCTCAGACCCTTCCAATGGGTCTGCCTTCTCATCTACACGGTCTGCCTGTATCTGTGGGTTTCACACGTGAACACTTATTTATCTGTGTGTGTTTACCTGTTAACCTGTGTGTGTGCGTGCATGCCGTGGCACGCAGGTGTGAGGTCCGAGGACAGCTTGTGGAGGTTGGTTCTCTTGGGTTCCCTTCAGGTCTTCGAGCTTGGTGGCAAGTAATATTACCTGCTATGCCAAATTGTTGGCCCTCTCAGACTTTTTAACCCATAAGAATCATGTGGGAAGAAGCTGATTTCCGGGCCTCCCAGCTTGCCTCAGTCTGCCCACAGTGAGATCTGGGAGTCTATTTCTCATTTCTCTGAGGCTAGGAAATATACTAGACAAGTGAGGCTTGTTCTTTTCCGTGGTTTAGCAAATCACTGATAAGCCAGAGACTCCCCTTCAGAGCTGGGGATGGAATTGAGGGCCTTCTGGAGCATGCTGGACAAATGCCTCAGCTCTGAGCTATATCCCCAGTTCTCAGTTCTGAGCCCTTCTGTTCCACAACTGTAGCCCCTTCCTCACTGATGGAGAAATCTCCTTCTACTCTAGGGTTTGTCAGTCAGGTGACTCTACTAGGTTAAAGAGGTGGCCTGTGAAGCCCTGGGTCCTTCCCTTCCTTCCAGCTTTCCCTTGAGCTCTAGAACCTTTGTTCTATAACTGTGGACACCACCCAGTTCCTCTTTCATTTCTAGCTTTATTTATTTATTTGCTTATTGTATGTAAAGGCATGTGCTGGTTTGAATGAGAATGGCCCCCCATGGGCTCATAGATTTGAATACTTGGTCTGCAGTTGGTGAACTGTTTGGGAATGATTAGGAGGTGTGCGCTTGCTGGAGGAGATGTGTCTCTGGAGGTGGGCTTGGAGGTTTCTAAAGACTCCTGTGATTCTCAGTGTTCTCTCCCTTTCTCTGCCTTGTGGTTGTGGATGAAGATGTGAGCTCTCCACTATTTCTTTGCTCTGCCATGGACTGTAACCCTCTGAAACCGTAAGCCAAATTGCCTTTTTTTTTTCTTTCTTTTGCTTATTATTTATTTTTTAAAAGACCTATTTACTTTTGTTTTCTATGTGTATGGGTGTTTTGGCTGCATGTATGTCTGTCTACCACATGTGTGCCTGGTGTCTGCGGAGGCCAGAAGAAGGGGTTGCATCCCTGAAACTGGAGTTACAGACAGTTGTGAGCCACCATGTGGGTGCTGGTAATTGAATCCAGGTCTCCTAGATGAGCAACAAGTTCTCTTAACCACCGAGCCATCCTTCCAGCCCCTGAGCACTTTCTTCTGTAAGTCGCCTCTGTCACGGCATTTTATTACAGCAATAGAAAGGCAACTGAGACATGATGTGTGTGTGCGTTTATTTGCATACGCACGTGTGCCATAGCACACAAGAGGACAACTTGTGAGAGTTCTCTCCTCCCTTCCACATGTACATCTCAGAGATTGAATTCAGGTCTTCAGGCATGGTACCAAGTTCCTTTATCTGCTGAGTCATCTTGTCATCCCCAGTTCCTTTTCTATGAGTACAGACTTACACGGTTCATGTACCGGGCAGAACAGGCCTTGTATGTATGTAACACATACTCTTTGAAGTCTCAGACACAGACGTACCAAGAATTCTGTATGGTGCTGTGATTCAGTTCTGATTTCCTGGCAGAGCAGGTCATAGAACGCATTGGAGGAGGTGGGGGAGGTGGGCTAATCCTGCTGCATGTGAAGTCTGGCTTTAGGGACTGGACTGTGGGTCTCAGAGGGAATAACTAACTTGTGCTTCTTTGTCTAGTTGCCTTGCTGTGATGAGACTGTAGAAGCGGAGCTCCATCTGGTAACCCACGGCCATGTTCCCGTCTGCTGGGAAATCAGTGTTGCGATACGAATCAGGGTCGTGGCCATTGCTGACTTTATAGTCAGTTCATTTCTCTGACGGTTGAGCAACAGTGGAAAACTGTGACCTTTGTTTTGAGAACTTGGCGGAGCCGAGTCTGTAGACGACGCATATCAGATGCCCTTGGATTATAGTCAGTGTTTCTGGCAAAAATGGAGTTAGGGATAATAACTTTGGCATTTCACTTTCGTCTAGAACAGCGGTTCTCAACCTGTGGGTCACAGCTCCTTTTGGGGTTGAGTGACCCTTTCTCAGGGGTTGCCTAAGGCCACCTGCATATCACATAATGACATGAAGATCCACGACAGTAGCAAAATTATGGGTGTGAAGTAGCAACGAAAATAATTTTATGATTGGGGGTCAGCACAGCATGAGGACTGTGTTAAAGGATCACAGCCTTAGGAGGGTTGAGAAACACTGCTCTAGAAGGACTTGCTGTGTGTCTTATCCTAGGCTTCTTGATCTAGGCCAGGCCTTGGATGTCCAAGAGTAAGTGATCTGACTCCCGAAGGCAGTGGCCATGGTGTGTGCTTCACACGTATGTGCAGGTGACCCTCAGAACACATAGACAATAACAGATAGAAGATAACAACGTACGAAAATAACAAACAGACCTTGTCATCTTCATCTGACACAGAGGATATTTGAAGGGAAATCGTTTTTAAAGGGCCAAGTGAAAGTGATGGGAGCCAGCGCCGTGAGTGTGATCAGGCACAGTCTTCATATTTCCTCCTTGGATCGTTACAGCAGATCCATGAAGGACACAGTGGTCCCACTTTTAGGAAACTGAGGCTCAGAGATATTAGACAATTTCCCTTGGCTGAGGGCGGACTGTGAACCTCGCTTGGACCTCGCTCACCAGGCGAACCGTCCTTCTTGCTTGCCGGTTCTCCACGCTCGGAGCAGTGTTCTGTTGGGTTGTTTGAATTTCATTAAGTGGGTCACATGTAATTCCCAGTCATTCTTGGTCCCACAGGCCACTGAAACTCTTCCCAGCACCGGTTCTTGGTGGCTGTGGCCAGTGGAAAAGGTGGTGATTGCGTATGAGTTGCAATACTTGTATTTTTTGTTTCCATTTCATGATACTGAGGCAGCGCCTCCGTTGGTAGCCCAGGATGTCCTGGAATTCACTGTGTTATGCAAGCGGCCCTGGAATTTGAGGAAACCTTCCTTAGTTTTCCTAGAACCGGTCTTTCAGGTGTGAACTACCACACGTAGCCCCTTATCAGAGATTTGCTCTGGGTTTCAAGGCAGAGCATTCGGAGGTGAATTTTTCTCTTCTTTCTCACACCTGTGTCCTCCCCAATCTCAGCCCCCACGGGAACGGTGGGTGTTGTACGTTGCGCTGGCTTGTTCTTGAATGCAGCCTTCTCTCCAACCTCAGAGCAGAGGTCCCCTTCGAAGCTTCCTCATCCTGCCTGAGATGCTCGCTTTATTCCAGCCTCAGGTCTGTGAGTCATCTGACACCTTCTTTCCATCATGCGCTCTGTCCAAGTTCTTCCTGTTACTTCATTTCCTTTTGTAAAAGTTTTTGTTAATTTTTGTTGATTCTTTGAGAATTTCATACAATGTATTTTGTCCTATTCCCCCCAATGCCTCCCTTTAACTCCTCCCAGTAGGCTTTATTTCTTAGAGTGGTTTTAGGCTCACAGCAAAACTGAGCAGAAGAGAAGATGTAGAGAAAGCAGAACTTGCTGGGATTAAAGGCATGTGTCACTGGACTCGGGCCTTCTCATGAAATCTTCTCCCTCCATTCCTGTCCTTCCTACAGCTCGTCAGCAGTACATCTTTTGGTACAGTGAGCTTTGCTTTACAAGTGGCTTGTTTTTTTGTTTTTAGGATTTATTTATGTGTTTTATGTTTATGAGTGTTTTATTTGCATGTAAACCTGCATGCCAGAAGAGGGCATCAGACCCCATTACAGATGGTTGCGAGCCACTGTGTGGTTGCTGGGAATTGAACTCGACCTCTGGAAGAGCAGCCAGTGCTCTTAACCTCTGAACTATCACAAGTGATCTATTTAGATCTGTGCCTCGGCATCCTTCTGTCTTAGAGCCCAGGCAGTGTCACTTACCTCAGGTTGATTCATCCTCTAGCTATTCTTGAGGACCATTCATAGCTCTTGACCCTGAACAGGTCTGTCATGTGTTGCTGCTTCTCTGAGGATGAGGATGTCACGTTCAGATGTTGGCTTTTCTGGGTGCATATGCAGACAGAAATTGGCCTATCTCAAAACCTGAAGTATGAATATTTGGTAATAACCTAGTATTTGGGTTGCCATTTTCTATTCCTGGCTGTCTCTTAAGCTTCTCCCCCTTTCCTCTTTCCCTCTCCCTAACCTTTCCTTCTCTTCTCCTTATCTCTATCTTCTCTTACCTTCCTCTCTCTCTCTTCTCCCTCCCCTATTCTTCCTCCTCCTTTTTGACCGAGTTTCTTCATTACATGGCCTAGGTTGCCCTCGAAAGTGCTAGGGTTCTTGGTGTGTACCGCTGGCACCCTGTTAGTTGTAGGGTTCCCGTATGGTAAGAGTTAGGGACCTTCTGAGTCCATCTGGCCATCGATCTTGGCTTCTTCATTTACCAGTCCAATGCCCAGCTCTTTAGTTTAAAAAATTAGGGTAATAATAAAGTGTAGCTTGTGTGAGTGTCTGGGAATCCAACAGCATGGTTCATGTTATAGGCATCAAACAGTGTCTGATAATAAACATGCAATTATGTTTTGATTACTTTTAAATTTTTATTATGTATTTATTTATTGTGCTAAGTATTGAACCTGGGGCCACCTAGCCACACCCTGAGCCCATCTTTTTCTTTATTTCTTCCTTTCCTTTCTCTCTTGCTTGCTTTATTTCCTTCCTTCCTTCCTCCCTCCCTCCATCCCCCTTCCCCCTCTCCCCTCCCTTCTTTCCTTCCTCCCCAATCTCCTTTCCCTCCCTTCTTTCCTTTTTTTGATACATGGTCCCTTGTAGTCCAGATTGGCCTTGAACTCCTTACATAGCTGAGGATGACCTCAACATTTCTGATCTCCCTGCTTCTACCTCCAGAGTGGTAGGATTATGGATATCTACCACCACTCCCCATTCATATGCTGCAGGGGATCAAACTCAAGGCTTCTCACATGCTGAGAGGTACTCTACCAACTGAGATACATCTTTAGTCACCCACTTTTTCTTTTTAAAAGATGTCTTGTTGGTGTATTTTAATTATGCACAATGAAAGGGCACCTTATGTAATGTATCTTGATCATATTCTCTCACATGATTGTCTCTTGTCCCCGCCTGCTGATCTCCTTCCTCTTTCCAAACTAGCCCTACTTCTGCTCTCATGGTTACGTTCAGGAGCATGGGCGAGGGGCTGTCTACAGGAGTATGAACACCTTACCAATGGCTTAGAGATTGAGAAAAATGTCTCTCCTTCCCCCATTCTCTTAGCTAGTGTTCTGTTGTTGTGAAGAGACACTAAGACTAAGGCAACTCTTAGAAAAGAAAGCATTTAGTTGAGGGCTTGCTTGCAGTTCAGAGGCTAGTCCGATATCACGGTAAGGAGCATGGTGGTGCACTGGTAGGCACAGTGAAGTAGCTGAGAGCTTTATACTGATCCGAAGGGGGGAGAGTGGGGAGAGACGGAGAGAAAGAGAAAGGGAGGAAGAGACACACACAATGAGAGACAGAGAGAGGGAGACTTGGGCTTTAGAAACTTCAAAACCCACTCCCAGTAACACACCTCTTCCAACAAGGTCACACCTCCTAGTCCTTCCAAACAGGGACCAAGCATACAAATACATGAGCCTTTCAGGGCCATTCTCATTCAAACCACCACACCCACCAATCATTAACTGCCTCTAAATCCTCAGGGAAGGGTGGGGCCTCACAAACCCTCCCTTTTTAAAATTTTAGTTGCAAAATGTTAACATTATTCTTACTCCTCAGTTCATCCTCCAGAGTGGAGTGGAGTCGAGAGCTAGGAGAGAGGGAAAGCAGTTGTTCTTTAGGACATTAGCTGTGGCTGGTGCTGGGGAGATAATTGCTTGTTCCCTCCCTCCTTCCTTTCCTTTCTGGTCTTCCCTTTTTCATATTTATACAACTATAGTTTCCACTATTACAACTTTCTAGAGCACTTACTTATGCTAAAATCCATATTACTGCGTTGGGACCGATCAGTTAGATTAGTCCAACTAAAATATCCCCCTTCATGTGACTAAATATTTGTATACCATCTTTTATCCAGACAATTGGTCCTGAAAGATAAAGAGAATCCTTGGCATGTCAAAACAATATCATACTGTCTCCTATTACAGGTGTTCGCTTTATCTCCCTGGCAAAAGGCATTAGGATTCTGCATTGGCAAGCTGAGAGTTAACATGCAATACAGTAGTAACACAACAGGACCATCTTTAATCCATCATGTTGTATCCTTGCTGTTTTCCCAAAATCTCAACTTGATGAATTAAAGTCTTGATGTCTCACCAAGTTATCAGCCAACTCTCCCTCTTGGGACATCTGCTCCTGATGGGCTAGTTTGCTGTCTGCCTTTAGGTAGTCTCGTGATCTCTGGGATGGTGTTCCATCAGGAGCTGTCTGGAACTTCATTTAATTTCTGGGAAACATAAGCATAACCTCACCCCTGCTGGACTCATGGCCAGTGAGAGTATGGTCTTTGAGAGTTAAAGAATGAAACTGGAGACAGTACCACCTTTTCAGGCACTAGGTTGTAGCCTTCCAGAGACTGATGTCACATGATGAAGGGTTAACCATGGTGGAGGGAGATGAGCTGGCATGAGAGGCTACTGTTCTGATGACCACCTTTCTGTCCCAGGTGGTTGGGCTTTTCAGAAACTTGATGGTGCAGACATGGAGAGAATTTTCTGGAACCCATTCAGTCAAGTTTAATGTACCCAATATTTATTGATCACTGATTCTCTGCCAGGCATCATGCTAAGTGAATGCTGGGTTTTAAAGCATAAATGATTGGGAGAAGGCCCCTGCTCTCTGGGGACTTTTGAGATGACAGATAATAAACAGACAGATAAATTAATGGTTAAAACAATACCAACTACAATAAAGATAAGGTTAAAAAATGGAGCATTGCTCCTCTGAGGAGGTGAGAGACCCTAAGGATGGGAAGGAGCCACTGTGATGAATGGGGTAAGGGAGATGAGATGGGGGGTTGTCAAGGGGTAGGAAGCACAAAGGGCTTTTGGTAGGAAGGATGAGGACTGAGATGTGTAGTGGAAATGGCATGGGTATGTACAGAAGAGTTAAGACGTACATGTAGTTGAGGAACTCAATGGGTATGGCTTACAGGGCTCCCACAGATACAGACCTACCCTCTGGAATGGGGCTTTTGAAGTTTTCCCATCGTAGATATACTTGAGAGGCATGAGGTGCATGGGTGGGACTGTTGCTGTGTCGGGTATTTGTGATTTGGATGACTCTCACTTTCGACCCATCTCAGAGTCTAGTGCTTGGGGATGTTGTGTGTTCAGTGAGCGACGCCATACAGGACCAGGAGAGAAGAGCTGCCACTCAGGACTTGTGTGTGCACCACACCTCTGTTGTGATGGGACAGATATGCCTTGCATAGCCTGCCTGAATGACCACCTAGGTGCTCTGTGAACAATAGTTATTTGTCTCCATAGATTATGTCTGAGTGAGGCTATTCATGAACATGGTAGAACTTCATTGTTCATGGTCTTCTCATAGAACATTCTTGTAAATTTAGGACAGGAATTCCCTTCAGTATATGGTAGGCACTCGTAAGGAACAGAATGGTAAAACTCATTATTTAAAAAAAAATAGCTTAGCAGCCTCCGAAAGAACTGACTTAGCCAGTCAAGCCAGAAAAATGTATTTGTAATTCATGTTATTGATTAAGGATCAGTTTTCATAATAGGAAAAGACCCTGCATTAAGAAAAGAACAGCACTCTGAAGGAGATAGTGGAGAACCAAGTTTGTGATACAGGCCTATCAGGCCAGCACTGAGAGGCCGGGACAGGAGGATCAAGAGTTCAGGACTGTCCTGTCTCAAAGTCCCCCAAACAAAAATGGTTAAAGGATACAAACAATTCATGCAAAAGAAAGTAGTGGTTCCTAAGAACACAGGAGCTTGGCCTTGCACATATTTGAAAAAAAAAAAAAAAAGAGCCCCCCCCCAAAAAAAAAAAAGAAAAACAAAACCAACCGCAGTTGAATCTCAGTTAGGGTTGGCAGGCTGGCTCAGCAGGTAAAGGTCCCCGGGAGCCACACAGGTGTGGGAGAATTGACTCCTGTCCGTTGTCTTCTGACCTCGTCACACAAGCCTCTGTGCGAAATAAATGTAATGAAAGCAAGTCACTTTTGTAGACTCGCTTAACTTTCTGGAAAAACGTGGGAACTTATCATCCCAGGAAGGACTTGGAAAAACAACCCATTCAACTGTGAATTCTCTGCAGAGAATACCTCTAATATCTGTTATAGTTAATAGTTCATCCGACCTTATGAACCCAGAAATTCCACTTGCAGACATTTATTTCTCAGATGTACTGATCAAAGTATTCACTGAGCACTGCTGGTCTGAGTAGGTGGTTGCTGAAATTAGTGGCAGCACATCTTCACGGAAGGGCAGTGTGCAGATGCAAAAAAGGGGAGGTTCTGAGGACCCATTAAGTGTAAAGAATGAGGCGTAGGGAGGGTGGGTGAGTTCTCCCATTTATAAGAAAGGCAGGGCATAAAATAAATGCTTGTATATTAGGCATATGCGCCAAATGCTTCTAGAAGGTACTGTAGGACTGGAAGGCAGAGGCAGTGAGAGTTTTCATTTTGTACTTCTCTTCCCATTTGTTAAATCCTATTCTTCATAATGTGTTAACTTAGAAATATTTTTATTATTTAAAAATATGTGCTTGGGGACTGGAGAGAGATGGCTCGGTGATTAAGTTCTTACAGAGGACTGGGGTTCGGTTCCCAGCACCCACATGGAGGCACATAACTGTCCATAACTCCAGTTCCAGGGATTCTGATGCCCTCTGACCTCTGCAGGTACCAGACGTGTATGTGGTGCACAGACATTCGTAAAAGCAAAACACCTATATTAAATAAATAAATCTTTGCAGAATCTGTTTTTGAAAATGTGTGTGCGCACATGTATGTACATATATACCTCTTGGTACCTACAGGGAGGATTCAGATCTGGAGTTAAAGGCAGTTGTGAGCCGCTTGGGGATCAAATTCAGGTCCTCTGCAAGAGCAGTGTGTGCTTCTAACTGTGAGCCTTCTCATCCTCCCCTAAATGTGTTAAATTTTTAAAAAGCTATTAAAAAAAGCAGAGTATTTGGGATGGGGACTGAACTGGTGCTTCATCCACGATGTGTCGTCTCCCAGTGTCCAGTGTCTGCATGTCTGCTCTGCTACTGCTTTCCCTGCTGAGAGGGACCACAACTCAGCCTTCAGATAGCTCTAGGTCAGTCTCAGGACACAGGACTAATTTACAACCTAATCAGAGGCTGTGGGTGGGTCATGTGATCACCTGCCCAGGGACTTGGGGTGGGGGGGTCATGTGATCACCCAACCCAGGGCTGTGGGTGGGTCATGTGATTATCTATCCCAGGGCAGGCACGGTTCCACACTTCGTGGTGGACTACTCTATTCAAAGTTAACTTTTATTTTCCTTTGTTGAAGCAGACTGGCCTGGAGCCCACTATGAAATGAGTATGGCCAGGAGGTTCTGATCCTCCTGCCTGTTTTCTAAGTGCCTGACCGTCCAGAGCCATTGTCTCTAGGTCTGTCTTCACACAGACCTCTCCCTGGGGAGCTATTGGCAGCTAATGGTCTCTGGGGGTGGAGAGACATCTTTTTCTAGTGCTGTGGCTACTTGTAAGTTGCCATGATTCTGTAACTAAACCTATCATTTATGCTCCTGTAGGGTAACCCCAGGTTAGAAGAAAAAAATCACAGGTAAGTTTTCAGTTTTTGAAATTTGTGATCAGTTTTGTTTCTTGGAAAAAGTGACTTCAGGATGTGCATATGTTAAGGAATTTCACCTTCCTTCCTTCCTTCCTTCCTTCCTTCCTTCCTTCCTTCCTTCCTCCCTTTCTTGGAGACAGGTTTGTAGCAGGACACTTGGAGAAAGTTTTAATATTTTGCTTCCTCCTTCCTTCCCTCCCTCCTTTCTTTTTTGAGACAGGGGTTCTCTGGTATAACTCTGTGTTTCCTGGAACTCACTCTCACAGAGACTCTGCCTCTGCCTCCTGAGTGCTGGGATTAAAGGCGTGTGCCACCACTGCCTGGCTGTTTTTGGGTTCTTTAAAAACACAAAATGATGTTTGGACTATGTTTGTTCCTGTCCCAGGTGTGGCAGGTGACGGTGAGTTTGATCTGGAATGTTCTTTGCCGAGGGCTATAATTTGTTGATGTGCAGCTGTTTTGCCACGTGTAGCTTGTCCTTTTGATTGTGTGCCGCTTGGACTTCTGGGAACTTGAAGTCCTAAGAGCTGTAGTTGGTTGGTTGGTGGTGGGTCGTTGAGCTGGTCAGTTGGTTATTGCTTAGAAGAACATTGGTTGGAGAAACTGGCTTTGAGGATAGTGAGCTAGTGTGGCTCATTATCAGCTCCTGCTCTTCAAGCTTTGGACAGCTAAAAAAGGGCTGTGAATATTTCTTCCTTTCTCTCTTTCTCTCCATCAAGGCTGCCTACAAGGGCAGTTGATGCAGCTTATTTTTAGTTAGGTTTAAAATGCTTGTTTTGTGCACTGTTGGGTGAAGGGTTGCCTAGGCCGTGGCATTTGTATTGTCTAGAGGTGTTGGCTTTATGTAAATTCCTCATGATCTGCTCTTGCTATCAGTGAAACACCTGAGGAGCTTCTGGTTAATAAAAACCGAGATGAGACGCTCAGGGTTCCATTGTCTAGTATGGCATGTGCCATGATGGTGGTTCCCTCTGCAGGGTTTGTACCTATGAGAATGCCTCCTTGTCTTTGGTGAGCCGTCACAGTAGATGTACTGCTACAGGCAGTGAAGATTTCTTTCTTTCTAACCTTTCTTTCTCTTTCCCTAAACTGAGGGTAAAAATCACAGTAGCTAATGACTACACAGGGTCTTACTGTGTAGCTCTAGCTGGCCTAGAACTTGCTGTGTAGACCCAGGCTGGCCTAGAACCCATAGCGATTCACCTGCCTCTACCTTCCAAGTGCTGAAAATAAAGGCGTGCACCTCCATGCCTGGTCGAAGAACCTGATTAAAAAAGTACAAATTATAATTGTGTGAGTATGAACATGCTGTGTGCACGTGCCAGAATGGAGAAGATCCAGGGCATAAAAACAGTCACAGCAAAGCAAAACCAAAATCCAGCTGTGTAAATCAAAAGCCCGGAGCTTGGTGCCTGACATCTGAGGTTTGTAATCCTTTGGGCACCAAAGGGTTTGGGCAGCCCTTCTTCTCCAGCTCTGCCATCTGCAGTCATCTCCGTTCCATATCTGTAGCTCTCCTGGGTGGATGTCCTAACAAGTCCTGAATGAACAGTAGGCAGAAATCTCCATAGCAGCTAAGGATTAGCCTTCACCAATAGCCCTTCGGGCCCTCTCTGCAGGACTCTGACCCTGCCACAGGGTGCCAAGGTCAACTGCTCTATCTGACCCCTTCATGCCTTCAGAGCCAGCAATACATGAAAGATTCTGACATTGTCTGACTCCCTTGGACCACAGCTGTATCAGCTTCTCTGTGTTGACCTCAGCGAACACTTCTCTGTTCCCAAAGAAGCATAAAAGATTCACTTCAGTGATGCTGAGCTCTTACTAACTGTAGCTGATTCTTCAGTCAGCCCTAGCCTGCCCAGCACCTATTCTAGCTCACAGTCCATCAAGGGGGTCTCAGCAGCAGAAGCTCCAGGAGCAAGTCACATTGCACATGTGCAGAGGTCTGAGGATAACTTCCCAGAGTAAGTTTTCTTCTACTGCTGGCCCTGGGATCGAAGTCAGGTCTGCAGCAAGTGCTTGTATCTTGCTGGACCTGCGCTGGGTTAGCCAGCTCAGTCCTTGAAAGCGGACACGTTTTCCTGACTGTAGACAGAAGTGACCCCAGGCTTTGTGGTGCCCTGTGAACACCTTGATTTTATCCCGGAGAGACCATTGTCCAACTGTGACTTAACAAAAGTGCAATAAGGGATCTCCGCTGTTGTAAGCACTAAGTAGGGTTAGGTTGGTTTGCAGCACTTGGGGGATACCTGTTTTTCTCATTCTTAGCCCTCCCCAGGGGGGCTCATTAGAACACTGCTCTTCATATGATAACCTAATTGTTTTTTTATACTTATTTTATATTTTACTTATTTTATACATATTTACACATACGTACTTTTATTTCTGTGTGTGTTTTACCTGCATGTATGTCTGTGGATCACAGTATGTGCCTGGTATTCTCAGAGGCCAGAAGAGGGTGTCAGATGCCCTGGAGCTGGAGTTACAGCGGTTGTGAGCTGCCGTGTGCTGGGAATTGAACCTAGGTCCTTTGGAAGGGCGGCCAGTGCTCTTAACCACTGAACTATCTCTCTAGCCCCTTGTGTGTACTTTGACACAGGGTCTCATGTGGTCCAGGCTAGCCTTGAACTTGGTAGACAAGGTTGTCCTTGAATTCCCACTCTCCTTGCTTCCATATCCCAAATTCTGGGATGGCAGGCATGAGCACCCTGCCCTGGTCACTCTGTAGACCAAGCTGGCCTTGCGTTCACAGACATCCTCCAGCCTCTGATGGGATGAAAGGTGTGTGCCACCATGCCCAGCCCTGACTCTTTTTTTTTTTTTTTTTTAAATGTGGTAAGAACACTTAACATGAGATTATTCTCTTAAGCTTTTCAGCATTGAGTAAGATACTGTGGGTTATAAAGAAGGGTACTGTCGTCCTTCCCCTAAGGCTGTTGCTCCATTTTGCCTGTAGCAGTTTCTGAATCAGGCACTTGCTTCCTCTCACTTTGCACTGTTTCCCCTTTGACCATCTGCAGTGGTGTGAGGAAAACATTCAGAGGAAGAGGACACTTGCCCACAAAGGGTTAAACCATTAGGCATCTGACAAATGGAACTAGTGTGCCCAAGGTCATTTTTGCCTAATCATTCATGGAACAAGCCCTGCCCCCTGCTTGCCTCTGCCTTCTTCCTCTTTCTAAGGCTCAGGAGGGTTCACTGTGTAAGAACAAAATACCCCAGGATGTCCAGTCTGTCATCAGAGTGATGAGCAAACCCCAAGAGCGCCTAAGAACTCCGTTTCCGGAGAGGTAGAAATACGATTTTCTTTTTCGACCGGTATTCCTTTTTGCTTTCTTAGGCAGACGTGGCTGGTTTCCAGGGATGAGTTCTCAAAGTCTATCCTTTTAACAGGTTGGTGCCTTGGCTTGTTCCGTGTTTTTGTCTGGTTGTTTTGTGGTTGCAGGACTGTGGTGGTCCTGGGAGGCTTGTTTAAAATACATTGGTCCGAAACCTTGGGCAGTTTCCTTGTCATGGTGACCTGTTGTGAGGAAGAGCTGAGATTTAATAATGATTTCTTTAAAAAGATTTATTTTACTTTTATTTATTTGTGTGGGTATGTGCACTGGAGTGCAGGTGCCCTCAGAGGGTCCTGGGAACTGGAGTTCAAGGCAGTTGTGAGCTACTGGTATGGGCACTAGGAACCGAATTCAGGGCTTCTGGAAGAGCGTCAAGTGCTCTTAATCACCGAGTCAACCCTCTGGCCTAATAGTATATCTTCTCTCCCTCCCTCCCTCTCTCCCTTCTTCCTTCCTTCCTTCTTCCTTCCTTCCTTCTTCCCTCTCTCCCTTCCTCCCTCCCAACCATCTGTCTTCTTTCTTTCTTCCTTCCTTCCTTCCTTCCTTTCTTTCTTTTCTTTTTCTTTCTTTCTTTCTTTCTTTCTTTCTTTCTTTCTTTCTTTCTTTCTTTCTTTCTTTCACCCTCTCCCCCTCTCTCTCAGATTTGTTTTTATTTTGCTTATATGTATGTGTGTGTCTCTGTGTGAGTGTATATCTAGTGTGTGGCAGTGCCCGTGGAGGCCAGGAGACAGCATCCCATCCAAGCTGGAGTTACAGGTAGTGGTAAGCCACGGAACATGTGTGCTTGGGAGCTCAACTTGGACTCTGGAAGAGGAAAATGACTTTTTGTTCTGAAGTTTCCTGTCAGTCCAGGTCCTTTCACTTTCATAGCCTAGTGTCAGAGGCAAAGCCCATGGACTGCATTTCCTCTACCGAAAGCGTTTTAAGGAGAAAGGTACCAGCGTTAGGGGTTATCGGATTGAAATAAGGCAAAACAGCTAAATATTAAGAAGCCATATACGATGAAAATAGTTAGCTAGAATGCATTAGGAGAGCATTTCGAACAGAAGTGGAGTTGATGAAGAGTGACTCATCAGTGTGTAAGTGCAGAGAGAGCTATGATGTGTGCATGGCAATATCTATGTTTGGGGGTCTAGCCTAAAGCCGGGCATGGTGGCTCACACTTGGAACCCCCGAACTTGGGAGCCAGAGGCAGGAGGACCATTACAAGTTTGAGGCCAGCCTAGACTACATTTCACGTTCTAGGCCAGCTGAGGCTACATAGAGTGACTGTGTAGGTCTGTGCAGTGTGAGTGCTTGAGGAGGCCAGAGGCCCAGTGTTATTTCTGGGAAGCCTGATTCATTGGTGCGATTTCATCATCTTTTAAACATAATAGTAATAGCATGTATTACGCAGCCAGAGGAAAAGCAAGCCCTGGCTCCTTGGCACTTGCAGCCTGTGGTTCCTTGTTTTGTAAAACCTAATAACAGACATTAGCAGCGGTGATTGTCTGTGCTTCTTAATAGCAAGATGGAGGTGTTTTCCGTGCATTAATTTGTGTATTGCTCAGTAACTTTAGAAGCAGGCTCTGCTCTGAGTTCTCATTTTAGATATAAGGCTACTAGGCAGGTAGAGGTGAAGCAGGTGTGGCCGGAGGTCACTGAGCAGGAATCAGGCTGCCTGACCTGACAGTGGCTGCTTAGACCTCAGACTTCCTGTGCACAGTCAGACGTGCTGTGGGGCCTGCCCGCCTCAGTGAGGGTTTGCTTGAGATTTTCTTCCAGGCCCCAAAAAAGTGTTTTCCTCTCTGATAGGCTGGCTTTGGGGTCCCACATAGACGTGAACTCTGGGTGCCCTGTGCTTTGTTAGTACTGTGCCCTGAGCTCTTGGGTGACTTCGGGATATTGTTTTTCACTCATTTTTAAGTATAATGACAGAGAATTCACTGTATGCTGCTAAAGTCAAGACCGGAGATCCCAAATAAACAGGGGTAGAGAGGAGCTGTGCTGTTGTAACTCGGTGTTTACCAGACAAGGCTAAAAAATACTGTGGTCAGATCTCCCAAGAAAGGTAATACAAAGAAAAGTATCCGGAATGAAAAAAAAATTACATATTATAGGCAGAGCGTGGTGGTACACGCCTTTAATCCCAGCACTCGGGAGGCAGAGGTAGGCAGATCTCTGTGAGTTCGAGGCCAGCCTGGTCTAGAACAAGTTCCAGGACAGCCAGAGTTACAAGAGAGAAACCCTGTCTCAAAAAAGAGCGCACGGTGATATCTGTGACAGGATTTGGCGTCTATGGACAAACTGATGATGTTGAGCAAGTCACCTCACCTCTGAGCCTCTGCCTTCATCTGTAGAGCAGGCAGTTGTGAGAGGGGAGAGAGGCAGTACCCTGTACTCAGTACAGTGCTGACCAAAAGCTGTGAATGGCAGCTCTTTTTATTCTTGTGGGTATTTTATGTTGGTTTTACTAGAACCTTAATTTCTTGTTTGAGGTTTTACTTATTTTTATTTTATGTGTATGAGTGTTCTGCCTGTCTGTATGACTGCACTATGCTGCAGTGCCCACAGATGCCAGAAGAGGGCGTTGGATTTTTTTTTTTTCCCCCCCAGAACTGGAGTTACAGATAATTGTGAGCTACCATATGAGTGCTGGGAACCAAACCTGGGTTTTCTGGAACAGCATCAAGTGTTCTTAACCTCTGAGTCATCTCTCCGATCCCTATATAATTACATTTTTAATTTACAAAAGTAATATTGGCTTCTCAAGTTGTGATACTCCAGGAGTGTGTAATTTCCATTCTGTTTACGTTGGCACTCGTCCTTCCGCATGTATATATTTTCTGCATACCTAAAGGTCTGAGTGTGTATCGTGTTGCCGGTCTCCTCCCACAGCTGGGTCTTTTGCCCTTTCCCTCTCTGGCTCCTGTAACCTGTAACATCAGCTGAGCGGTGAAGGAGGTGTTTATTCTTGGGCAAGAGTAGGAGACGTGTCTCCCATCAGCCTCCCCACCTTTGGTGGGCAGTGAGGGTTGGGATTGGCTCACAGAGCGGGGGAGTGTATTTCTTTTCTGGGGATGGGTGGAGATTTTCTAGAACTTGGGGCTCCTCGTCTTCCTTTCGCTCCTGTCGTGGTTCCGGCGGTTACTGCCATGGCGGTTGTCAGCAGTCATAGAACTGCGCGTCGTTGAGCACGCACAGGGTCATAATGAAGCGAGAGGTTGTCTGACCGTCACAGCCATCTTAGATCCAACATGCATTGATCGAGCAGCCTACTTGACTGAGATTCTGGCCCACCCACAGGTAGCCTGTCTCAAAGACAGATGAGACTCAGGCAGGATAGCAATTCAGCTAGCGCAGCTAGGCAGTGTGAGGATGACTACACGTGTGCACTTAAGTCGGGAAATTACACCTCACATCGGTGGGTGGGCTGCTATCTCCACCCCCTGCGTCACGGGTGTCTGCCCGGCTAGGCATTTACACAGATGCCTCTTTCTTTGGAGCTACAGGGTGGTGCACCACAAAGGTGGCGTACTTTACACGGCCGTTTCCTTACTTCCTTACTTTCCCTCAGGAGCAGCTTCTTCGCACCCCGGGTTGGCTTCAGAAGGACTCTGCTAAACATGGTGGTTCTAATCTGAGTTGTTGAGCTCCAGCCTGTAGTCAGTGACTCAGCCTTCCGAGGAGGTGGCCCAGCTGAGGTGCATCGTCGCTCTAGCTCAGAGGTCTGACCCCGTGTTTTACATCTTCAAATTTGTGAAGCTGACTGTGACGGCCGTTCTTGGCTGTCAACTTGATGGCATCTGGAGTCGACTAAAACCTGAGAGGCTGGGTCCACCTGTGAGAGATTATTTTTTTTTCCTTAATTAAATTTTGAAGTGGGAAGACCCACCCTTGATCTGGGCCACACCTGTTGGCAGACCGTAGGGAAGGGCGATCTCTCTTCTGTGCCTGCTTGTCCTCACTTTTGCTAGCAAGCCCATTCTGTCAGTGGCATCAGAGGCCACTTCTTCAGGATTCTGTCATATATGGAAGACCAGCTCAGACAGCTTGCTGAACTGAACAACTTGGAATCTTGGACTTTCCTTGGTAGTCAGCCATTGTTGGACTAGCTGGGTTGCAGCCTGCAAGCCACTTAGAAATACGTTTTGCCTGCATGTGTGTCTGTGTGGCACATTGTTTTATTTTTAAATTGTGCATATGCGTGTGGTATCTGTGTAGGTTTATGTATACGTGTGTAGGCTTGAGGCCTTGGAGTCCTTAAGAGTCACAGGAGGTCGTGAGCCGCCTCATGTGGCTGCTGGAAATTGAACTTGGATCCTCTTAAACACTGAGCCATCTCTCTAACCCTGTTCCCCCACTTTTTTTCATTTTAAATTTTGAGATAAGATCTCACTAAGTTGCCTCAGTTGGCTTTGAACTCCACTCTGTAATCCGGGTAAGCTTTGAAGTTGGGATCCAATTCCTGCCTCCCTGTGGCTGTATTAAAAGCCTGTACTTTGAAAGTACTCTTTTTAAAAAAAATCCCCTGAATTAATTTTAATTTAATTAAGTCCTTTAGCGTTATAAAAAAAAGTTTAATAAAAACAAATAAGACCCCAAATTTAATGTTTTTCTTTCTCCTGTCTTGCTGTGGTCTGAGTTATTGGGCCAGGGAGATGGTTCCCCAGTTAAAGGTACTTGTAGCCAAACTTGTAGATCTGAGTTCAGTACCTGGGACCTACATGATGGAAGAAGAGAACCTGCTTTTGCAAGTTGGCTTTCACACATGCACTGTGGCACGTCCCTGTTCACACACACACATGCTTGCACACACAGTAAATAAACAAGATTTGATTAAAAAAACCCGAGTTGCCAGGCAGTGGTGCCACACGCCTTTAATCCCAGCACTTGGAGGCAGAGGCAGGTGGATCTCTCTGAGCTCGAGGCCAGCCTGGTCTACAGAGTTCCAGAACAGCCAGAGTTATAACAGATAAACCCTGTATCAACCCCCCCCCCCAAACAAAACAAAACAAAACAAAAAAACCAACCCTAGTTATGGTCCTGGGTGCCATTTAAGATAGCTTGTCCTACTTCAAGCGTGATGGTCCAGACCTGTAATCCCAGTGCTCAGGAGATTGAGTCAGAGGATCACTGAGCGTTTGAGGCTAGCCTGGTTACATAGTGAATTCCAGGCCAGCTTAAGCTACAGGTAAAACTCTGTTTCACAAAATACAAGTTGTTTTCTGCTCCTCCTCTTGTTTTTTGGGTACCTTGGTGTGGATTCTGTTTGCAGTGTTTCATCTATTAGGAAAACAACCCTTAGAGTGAGCCCAGTCCTTCCTACCAGTTTAGGAGACATTGCATAGGAGGTAGGTGTGGTAAGATTGTAAGAGCCATTCAGAAGGTAAACCAGATTTACCTGATTTCTCCGATATCTGTGTTTTTACTGGCAACAGAGGACCTTGACTACTCTAACCAGTCAACTGTAGGCTTGAACAAGGGCCTTGAACATTCTAGAAACTGATCAGGGTATCTAGGTTGTTGCCTAAAATAAAACATTGGGAAAAAAAATGACTACCCTGAGCCAAAATTTCCTTACACCCTCATCTAAAGTCCATACTGCGATCCCTGGCCGTGGGCACACCTCGGAGACTATCATGTCCAGTACAGGGACGCTGTGTCCATTCTGGAGCACACCTTCCTAGAAATGCTGGGCACTGAGCCTGGCTCTAGTGCTGCCTGCTTGGAACCCCAGCAGTCCTCACCAGAGCAAGCCTGGGTCTCCCCCTTGGGAGAATCTTCTGTAGCCACCTTTTGGATGACTACAGCTACAACTACAACTGCAGCAGGAGAGAACCGAGACAGAGGGTTACCAGGGGAGGGCGGGGTTAGGGGACCAGAGCCTGGCTGAGACAGAGCTGAGAGGGGTGGCGAGTACGGGTGCTTGTTGGAGCCAGGGGAGAGTCGGGAGAAGAGGTGCAGAGGAAAGGTGGGGCCAGATCTAGATAGGGAGGAGAGCACCCCGGGGGATGGACGCTTCTGGGAGAACTTCAGCAAGGCCACCAGACCTGTGGCTCAGTGGTGTTGTGAACACCAAGGTCAGGCACGCAATGGGCCAGGCTCATGGGTTCAGCTAGCATTTTTAGGAATAGCTTTATTGAGATGGGTCTCATAAGCGTCACCCAATTAATGGTCTTTAGAATATTCACGGTTAGGGGGTGGCTGTTGCCCTAGTCAATTTTAGAATAGCTTCATTAGCTGAAAAAAAAATATACCTCAGTACCTTTCAGTTATCACTTCACGTTCCCTTATGGGCTCCTCTCTGCCAGTCCCAAGTACCTGCTGCACATGACACCCTGTGTGTCTGTAGAGGACACCCCCTCCCACCCTCCCTCCCCCTCCCCCGTTCTGGACTTTCATGTGAAGAGAGTCATGCATATGTGGACTTCTGGGACCAGCTCCCTTTAGTGCTGTCAGAGACTGTCTGAGTTACAAGGTGTGTCAGAACTTCCTTTTAAAGCGTTCCGTTGTTTATCGTTTATCTACTGATGGAACTCGGGACTGGTTTCTTTTTGGCTGTGTGAGCCACGTGACTGTGAGTGCTCACTTGGGTTTTTTGTGACAGCTTTCCTTTTCCTTACTCTTGGCTGAGTATCGGGGAGTAGGATCTGAGTCAGAGGTGACTCTGTGATTGTTTTAACTGCCAGACTGTTTCCCAAAGCGGCTGTACCAGTTTTTATGTGCACCAAGGGTTCCAATGTCTCTGTATTTTTGCAAACATTGGTTATCCAGCAGTTTGCTTCTAACCAGCCTAGTGGGGATGACTGGCATCCTGTTCTGGTTGTTCTGTTTCTCTGATGATGATGGTGTTGCCACGCCTCTGTGCCTATTGACTGTCCACGCATCTCCCATGCAGAGGTATCTGTTGGGATCCTTTGCCTCTTTATATCGGGTTGTGTTTTACTGTTGAATTGTAAGAGTTTCTTTCGTGGATATTCTGTAAGTAAGTCTCTTATTAAATGCGTACCCAGAGCCTTGCGCTGGGCAACACTCTAGCACCGACCTCTATTTTGGATTTAGTGCATTTTCCTTGCTCTTGATAGATGCCGGTGAGAGCACACCAGGATCAGAAACCCGTGATGGTTTGACAGCTTCCAGCATTTTGTTTTGGTTTTAGAGATAAATACCCTAGATTGGTCTTGAAGTTGGCCACCTTCTGCCTTCGCCTCCTCAGTAGCCAGAATCACAGACCCATGCTACAGAACCAAGTTTATACTTCAAAACACTTTTTGTTAATTCCAGTTTAATGATTTTTTGTTGCTTATGTTGTGGCTACTTTGAAAACCATTTGCTAAATCTAAGGCCATGGGAATTTACTCTTTTTTTTTTTTTTTAATAGAAGGTTTAAAATTTTAACATACTGGGGTTTAAAACCAGGGTCTTATGCTTGCTAGGGAGTACTCTACCACTGAACTCCATTCTTAGACTTTTTGAGTTGAGTTTTATACGTGATAGAAGGTGGCGTTCTTTTTCATTGACCTAGGCGCTATGTGTTTGAAAATATTCTTCTTTCCCACCCTGAGTGGTTTTGGTACCCTCTTGATTTCTTTCTTTCCTTTCTTTTTTCTTTAATGACTTCTTTGTTTATTGGTTTGTGCACACTGGTGTTTTGCCTGCCTGTATGCCTGTGTGAGGGTGTTTGATCCCCTGGAAATGGAAGTTACAGATAATTGTGAGTTGCCTTGTGGGGGCTGGGAATTGAACCCAGGTCTCCTGGAGGAGGAGCCAGTGCCCTTAACTATTGAGCCATCTTTCCAGCACCACCTCTCCCTTTCTATTGCTGTGATAAAACACTATCAGGAAGGGAAGTCAGGGCAGGAACTGGAGCAGAGGCCGTGGAGGAATGCTGCTTACTGGCTTGCTTTCATGGCTTACTCAGGCTGCTTTCTTTTATTTACATGCTTATTTTAGAGATAGGATCTTACTCTGTATCTCAGACCAGCTTGGAACATGCAGCATCCTTCTGCCTCAGACTCCTGAAGAATGGGACTATAGACATGCACTACCACACCTGCAGCTGTCCTTAAACAGAAATAAACAAAATGTATCGGAAATGAATGAAGGGAGCCAAGCTAGCATACAAGGAGGTGACTGGGAAGGTAGAAGAAGTACTTTTGGATTTGATCTGGGAGGTGAGGGCTGTTTCTTTTCTAAATATTTATTTTTATTTCATGTACATTGGTGGTTAGCCTGCATGGTATCTGTGTGAGGGTGTTGGATCCCCTGGAACTGGAGTTACGGATGGTTGTGAACTGCCATGGGGGGTGCTGGGATTAAACCCAGGTCCTCTGGAAGAGCAGCCAGTGCTCATAACTGCTGAGCCACCTCTCCAGTCCCAAGGGCTGTTTCTGAGTGAGGATGTCATCTCTCAGGTTAGATCATCCTCACTGCCTGCTTGCTTGCTCTGGTGGCAGCTTCCTTGGCCTTGCTCTGTTCTCCTGTCCTCTTTCTTTCACTTTTTTAAAATTTCCCTCTGTTCGGTTCCCCACAGTGAAATGCAGTGGCGTCTCTTCTAGTGTGACATGACTGGTGTTAGGCCTCACACTCAGTGTCCAGGCAGAGGGACGTCAAAAGAATTGGGAGGTTAAACTTCTTTTTGTTCCCTAATTTTAAACCCTAATCTGGTCATGTTTAACACCATAGATTTAACTTGCAGCGCACATTATAGTAGGTTTGAACATTAGTGATTTTGCTGCATTTCATACAAATAGCCTTTAAAAGTTCGTGGTGTTTTGAATAAAAATCGTCCCCAAAGGTTCATATATTTGAATGTTTGGTTCAGTCAGTGGGTTGTTCAGGAAAGATTAGGAGGTATGGCTTTGTTGGAGGAGGTGTGGCTCTGGGGCTGGGCTTTGAGGTTTCAAAAGCACCAGGCCCAGTCTCCGTCTCTCAGCTGCTGCTCCTCCAGTGCCTGCCTGTTGCTGTGCTACACCAAACCTTGGTGACTGAGGACCAACTCTGAAACCAAGCAAGTCCCAGTTAGTGCTTCCTTTTTAACGTTGCCTTGGTCTGGTGTTTGTTCACAGCCATAGAACAGTGATTCACACGGAACACGAGAGCGCTAGCTTCCCACGCGCAAGGCCCTGGGTCAGACAGCACCACACACGTGCAGAGTATCAGCTCAGCACCGGCTCTGTAGTAGGTTTTGAAATGCTTTAATAGCTTTCTCTGCATCTTTTCACAGTTAACCTCTGAGCTCTTTAGCTGAGGCATCCTTGTCTTTCCAGTTTCCTTTTAGTACATTCAGCCTCAGTTTCCCAAGAGCTGCCAAATGGTGCTCCAGGGTTTCCTGGTTCAAAGGTAGCACAAAGATACGTGCTATCATCTGACTACTAGGTGGTGCCTGAGGCTCCCCAGCCTGCGCTTGGCTTCTCTGGAGTCCGACACTCAACCCATGCTTAGGGAGGGTCACATAAAGGTAGAGAAGGGACCCTGCCACAGAGGTGCTCAGTGCAGTGTAGAGACCAGAGACAGCAGGTGAGAAAACTGGTCCTCAGAAAACTGTGAAATACCTAGTGTCCTTCAGATCATGAGTGTAAGAAGCCAGTGGGGTTTTAAAACTTTAAATTAGAAAAATAGCTGCGTATCTTATGGGGAGGTGGAGCACAGAAAAGTGAAGCTAACTTCGTGTGTGTGTGTGTGTGTGTGTGTGTGTGTGTGTGTGTGTGTATGTGTACAATTGACCAAGCTTGATTTTTTGGGGATGGTGGTGGTGGTTGATTCTGTAGCCATAGCTGGCCTAGAACTCTCTATGTAAACCAGGCTAGCCTTGAGAGATCCACTTACCTCTGTCTCCTGAGCTCCCATTTTAAAAGTGGTAAATAGAGGGCTGGAATATGCCTCTTCTGTAGACTGCGGGCCTGTATACAAAGCCACTGAGTTCTGTCCCCAGGACGCTTGCGATCTCAGGAGGCTGAGGCAGTATGTTCTGAGCTCTCGGCTAGCCTAGGTGCTGCAGGAAGACCTTGTTTTAACAATAAAGCAAGAAGCCAGACATGTTTAAAAAGAAAAAGTAACATATCAGATAGTGCTGGCACATGCCTTCAATCTCAGCATGTGGGAGGCAGAAGCAGGTGGATCTGTGTGAGTTCGAGACTACCCTAGACTACAGAGTGAGTTCCAGGACAGCCAGAGTTACAGCAGAGAAACCCTGTCTCTGGAAAAAAAAAAAAAAATTAACAAATTTAGAATGGTCATGACTCCACCACCCAGAAGTGACCATCACTAGGTGGCCACATAAGATCGAGTTTTAAGTAAATAAGAGACAAAGGTATACCTTGAAAAGGCCGCTGGTAGTGCTGCCTGGTTGATCCACACATTCTGTGTTTCATAATCTCGTGTTCTCTTTTTCTTCCTCTTCCTCCTTTTTTCATTTTTTATTTTTGTGGGAATAGTGATGGAGCCTAGGGCCTTTCATTCATGTCAGGCAAATGCTATACCACTGGGCTGTGTCTTCAGCCCTATTTCTCCTGCATTTTATTTTGGACAAGGTCTCATACCATTGGCCTGGCTGGTCTGGAACTCAGATTGATATTTCTGCCTCAGTTTCATGAGTGCTAGGATTACAGGCACAAAGTACCATACTTTTAATGTTTATTAATAACGTAATTTTATGGCAGTTATGAAATGGTGTATTATGTAGCTGTGCTGTAATTCATTTTTCTCTGAGTTGATTATGGACATTTATTTATATTTTGAAAAAAGTTTTATGACGGTTGGAGAGATAGCTCAGTGGTTAAGAGCACTGGCTGCTCTTCCGGAGGACCTGGGTTTGATTCCCAGCACCCACATGGCAGCTCACAACTGTTTGTAACTCCTGTCCCAGGGGATCTGACACCCTTACACAGACATACAAGCAGGAAAACTAAAAAAGGACAAAAAAAAAAAAAAGAACAAGAAAAAGGTTTAATTACATTTGTGGGTGTGTGTGTGTGTGGGTGTGTGTCCCTTGAAATGGAGTTAGAGAAGATTGTGAGCTACCACGTGGGTGCTGGGGAAGTGAACAAACACTGAGTCATTTCTCCAGCCCCACTTGTGTTTAGTTTTGAGGCAGGGTCTCACTGTGTATCCCTGGTTGGCCTGGAACTTGCTAAGTAGACCGGACTGGTCTTGAACTCAGAGGTCTGCCTCCTTCTGCCTCCTCAGTGCTGGGATTAAAGGTGTGTACCACCATGCCTGATCGTTTACTTTTTTGAAATAGGGCCTGTAACACAGGCAGACCTCAAGCTTGCATCAGTCTTCCTGCCGTGGCTTCCCCAGTGCTGGAATGTTCTTTAGAGTTATAAAAACTTATAAGTCTTGATTATGATAGGAAACAGGTAACACGAAACTCATCATCTTACCCATTTAATGCACAGCTTAGTCGTGTGCCACGCACTCACGTCGTGTGCCACACCCCTCTAGCTCTTTTTCTGTCTGGCAGAACCGAAACTCTGTCCATTGAACAAGAGTGTGCCATTTCCTCCTTGCTCCCTAGCCCATTAACTACTTCCTGTATGAATTTGACTAGGTTAAAAGCCTCAGAGGAAGGGCTGGGCATTAGCTTGGTTGGTAACGTTCACTTTATGCAAATGCGAGGCCCTGAGTTTGGATACCCACCACCCATGTAATAAGCCTGATGTGGTGGCATGTGTTTGTAACTCCAGCGCAGGGTGGGTGCAGAGAGGAGAGGAGCCTGAGAGCTTGCTGGTCAAAGAGCGTAGTCAGCTGGTGAGCACTGGGTTCAATGAGGAACACGCTCTCTAAAAATATGGTAGAGGAATTGAGGAAGACGCTTGACATCAGCCTCTGGCCTCTACTTGCACACATGTGCACCCACATACATGTATGTACTCACACATACATCACACACGCACAATCTCGTGTAAGTGGAATCACGAAGGATTTGTCTTTTGTGACCTAGTTTTTCATTTAGCCTAATGTCTGTAAGGTTCACCGATGGGTAGCATGTGCCAGTTGCTTCCTTTTAAGGCTGAACACTGTCCTGTGCGGATCCCACATTTTGCTTATTGACACATCCGTCTCTGCACACTTGAATTGCCTCTCCATCTTAGCCTTGTGAATAATTCTGCTATGAACATGTGTATGAATATCTCTTTGAAAGGGTTTTTTTTTTTTTTTTTTTTTTTTTTTTTTTTAATCAATATACCCAGGGTCTGGAGAGATGGGTCAGTGGTTAAGAGCACTGACTGCTCTTCTGGAGGACCTGGGTTCAATTCCCAGTACCCACATCATGGATCATTTGTAACTCCAGTTCCATGGGCTCCAACACCCTCTTCTGACCTCTGAGGGCAGTAAGCAGGCATGTGGTGCACAGTCATGCATGCAGGCAAAACACCCATATGCATAAAATAAAATAATAAAAAAATATACTCAGAAGTAGAATTGCTGTGTGTGGGAATTCTGTTTTTAAAAATACTTTACTATTATTATTAGTCAGATAATATATTGTTTAAAGTCTAGATAAGGGATGGGGGGCATAGCTCAGTTAGTGGCACACCTGCCTAGCATGTGTAGGACCCTGATTTCAGGTCCTTGTTCCACACACACAAACATGACCACGTTATGATCTCTGATGAGCTGAGCAGGGAAGGCTGGGTATACAGACAGAAAGTGGCAAACTGATCGAAGGGCCGAAGGAGGAAACATGGTGCAAGAGGTAGGAAAAAGGAGCAGGAAGTAGGTTGATTGCTTCCTTGTTGGCTTAAAACAGAACAGGCTTGCACATCCTATCTTACGTAAAGCATCTTGTGGCACATTGGGATGAATTCCAAAGTTCATTGATTACTTGGAACCTGATAGGAGACTGTGTTCTGGTCGATCAGTCTGTTGAACCTAGTGTGAGAACTCAGGGCGCAGATCAAAGGCGTTCCGTAAATTTATTATTTATTTATTTATTTAATTGTCTTTTTGGTTGGTTTTTGTTTTATGGGTTGATTGTTGAAAACTTTTGCTCCCATTTTTACAGAAATATTCTTTGGGATAGACCTGCAAGAACATTTCTTGAATTGATCTGTTCATCTTTTGTCACATGTTATAAGTAGTTCTTAATTTCTTGACTTGTCTATTGAAAGTTTTCGTAAATGTATTTTCACTCATGTGTATGTGTGTGTGCCTGGTTGTCTCTGTGTGTATCAGTGTCTGCAGAGACTGGAAGAAGACATCTGATCCCTGGAATCGGAGTTACAGATGGTTGTGAGCTACAGAACCTGGGACCTCTGCAAGAGCAGCAAGTGCTCCTGACTGCTCAGCCAGCTCTCCAGCTCCGCTGTCTTTTTTTTTTTTCTTTTTTGAGATAAACCATGACTCTAATTCTTATATGCTCATATTACTGGCTTCTCAATCTTCCTATTGGTTTTTTTGTAGGCTGGGGAAGTCATACACCAATTTTGGTACTTGGATGCGTTGTCTGTGTGCCGTGGCGTTCCTTGAGGGCCTTCGGTGCTGGAGGCATTTCTTAGCACAGGAGCCACAGTGCCAACTCCCCAGCACAGCCAGCCTTTCCCCTGCTGGGCAGTGAACTGGTGAGGTTCAGGGTGGACACACACAGCATTCCTCCTGAGGCCCAGGCATCCAGCTCTTAGGACTTGGCCTCATATCCACAAGGGAGATACGATCAAGCGTTTGCTGGAGGATTCTCATTCATATTCCCCCTCCTTTATACTTCATCCCCCTCTCCCCATCTGCCTGTCTCTGCCTCCCCAGAGCTGAGATTGCAGATGCATGCCATCATACCTGGCTCTTTACCTGGTGATGGAGACAAACTGAGGACTTTATGCTTGTGTAGCAAGCACTTCACTGACCGAGTCATCTTCCATACATCTGTCAGTCAGCTGGTAAAAGAGAGAAAACTTGTTTCCTTAACCGTAAAACCTACCACTTTCTCTCTGTGTCTTAGAAAGGCCCTTTCCACTCTGAGATTAGGTATGAATCCACCCATTAGGCTGGGGAGAAAACCTGACCTCTGACTCATTGATCTATATCACATCATAATGGAGCCAGTGTCAGCCGCTGGAGTCAGGAAACAGATGAGCTTGAGGTACTTTGTGCTCTTTCTTTTCACTTTAAGACCTCAGGCAAGTGTGATTCCTCAGCTGTGTGCAGTGAGCATGCTCAGGTCTCACAGGGAGAACTACACAAAATGTCCCACAGTTCTGCTGTGTTGGAGGAATGCAGTAGAGCAGATGTACACACACACACACACACACACACACACACACACACACATACACACACATACACACACACACACACTATTTAAGAATTATAAAATATATAAGATTTGCTATAATAACCATTTGTAAGTACACAAATGGTTGTTTCCTGAGATCCAGTCGTCTGTAGACAGTGTACAACCAATCTCCAGAATTCTTTAACTTCTGAACTGAAGCTGCCGTTGAACAATGCCTCCCCTTCCTGGAAACAACTGTTCTGCTTCTGTCTGTGGTGACTGTAAGCATTTCTTGCATATTTGTATTTTGTGAGAGTCAGTCTCCTCTTCCCTCGCCGTAACGGCCTCCAGGATCATTCGCGTCGTATGTCCTTCCATTCCTGTCACAGGGCTCTGGGCCTGTCCTTTCATACCATCTCCATATTGTAATTGTGTAGGAGTCTCACAAGCTGAGTCTCTGTGCGCTCTGCTTGTGTCGAGGTTAGCATATGGCATGTTGTAGGAACTCGGCCTGTTCTTGTTGATTGAGTGCTTGGACAAATGCAGGAGCCCCTCGTTCCCGGTCGTACCCCGCGGTCATCTCCCTAGTCCACCCGACATAGATCTCTTCTGTACTAGCGTCCCATGTTACCACACATTTGGTAATTTCATACCACAGAAATGTATGCTTACACAGTTCTGGATGCCTGAAGCCCAAAACTGAGGTCTTAGAAGGATGCTGCTCTCTAGAGGTTTAGGAGAGGGACCCTTCCTTGCCCCATCCCGCTGGGTCTCACTCTGTAGCCCAGGCTGGCTTAGAACTCACGACAATCCTAATGTTTTAGCTTCCTGAGTACTGGGACACCTGGCCCTCTTCTTTCTCTGATGAGGATACTTGTTACTAGGTAAAGTGATAGACAGTTTTGGGTTTTTTTTGTATTTTATTTTTATTTATTTATTTTTGTTTTGTTTTGTTTGTTTTGAAACAGAAATTTGTCTGTGTTTCCCTGGTTATCCTGGAACTCACTCTGTAGACTATCCTTGCCTCTGCCTCCCTAGTGCTGGGATCAAAGGTGTGCACCACCACCACCCAGTGGTGGACACTTAAATCCAGCACTTGGATAGTAGAGGCAGGAGGACCAGGACCAGGTGCGTAGTGAATTCGAGGCATGCCTGGGATACATGAGACTGTCCTTTAGCTCTAGAAGGACACTTGTCATTGGTTTTCGGATCCACTTTAGTAAGCTTAGAATGACTGTATCTGTGCGTTCTTAACTGTATTTCCAAATAAAGCTGCATTCACAGGACCTGGCCATTGGGGAAGTTTATTTTTAGTTAGGTATAAAACAATTGTGCACTGCTGGGAAAAGGGATGCCTAGGTTCTTGGTGTTCTGTATTGTTTGCAGGTGTTGGATTTCTGTGGGGGTTGTTCAACTGCTACTGATCTGCATGTGCTATCAGTAAAATACCTGAGGTGTTCTGAAAGAATAAAAACACCTGAGCTGAGACTCGGGTTTCCACTGTCAATCGAGTATGGTGTTGGCTAGGATGGTGGTTCTCTCTGCTGAGGTCTGGCAGGGTTTGCAGATATAAAATAAGCCTCCTTGGTGAGCCACCACAGCAGCATACTCTTACAAATGGCTTACCAACATGGGGCACTGACATCACACCGGTTAATCCAACAGAAGAGAAAGAAACTCAAAGAGAAAAACCTCTAAGAGTCGGGTAAAGTATGCTCAGAGAAGCTACCAGAGGATAGAGATTAAGGTATTAATTGAAGGCTCCTGAAGGAAGAGGAGAGAGAGAAAAATAATCCTCTATGAAGAGAAAATTGTGAAAGTTAAATGAGAAAGAGGGCTCAAAAGTGAGAGGCCTTTAGAGAAAGACATTTTCGCGGTGACAACAGAGTTCGGTTGGGAGCAGGGGAGAAGCAAGGTTTCACCCGCTTTTCCTGATCATGGAGCCGATGCTCCCTCTTGCCGCTGGCGGTAGCCAGGCAAGGAGAACGGTAAGCAGAGTGTACTGCTATTCTGTAAACTGAATTTGTTGGTGGTTTTTTGTGTGTGTGTGAAGCCCAAGTGAGTCCTGTGTTTGAGACCTATGGAAGGGATTGTATGCTTCCCCATAGCAGTGGTGAGAAAGAAAGCTAAACTGCCAGAATATTTCAACTGGAGATTCTTCCCATGAGCCCAGGACCTCCTGGTGCTGTGGAAGCCACAGCTTGGAGCCAAAAAGTTAAACTGTATAGTTTTTTTTTTTTGGCGGCGGAGGGTGGTAGTGAGGGGGCAAACCTGACTAAGACAAAGACAAGTGGTCCATGAACCGGTGATGGTGGTAAGAACTCCACCCATGAGGGAACCCTTCCTGCAGGTGAGGACTAGTTATTTTTCCTGCAAACCAGACTCTATCTATCTTAAAATCTTAAAAATCTTAAAAAAATCTTAAAAAGTGTTTCCTAAGGTTCAGCACACAAAAACTGTTTTCCAGAACTGGCCAAGCTTGTATCTCATGCTGGCAGCCGAACTTGGTATTGTAAGAGTCCCCCAGGTGGTGCTGGTTCAAAAGGCATGAAGGGGACTTTGAAGAGCAGCTGAGGCTTGACTCTGTAAGAGGCCTGGAGAGGCTACAGGTGAAGGTACAGCCAAAGTAACTGTTGAAGGCCCAGACTGAAGGGGTCATGCAAAGAAGTTGAGGCTTGGCACCATGAAAAGAGCCCAGGAGAGGCTATAGGTGAAAGTGTAGCCCAGTTGCAGCAGGGACCCCAGCAGTTTTTGCCAGTTCCATGGGATGACCACCAAAAACAGCAGCAGCAGTGGATTGGAGCCAGGCAGAGCCTGGAGGACAAGCTGTCTGTGCTGTAGAAGGCAGAGCAGAGAAGGGATAGAAGGCCTTTGGAGGAGCCTAGAAGATCGTGAATTCCAGATAATTGGACATTGATAATGTTTTTCTGCTGTCCTAAGACATTGTGAAAAGCTTGAGACATGGTAGGTATTATTTGGTCAGATGCATTAGAAGCCTTATAATTATTCCTCTTGTAAATGGTTTTGCTGGTATATTGTTAAATTGTTTTTTAAAGGTAAAGCAAATTTTTTTTTAATGCAGAAAAGGGGAAATGTTAGGGAAGTTTATTTTTAGTTATGTTTGAAATTGTTTTATATACTGTTGAGAGAGGGCTATCCTGTCTAGGGCGTTCTGTATTGTCTCAGGTGCTGGATTTCTGTGGGGGGATGTTTGATTGCTTATGATCTGCACCTGAGGAGTTCTGAATCAATAAAACCACCTGAGCTCAGCTGCTCAGGGTGTTGATTGAGTAAGCAGCTTGCCATGACAGTAGTTCCCTCTGTTGACGTCTGGCAGGGTTTGCAGTTACGAAAATACCCCTGTGTCTTCCTTGGTGAGCCAACACAACAGCATACAACTACACCTGGCAGTTGGGGTAAAAATGTTTCTTTTGGCAGCCACAGTTCAACTCCATCCTCTGAGGATTCTGTCCCTCTTGACCACACGTCAGTCACACTTTGTTAATCCTCTGCCGTTTTCACAGGGTTGGAGGGAGGGGGCTGGGAAGTTGTGAATGAAAGTTTCAGTCTCAGAGGTTGCAGAGTGTGGGGAATGTGGGGGACTCTAGAGTGGAAGTTTGATGTCACCAGTATTGATACCTTACTTTTCAGGTTGATTGTGTCCTGAGCCGAAGATGTTTCCAGAACAGCAGAAAGAGGTAAGATACTACCTGTTCATTTGTGCAGAGTCTGGGCTGAAACTCTGAAAATGAATGACCCTCGGATTGTGGCCCATCACAGGTTAGTTCAGGTAGTAACTGGTGGTGGTGGCAAAAGGAAGTGGGCTGAAGGGAAGAGCGGCACTCCCTGTCCCCACTGTAGAGATGTCTGCCGTGTTCCCTAGCTAGAAGTTCTGTGACTGAGCTGTAGTGCACTCTGCCACCCACTCCTCTGTTGAAAACCCTGGCTCCCAGACCCGGAATTCTCCCAGGTTCTGCCTCCTCCCACCCTGCTCCTGAGCATCTCTTTCCATCTGGCTTGCTTGGTTTTCTGCTGTACTAACTCATCCCTGGATACTCTGAGCTTTGAGTAGGGACCCAGGAGAGTGTCTGCTATTAGTTTCAGACTGACTTGTTTGTTGCCTTTTAGAGCTCTGTCTTTTGTTGTTGCTGTTGTTTTGTTTTCCACACAGCTAACCCTAGATTTATTCCAAAGGCCATTTTTCCAATTTCCATTAGGGGTAGAGCTAATTCAGCTATTCCCCCCATAGTGGGGTGGAAACTATCCACCTCCCAGGATACCAACATTTCACGATACTCAAGTCCTTTGTATAAAATGGTGTAGTATTTGCATATAACCTACCCAAGTGTTCACGTACTGTATTATTTATTCAATCTTTTGAGGCAGGGCATCAGGCTGGCTTTGAATTCGCTCTGAAGCCAAATCCAGGCTTGAATCACTGATTCTTCTGCGCCCCCTGTCCCAAGGGCTAGGATTACAGGTGTGTGTTACCATGTCCAGCCTTCCGTATACTTTAAACCATCCCTAGAAGACTTCTAATGCCAAGTGCCATGAAATGCTGTGGTAGTAGTTATATCATTTAGGGGAGAAAGACCAGGGGAAAGTCTGTGTGTAGCGCAGTGTAGCCAAGGTGGCTTTGAACGAGATGTGAGCCACTATGCCCAGCTTCTTTCCAATTGTATGTGTGCATTGGTGCCTGTGCTGGAGGCAGAGGTCAGCCTTGGTTGTTTTCCTCAGATGGCTGTCCAGCTTGTGTGTGGAGACTCCATCGCTCACTGGGATCTGGGGCCTATCAATTAGGTTAGACTGGCTGGCCATCATGTCCCAGCAATTCTTCTGGCTTCACCTCCCCAGTCCTGGGATTACAAATGCATGCCACTGTGACCTGCTTTTCATGTGGATTCTGGGAATCAAACTTGGGTCCTTATGCTTGCATGGCAAATACTTTGTAGACTGAGCTATCTTCCAAGGCTCTGTTCTCAACTATTTCTGCACGTTGTTGGTTGAATTTTTGGCTGCAGAACCCATGGGTATGGAAGGCAGACTATATATGTATTCTCCATTTCTTCTAAAAGCCAGAACTGGTACAACCCATGGTGGTCATGTAGTAAGATTGTCCAGAGGCCAAAACCATACTCAGGCAGGGTACACAGGTCTAGAGACAACTTGTAACTTCAGTGGTCAGAGTCCGGTCTCCTCTTTGGTGGGGTGAATTCCTTACTACACACCTGCCTGACTTCACTGGCTGGGTTGTGCTCACCACGAGTGCTGCTCTAAAGTCAGATTTAAAATTTCTCTGTGTGTGTGTGTTCATGCTTACCTATGATAGGGACAAGGACCATTTTTTATTTTTTGGAGTTTCATGTAGCCCAGGTTGACTTCACTTTGATACATAGCTAATGTTTCCGCCTCCTGAGTGCTGGGATTACAGATGTAGTTTGCTCAGTGCCAGGAATCATCAGGGTTTTGTGTATGTTAGGCAAGCACTTTACCAACTGGGAGCTATCCCCTAGGTATAAGAAGCTTTTGGCTGTTGGTTCATTTATTCCCGTTCATTCATTCATGTGTCTGTCTGTCTGTCTATCTATCTATCTTGAGGCAGGGTCTCATTATATAGCCCTGGCTGTCATGGAACTCATTATGGAGACCAGCCTGGCCTCAAACTCACAAAGATCCTTCAGGCCTCAGTTGGGGATCAAAGTGACTTCCCAGAGGCTCATTTTAAAAAGGTATTTTCATCTCTTTGATGACCTCAAGAAAACCCTACATTCAGGACCAGCTAGAGGTAGCAAAGTTTGTATTGCCTAGTGACTGGCTGTTTGTTTCTTTTTAAGTCACGATCCTTCTAATTAGACATATAAGGGTCAAATGCAGTATCACTGATTCTTCTGGAAGCTAGACCAGTGTTTGTATAAGCTCTTTCCAGTTGTTGCCTATACAGAGCAGCTATTGCTAATTAATCATGAGGTTGGCATGTGGCTTAAGGCCTCGTTGTCATCTTTGTTCAGGATGCAGATAGCCAGGAGTGACATGGCGGCTCTCCAGAGCTGGTCATGCCAGCCTTGAGGTTTAGTAATTTTTCTTAAAGATTTGGGAAATGTAGTCTCTCTTGTTGAAGCAGCTTTATTACGATAATAAATCTAGCAAGAGGAGAGAAGGGAGTAAGAGTCTCCCTTGTTAAACACGTTCCATTTGCACATTGGTTTGAATTCCCAGGAGAGCAGTATCCCAGCTGATGGATTGTCCCTATAAAAAGGCCTTGGCATTGGGCCATTGTAAAATTAAAATGAATTCAGACTCATTCATGCATGCAACTTTAATTTACAATTAAAATATTATGGTTACATATTTTAATAAGAATAATTAGACGGACCCAACTGAATCAACCCCTGTGTTTAATGAGACAGAACCCTGAATCCAAATGGAAAGGCAGGCAGGTGTAACCGGGGACACATTTCAGACAGCATCTTTTGTGGAGTCAGGCATTTTTGCCCTTTTTACTCTGATGCTCAGGAAGAGCAGTTTGATTTCTCTGCGTTACCAAGGACCTTTGTCCCCTGCCGTGGGATGCTTGTTTTCTGAAGGAGTGAAGGAGAAACTCCCCCTTTTGGAACACAGACTGTTTCCTGGAGACTCACATCCCTGGCCTTGACCCTTCTTTGCTCCCCTATGAAGGTGCTGGGCTCCTTCCTCAGCTGCTGGTGTAACTGGAGCACCCCTCTTAGGGGACCGGACTCTTTTCTTGTGTCTGTGTCTGTGTACACGTGTGTATCTTCCTGCTTCCTGGATCGTGATAGCTACATTCTCCCTTTAGAGATTTACACCTTAAAGAGATGGAATTTCCTTACTCGAAACACCTGTACTTCCCATTGGGGATTAGCAGTGACTCTCAGGCACGAGGCCCGTTACTGTCACTTGAGTGAGTTCTTTATTTTTATTCTTTTGTTTTTTTTTTTGATTCAGGGTCTTACCATGTAGCTCTTCCTGGCCTGGAACTCACTATGCAGACCAGGTTAACCTTGAACTCATAAAGACTGGCCTGCCTCTGCCTCCTGAGAGTTAGGATTAAAGGCTTGTACTGCCACATCTGGCTTGCATGAGGTTTTTTTTTTTTGGTTTTTTTTTGTTTTGGGGGGGGGATGAGGTGCAGGGACTATCCAGAATAGGGCTAGCCCAAGTGTCCCAAGAGAGTTCCATGCACTACCAGGACCCTATCACTGATGGAGGAAAGAGTGCTTCAGGGGTGAGAGGGGCCAATGCCATTGGATGAATAGCCTTAACAAAGGGACGAGTAGAGCTAGCGTGTTCAATAACACTTACCAATGGAGGCATTTTGAACTTGCCAGAAGGATGGTAAGGTTTTTTTTTTTTTTTTTTTTTTTTTAAGGTTTTGGAGGCAAGGTCTGACAGTGTAGGCCAGGCTGCCCTTGCTCTGACTGTTTAGCCTAGGGAGGCCACAAAGGCATTGTGATCCTCTTCCCTGGGCCTTCCAAGTCTTGGAAGTTGCAGGTGTACACCAGGACACCCAGCGAGGTATTCTATTTTTGCTTGTGTTTTTGTAGCGTCAGGACTGGCAAACATGTAGCACCTTGCCACTGAGCAGCAGCCTCCAGCCTGGAAGCATGGGGTGTGGCTTCTGATACTGTTTGGAAACTGACTAGGATTTAAAAGAATGAGTATCACTAAAAAGTAGAAAATAGTGCACGATGTCTTGTGGCCCTAAACCCTTTAACACTCCTTTGAACCTAGATTCAGTTCTTTCCTCCCTTCCTTTCATAGTCCCTCTCCTTTTCTTCGTATTCTACCCAGTTACTGAGTTCTCCTACTGCTAAACGGTACACTTTCTATGGCTGGAGAGATGGCTCAGCCCTTAAAAGCACCACCTGTTCTTCCAAAGGCCCCAGATTTGAATCCCAGCACCTACATGGCAGCTCACAAATGTTTGTAACTCCAGCCCTGGGGGATCCAATGCCCTCTTCTTCCTCTTTCCTGTACAATACACATGCATGGGGTACTCATATGCCCATTCAGGCAAAAGCAACCATAGGCATAACAGTAAGTAAATAAAATTTAAAAATAATCGTGCCATTTCAGTAAGAAAAGGAAAGCAGCCTGGAATATTAATCCTCCCCCACACTGCAGGTTTCAAAGGGTGCTGCTGTTATTCTGAGCCTGTTTGACAGTCATTTGAGGGCTCTGTTTCATTCTGTCCAAGTCCCAAAGAAAGATTTTATTTCCATCTCCCAGATTTTAGATTTGTTCCCTGTAGAATATAAGTTCTAAGACCTAGAGAGAAGCTTGAGCTAGTTCTCTCCAGCTGTTCCCTGTATTTATGTGTGTGTGCAATTTTAGAAAACAGAGGCCAGATAGAAAATTTATAGCTTAATATCTCACACTTTCAGGTTCACATTCTAATACATTTTAACTTTGTCAGCTACAACTAAATTAGAAGTGACTAGAAAAAAAAACTAGCATGCATTTATCATCACATTTATTAACAGACGAGAAAGTCAGTTTATGATGGAAAAATCTGACAGCCACTGCCTCAGCCAGGTGATCAGAGTGAACAACAGCGAGGTGTCCCGGTGCCATCAGGTCCTTGGATGTGATGAATGCTGGACCTTTCATTTCCGTGGTTCTCTTTCCAGTCACCCAGAACCTCAGTCTAGTCCTGAGACAGACGCCAGACAAACCCTAAGTGAGGGACATCTACCAAAGACCCTACAAGTTCTCAGAATCGTCAATGCCGTCAAAACAAGGAGAAGTCTACTAAAGTGCCACGGGCTAAAAGGAGCCTAAGGAGACACTGTAACCAATGTCGCATCCTGTGTGGGAGAGACAGTTGCAGAAGAGCCAGACATTTATCTAGTATCAAATAATCCCAGATAGTGATGCCCTATTGTTGCTAAAGGGATCACTAGAATCCAGGCTTTGGATAAGAGGCAAATCAAGTTAGGGACTCAGCCCAGCCTTGCTGGTTATCTGACTGTTTTGGGCCAGTTCCTTAAGCTTCTCTTAATCTGTAGAGATGGGGTAATACTGTCCCGTCTGCTAGGGAAGAAGGGACAGATATACAGATAAGGATGAACCTGGAACGGAGGTCAGGAAGAAACAGGGGTCATGGAAATCAAAGAGCGCTCGGAGATTGGGTTTTCGCAGACTTTATGGCCTGTTTTCTCATGGAGTAGTAAGGATCAGTTACTTAAATTTTTAATTCTACTCTTCCCGGCGTTTCCTTTCATAGTAGATGTAGTCATTAGGCCCAAGAAGTCATTAAAGTGTTTAATAAGGTTATTAAATTGACTAACAGCAGCTTTGGAAGCTATTTCCATAGGAAATCCATAGGATTCCAGGTGTGGGACGTGGGGCTGTCCTCTGTGGCTGACAGCCTGTCAGCATCCCCGTGAAGGATGGCGGGCAGGTCATGAGGGATGCGTCTAATTAAGAGATTAAGGGTGAACCTTGGCTGTCTGGGCAAACCGTTCGTAGCTGGAAGTGTGTTGAAACTTCACTAATTCCTACTAATTGCAGGGCGGAGGAGGAGAGGCCCATCTGAATTACGGAATATTTTAAAATAAATGCACTTTTATCACATTCAAGTACATATTTTAACTCCAACTAGGCTCACAAATTGTCGCCCGGCACAAGTCTTAGGGGACGGAGTTACTGAGGGCATCAGAATGATTTTCAATTATTTCTATGTAAATAGGCATTTCTGAAGTTCTTCAGAGTGCTCCAAGACAGTTTGTTCTCATAGATCTTACTCGTGGCACCACCGTCTTCTGCTGTTAATTGGCACACCCTTGGAGGATGGGATTGGTAAATTAAGATAAACACGAGGCCATCTATGAAGTAACTTATCAATGACAAGTCGTGTCCAGGCGGTTATGTGGAAGAGGATTTAATTTCAGCTGAAGTGTGATTTAGTTTCCTCACTGAAGGCAATTTGCTCATTCCTGCAGGCACTCACTGATTGGTTGACTGATGTCAGTGGGTACACCGGAGGTGGCGGACATTCACGACTAGAAAGCCAGCCCAAGTTGCTTCTGGTGGGATCCATGAGAAGGGGGCCCCCGGGTTAGTGTAGTACAGCATAGTCACTGAGCCGGTGAGCAAGAGGCGCCCCAAGGACAGTCCAAATAAGTCACACCAGGGGAATCTGAGGTGTGTTCACTGAGTTGCATTTGAAAAATGATTGGATTAGGGAACAAAAAGAGAGAAAGATAAAGGTTGGGGTAGGAAGCAGAAGGAAGAAAAAGAAATGGCCTGGCTTTAGTAGTCTAGGCAGGAAGACCGGCTTGTTGGAGGGCATGGATCACGCCACACACAGCTGCTGTCCTGCAGCTTCCTGCCCAACCTTAAGCAGTTGCAAGGCGTCTGCTCTCTCCAGCTGTGGTTAGCACTTGTGTAACATCTGGAAGCCCAAGCCTTGTCGTTTCTTTAGCTTTCTGTCCTAGGAGGCTCTGACCCTTTGGGGATGGGAGGTTGCACTGGGGAAGAGGGGGCAGATACAGGTCCTCAGGAAGGAAGTTCTTGGAGGGTAAGTCTGACAGAGTGGACCAGTGTGAGCTGGAGCAGTGAGGCGGAGAGGTCTGGCGCTGGGAACGGGGTGTCTGGCTGAGGCTGCTGGGATGCTGAGTTGAGGGATGGAATGGTGTGGGAAGCAGGAACACTTGGGAATCGTGGGACTTCTGGTGGATCAGGTTGGAGGCTCAGTACGATGCAAAGATGCCTGGACTGGAACGAAACACTAGGAATCACCAGCCCACGCGGGTGGTTCTGTGTGTGTGTGTGTGGATGAGGACGCTAAACCTGAAATAAAGTCTGTAAGGAACAGCAGCTTGGTGTGGGTTCAGAGACACAGCAGCATAGCAGGGAGCCAGGAGAGAACACAAGCTTAGCACCCACAAAAGAACAATGCTGCTTAGCACCCTGGCTGTTCTAGTTTGGTTTTTGTCTCTTTGATAAAACAACAACAACAAAAACACTGACCAAAACCAACTTAGGGAGAAAAGGGTTTATTTCATCTACGACTCCTAGATCATAGTTCATCACTGCAGGAAGTCCAGGCAGGAGCTAAAGCAGAAGCCATGGAGCAACTGCTCACTGGCTTGTTCCTCTGTCCTTCCTGAGTTGTCTTTCATAATGGGCCCAGGTCCCCCTGCCCATGGGTGACATCACCCACAGTGGGCTGGACCTTCCTACATCAGTCAAGAAAATGTCTCACAGACATGCCTGAAGACTGGTCTCACACGGGCAGTTCTGTTATTAAGGTTCCCTATTAACTGTTATCTCTAGTACGTTAAATCGATACAAAAAATTAACCTAGCGCATCAGCCGGGTTAAAGACTTCCAGTGCTGAAGAGTCATGTGGAGCGGTGGTTCTCAACCTTCCTAACGCTGGACACTTTAATACAGTTCCCCATACAGCCAACCTCATGAGTACCTCCACTACAAGTGTGGTCCTCCTGCCTCTTCTTCCTGAGTGCTGGGATTATGGCTGTATATCCCTAGGCCTGGCTTAGATTTTCTTACCCTACCTCTTTTTTTTTTTTTAAACTGGAAATGGATTCTCTTCTCATACAATGTATCCATGATCATAGTTTCCCCTCCCATCTCCCCAAGGCCTGGATTAGATTTCCTTATTTCTTAGTGCCAGTGTTTATAGGAAGGCACCATGCTCTGAGCTGATAAGCCTTCTCCCTGTGTATGATTTGCTTAATATTTGTTTGGCTTTAGTAGAACATTTACAGGTGTTTTCAGGAGTGTTTTGTGATCTGATCTGCCTAACAGCTGAAATACACTGGGCAGATATTTTTCCCATTTTCCAGAGGCAGAAAAAGTGAGGCTTGGTGAATTAATAAAGATAGGAGGTAGGTGAGCCAGAATTTATTTGTAGTTTTTGTGACTAGAAAGTCTATTCAAAGTTGATATGCCAGCAGCGGGGCCTCAGCAACGAACGAACGAAGGTGAGAAAAACATTTATGGATTACTGTTATCATAGCGGATTACTTGCTATGCGCTTGGTGGGCGTATGTGGCATTGTAGCAGAGTGGTGCTTACAGTCGCTTCCCGTTCTGTGACTGCAGGTTTGTTTTTGTGGTAGAGTCTCACTCTGTAGTCCTGACTGGTCTGGAACTCTGTCTATGGTCCAGATGAACTTTGAACCCAAGGCATACCTGTCTCTGTCTCCTGAGTGCTGGGATCACAGGTCATGGGCACCACGTCCGGCTTCCACTTTCATGCTGTGCGAGAAGACTCACGCCATTTCAAGAGCAGGCACATGTTTTCCGTCTGCTGTTAATGTGTGACCCTGAGTGGTTGGAAATAGTTGGCTTCTGTTTGATTCATCAGAGAATGTCTCCCTCTTCCATGGAAAATGGATACTGCTCATACCCTCTGTGGGAATGTGGCTTCTACGGGTCAACGTGACTCGGAGCCATCCCTCAGTCCTCCATGGGGCACAGTGTCAGGGACAGCTCTACATTTGAGGGTCAGTGAAACTGTTTCAGTTGCTCTTAGAACTAAAAGTGTGAACTTTTACGTCAAAAGAAAGGCTTTGAAATATTAATATAGTCATCTTTACACCAGCATAGTTAAGTATGTAATGTATGCACGTATGTAAGAAAGGCCCATGGAAGGCTCCAGAGTGGAGCCTTGAGTATGTGTGCAGGGTTGGTGGCTTGGATGGGGGTGTGGTCTTCTGTAGACTTATGGTCTTTTCTTCTCTTTCCAACCTATTTACCTGATGATATTGGGTGTGTTCAGGGTGGTCTGGCTGTGAACCCTAGCCTAGTCTCCTTCCCTCCATCCCTTCCTCCTTTCTTTCTGTGCCTCGCTCCCTCCTTTCCTCTCCCTCCATTCCTTCTGGCTAAGCAAACAGATTTATTCAGGAAAAGTAGGAGAGAACTCCAGAGAGCAGGAGTGGTTCCACAAGAGGAATTGTCTATAACCTATTTATCTTTCTGGTCATTGATTCATTGAGGATGACTGATTGCAGAAACCATGGGGGCTGGAGAAAAGGCACAGTGATTAAAAGTGCATATCATCATTATTTTTTTTTTTCTACTTTTTGTTTTTCAAGACAGGGTTTCTCTGTGTAGCCCTGGCTGTCCTGGAACTCACTCTGTAGACCTGGATGGCCTCAAGCTCTGAGATCTTCCTGCCTCTGCCTCCTCAGTGCTGGGATTAAAGACGTGCACCACACTGCCCAGTATACTATTCTTGCAGAGGGCCTGAGTTCAGTTCCCAGGCAGCTCAGAACTACCTGTAACTCTGTCTCTAGGAGATCTGACACCCTCTGGGCCTCTGGGGGCACCTTCTTTCTCCTTCACATACCCCACTTTCAACACATAACCGAAAATAAAATAAATCTTTAAAAAAAAAAAAAGAATTTCATATGTGAAAGGTATACCACAGGAAGTTGAATTTAACACATACAACACAGAATAAATAAATAATGAATAAATACATAGTGCTTTGTTATATTAGTACTTGATTTTTATTCTGTGTCTGAATGATTTTTTTTTTTTTTAAAACGAGAGGTAGAGGCAGGAGAATCACCAGTTTGAGGCCAGCCTGGGTCACATGATAAGACCTGTCTCAGGAAGACCAAAGGAAGCAGGATGTGATGGCTGAGACCTAAATCCTGGCTCTTGAGATGCTGAGGTAGGAAGATTGCTCTGAGTTCAAGGCTAGCTTGGGCTACATAGTTCCAGGACAGCTTGGGCTACAGCGAGACTGTGTACCAAACATCAAAGACAGGGGAGAAGTACAGTGGAAACATTTTAAAATAAGCCTATTTGGGACAGGCACTCATAGTCCCCAGGTTCTGAGGACATACAGTGAGACAGAGTCTTAAATGCAGGGACGGAGCATGTGCAACCTTTAAAACAAACTAGCTAGGTGCCATGTTATTGTCAGGAAACATGGGTTATTTTTCTGCTTTTGAAAAATATCCTATGGATGGAAGAAAACATCTTTATTATCTGCACAACAGCATGGAGGTCTGTCTAAACCAATGGCCTGCTTTCCTCTACTGTTTTGAATATTATACACTTTTTTTTATATGTATAGGTGCTTTGTTTGCATGTATGTCTGTGCACTACATGTGTGCAGTGCCCAAGATGGCCAGAAGAGGGCATTGGAGCTCCTGAAACTGGAGTTATTATGTGGGTGCTGGGAACCATTGAGCCGTCTCGCCTCTCCTTTCTTTCCCTCTTAGTATCTTTAAAAAAGTTATCTGCAATGCATTTTGTTGTGTTATTTACTTACTAATTTAGTTGTTTTTGACTCAGACTCCTACTCTATAGCTAAGCCTGGCTTGGAATTAATGGCAATCCTCCTTCCTCTACCTCCCAAGTGCTGGGATTACAGGTGTGTGTCCTTGTGTATCTACTTCTAAAATTTTCTCCGTTACTCATAACACAAATGCAAAGGTGACGTGATTTGCTATATAGAAAATCCATTTAAAAATAAAATGCATGGTGTGAAGCTAGGCGGTGTGGCGCACGCCTTTAATCCCAGCCCTTGGGAGGCAGAGGCAGGTGGATCTCTGTGAGTTTGAGGCCAGCCTGGTCTACAGGGTAAATTTCAGGACAGCCAGAGTTACAACAGAGAAACTCTGTCTCAAAACAACAAAACAGAAACAAAAACAAGCATGGTGTGAAAGAAGACGTGCTTCTTCCTCTTATGTTGCCGTGGCTCGTTCTCACGAGGCTGGGCTGGGCAGCTTCAGTCCGCACTGCTTGCTTTTCAGTTGTGACCTTTGCTACTCTTTCTTATTTGTGACCTAGAAAGCAATTTGCTAGACAGGTCCTCTAGTTATTCGAGATGACATAGTAGCTGCTGCATTGAAAATCTGAGAAAAGTGGGAGCTTACTTCCGTGACTGAGCATTAAGAATTGGTCTTGGAATTTTTCCTCCTAATTGTCTTCAGATAGCTGTAACGCTGACCTTAAGCACCTTCTGGTCAGTTTTGCAATATTTAAAAATTCCATTTGTGGCTAAGTGTTTGCTGGACTCCTGTGACTCGTGATTCACGGTCTCTTCTTGTTTTCTGAGGGGCGGCGAGCGCACTGGCTGGTGCTTTCAGTTGGGTCGTTCCAGCTCCTTCCAGCCTTTCCCGTGATCCTGATGTTCTTTGTTCTCCATGCTCTTGCAGGAGTTTGTAAGTGTCTGGGTCCGAGACCCCAGGATTCAGAAGGAGGACTTCTGGCACTCTTACATCGACTATGAGATATGTATTCACGTAAGTACGCAGGCCGTAGGAAACGGGATTTTAGGTAGTGAATGGGTTATGTGACATGATATTCAGTACTAAAATAACTTCCTTAGTTCAAAGAACGGAGTTGGGATGATTCCAGCTAAGATTGTGTCACAAATGAAGAGATAAGGTGATTCTTGAAGTCGAAGAATCGCTTACTTGAAGCTCATATTGTTCTCATTTAAAAATATTAATATTTTAATGTTTATTATGTTTACTTATGAAGTATGTGAATATTTAAAAAATTAATGGTTAAAGAGTATAATTGAGCCGGCCAGTGGTGATACATGCCTTTAATTCAGCACTAGGGAGGCAGAGAAAGGCAGGCAGATCTCTATGAGTTCTATGGCAGCCTGGTCTACAGAGTGAGTTCTAGGACAGCCAGAGTTACAACCTAGAAACCCTGTCTTGAAAAACCAAAAAAACAAAACCAAAAAAAAAAAACAAAGTATAACTCATCAATGGAATTTCTTTGTGATATTGTTTTTCAAGCTAATATATTATTTGTTAATCTCATGTTGGGGGGGGCATAGAAGTTTGGGGAAAAGGGATTATTTATTATTATTATAATAAAAGTATTATTATACTGTATTAACCATTTTAAATCAATACAAGGTGATGGGTTCCATTATAGCATTTTATTCATATGTGCCTTTATACTTCGTTCTTTTATATGTAGAATCAGACACTTGGAAATGAACACGTACAATTAGTTTGCCTCATTCTAGATCCGGAGTCACTAGCACACAGAGTAAGCCACTGGGAGTGACGTCCCGAGTGGGGCTAATACTGACCCGTACGCTTGCGAATGTGCGGTGTGGAGTCTGCTGTGCTTGTCTTCAATGAGGTCGCAAACCCATCCTACACGGGACGGGGCCACGTGGCGAATGTCAGGCTCCAGCTGTGCTGGGGTTCCTGCTGCTGCTGTGGTCGAACACGAGCAGCACAGGCAGGCTGTACGGAACTACCGGGAAAGGCAGGAGCTGGAGCAGCCAGGCCCCAGATGCAGTGGCTTGCTTGTGCTTGGTCTTGAACTTGACTCCTGATGTATCTGGGGCTTCGTAGCATGAGTGAGGTGACGTGTCGCTGACCTCCAGTGTCGCCTGGCACGCTGGAAGTCTGAACGCCGCTCTAAAGCCTTTTCCTTCAAACGCTCCCAGTTTAGAAAACAAGCTAGGTTAACCCCACCCCCCTTTTTGTCATTTTCTAAGCCATTGCTATATACATGGTTATTTTGCTCTTGTTTTACTCAAAAGCTCACACCAAAGATGCGCTCTGCGTGCAGAATCATGGGCGCATAATAGGTATTTGGGCTGGAGAGATGGCTCAGCAGTTAAGAGCACTTACTGCTTTTGTGGAGGACTTGGGGTTCGGGTCCCAGCACCCATGGTGACTCGCAGCAGCTGTAATTCCAGTTTCCGGGGATCCAGCCACTCTTCTGACCTCCCCAGGCTTCTGCATACACAGGCATACAGATGACATTAAATGAATAACTATTTTAAAGAGAATAGGCCTTTGAACCAAGTGTGGTGGTACACACCTGTGACCCCAGCTCGTGGGAGATGGAGGCAAGGGGATCAGGAGTTTCAAGGTCGTTCTTGGCCGTATAGTGAATTCAGGGCCAGCTTGGTCTACATGAGAACCCATCTTAACCCCCTTCCCATCTCCTCTGAAAAAAGGAATGGAAAAAAAAAAAAGCATTTGAAACAAAATGAAATTATCTAGTTGCCTTTTAACTCCTTCTAAAAATGCCCTCATTACATACTTTAGGGTGACATGAAATTTAATGATTTTTTTTTTTTAGGCGATAATGAAATATATAGATTATCCCGTGCTAAAAAATTGCATGACATGAGTTCAGGAATCTGTCTGGACCCACGAATCATAATAATTTGGTGGCGTTCTCGTGTTTCTCCGAAGTGCTAATCAGTTGACAATGAGTTAAATCTTGGCCAAGTGGAGGGCAGAGACAGACAAACGGATTTAGAGGAACCGAGTCAGTCAGTGACCACGGTGTAGACCTGCTCCTGTGGCACAGTTCAAAGCAGGCAGGTGAGTGAGGGTTCCGCTAGCCTCGGTTAGCTCTGAGAGCATCCTCTGGGAATCGGCGCACTCAAATGAACCTCAAGAGAAACAATACCAGATGACTCTGGAATGTCCATATTTACGTGGGGCTGCAAACCAGTAGATGACCGAGCTGGCTGGTCCTTCACATAGCCTGACCATGCCCTGTGGTTGAAGGACTCACAGATAGACCTTATTCTGGTATCAGTGTCAGGTGGATTTTTGTCACTGACACCCATGGTGACTTTGCGCCAGGAAACAGGAGATCAGGACGGGTCCAGATGGGTCCAGCCTGTACTGTTGATGTCAGAAGTCCCTGCAGTGGCCTGGTGCTCTCTGAGGAGAGAGTCCTGAGAGGATGCCTGCTCTGGCCTCATTAGGGCCCCAATTCTGGTGTAACAGCCTGCTGCCTTGGTCCCCGAGGATCGCATTAGAGTCAGGCTATGCTGTGTTTTGAAGTTGTCCCCCAGAATGTCATGAAGCCGTAGGTGACTCCTGTAGGCTGTTTCTGTAGCAGCAGCAGAAGTGGCTGGATATAGTATTGTAGCTTTTGCAGGTGAGTCTCTCAGCCTCCCTGCACCCGGGAGTTTTGCCCTGTGTTTCACAGGGCAGCCTATGAACAAATGCACACAGTCATTTAGATCTCTCAAGAAAACAGCTGAGCTTCATTGGCAGGATAGTTTTTGAAATAGTACAGATCTTAGTGGCAAACAATTTCTCATTTAGCAATGTAAAGATTATAAAGTAGAACTACATTAAAAAAATATATATAATAGAGATATTCTTTGTTTATTTTAGAGATGGTGGTTGAGACTTTGAGACAGGCTCTCACTCTGTAGCCCACACTCCTTGGAATTTGCTTTGTAGCCCAGGCTGGCCCCCAAAAGGTGACACTCTTCCTTCCCCAGCCTTTTGAGTCCCTGGATTATAGGTATGAGCTGTCATGCTCAGCCGAGAAGGCCTTGTTTTTTGCAACTAGTAGACACAGATGTTTGTCAGCTTCACGTTTTACCCAGAGGAGAGTCTTTACTCATTCTGGGTTTACCCAAAGGAGTAGCATTATGGCTTAGCCTAGGCTGGGGACTCTGGACCTGTTTTTCCCCAAGTCTGTCTCAGGGCTGCCACGGGAAGCAGACGGCTAGTAACTAACAGTATTAACCACACTCGTCGGGTGCTTTTTATCTTTCTATCCACTCTCTCTGCCCACTCGGGAAACTAGAGCTGTCGTCACTTTTCTGGACTAGAACCAGGGCCGACATTTATGTCAGGTATGCTGACACTGAACCCCACCCCACTGCTTCCTGACTCAAGTCACCCACCCTCTCATTGTCTAGTAGGGTGGGAAAACCTTGTCCAGTTGACTCCTGGTGACTGGTGACGTCCACGTCGAGATAGATGCAGATGTCTGTGAAGCAAGTGCTGTGGGAAGCCAATTCTGACCAAGGCTTCAGGATAGTTACAAATGCAGCGGATGCCCCTGGACACTTTGCATTTTAGGGTGTGTGTGTATCAAGATAGGGTCTCACTGTATAGCTCAGGCTGGCTTTGAACTCCTGGTCCTCCTGCCTCAGCTCCCTGACTCTGGGATGACAGCGTAGGTTACTATTCCCACTAGAATTTTTTTCTTCTCTCTCTCTCTCTCTCTCTCTCGGTTTCTCAAGACAGAGTTTCTTTGTGTACTTCTGGCTGTCCTGGCAACTCACCCTGTAGCTAGATGGCCTTGAACTCACATCGATCCACTTGCCTTCTCAGTGCTGGGATAAGTATGTGCCACTATTACCCAGCTCAGAATTTATTTCTCAGTGACTCATCTTTGGAAACAATGCTCATAGTTAGGAGAGACCTTCAGGGCTCTGGTCAGGGCTTGGCCATGCCCACCCAGAGATAACACTGTTCATTTATGTCACTGTGGCATCCACAAGCCCGAGACTTGGGAGTTACCTGTAAGATTTCACAGTGCCCACATGCATGGAAATACATATTTCATGGTTTGCATCCTCCTTAGAGTGAGGATCACCTTATGAGTTATGTCTATACTAAGAAAGTGAGTTTTTCCCTTCAGTGAGACTCATGTTTTTCTGTTTCTGTGCAGACTAATAGCATGTGTTTTACCATGAAAACATCTTGTGTACGAAGAAGGTACAGAGAATTCGTGTGGCTGAGGCAAAGACTCCAAAGCAATGCGTTACTGGTGTAAGTGACTTACAGATTCAATTACCGAGATCTGGCTGTGGCAGCCTAGAACCGAAAGCTGATATGATCGCATTAAGATGCTCAAGGGCTTGCTCTAGTTAGTTCTGTACCTACTTCATCTGACTTTAAAACCCATCACTTGATTTACCAGTTTTTACGGGTGTTGATCATAAACAACCTAGAAGTGTTTAAAGACAGATTTTCCTTTAAGTTAATATTATACAACAGTAATTATATGATAGTTTTGTGATAATTTTTACCATGCACGACATGCCTTCACTTTGAGCGATTTCTGTAGCTAAGTCACCAAGATTTGGTGATTCATTTTTTCTCTTTCTTATTAGACAATTGCCAGAACTTCCATCTAAAAACCTGTTTTTCAACATGAATAATCGCCAGCATGTCGACCAGCGTCGCCAGGGCTTGGAAGATTTCCTCAGAAAGTAAGTAAGGGTCTGTAAGCAGGGTGGGGAACCTGGGGGTGATTACATCTCTGAAATGCTGTTGGACTGCGGGCCACGTACGTTCATAGCCTGTATCAGAGCGCCATCTTGTGGCTTGCATTGAACGGTGCAGATGTGAACAGAGCCTTCTAGAAACAATGGTTGACTGATCAGAGAATAAACACATGGTCTTTTGAGAGCAAAGTAGATACAGGGACAGCTCACACTTGTAGTAGAAGTACTAATGAGGTTAAGGCAGGAGGATTTCTGAGAATTTGAGGCCAATCCAGGCGTTGCAGTGAATTCCAGGCCAGTCTGAGTCAAACAAACATTCCCTACCCCAAAACAACAACGACAATGGTGAACCCAAAGCAAACAGCAGCAAGAGGAAAGCAGACGCAAGTCACTTGGGAGTCTGGCTGACACAAGTAAAAGTTCCCTGGAAATAAACGTGCCTTATTATTTAAAAGAAACACTTTGTACAATCATGACTTCATTTACACCGGTTAGAATTGACAGACCAACATGTCTGTACCAGAGCCTGGAAGGTCCTTCTCTGACTGAATGGCTTAATTCTTCTTTGCAGAGGATTGTTTGTCAAGTGCACGTGTCGTCTGATTGTCCCAGTCGGTTGACTGGGGTGGGCCGCCCTTCCACACTCCCATGAGAGCTGCCCGAGCTCACACTGCTAGGATCTCCCTTTGTCTCACGCCCTCTCTGGAATGCCAGTATAAGAGGCTTGTCCAACACTGGTTTGCACACAGATTCTGAAGCTAGGCTCCTGGGGTTCAAATCCTGGATCTGTCACTTTACTAGCTGGGAGTTAGGCAAGCCTTTTCCTTTCTCTGTGCCTGTGTTGTCCCATCTATAAAATGTGTACAGTGATAGTCCGCCCCCTGTAAGGACTGAGACGATGACATAGGCTGAGGGCTGTAAAGCAGGTGTCTGGCAACCTGATTTCTTGAGTGTTGTCCATTATTATTATTATTCAGTGCACTCAGGGCTGAAATAGCTGTGAGCTTACTTTTCCTTATAAGGAAGTAGGCGGAGTCAAGTGAGCACCAGTTAGCAGCGGGGCCTTGAGCCCCCATTCTTCTTTTAGTGGCTTTGGAATATGAAATTATCTCCTTTGAGTTCATTAAATACGACCCCGAGCTGATCTGGAATAATACGCTGCTTTCCCCCATATGGCTCCCTTATAAAGGGCCTGGGTATTAAGTATGCACATGAATATTAACATTTATTTCTATTAGATTGACACAGTGCCTTTCCTTCCGAGAGGTCACCGGGATACGCAGAGGGCTGCAAGCTTATGAATTGAGTGAGGGCAGGGGAAAGACAGACGCCAGGGCCATCACTGTGACATGAGTTCAGAGGAACCGGCTAGTTTAGCGAAGGCCTCGGGAAAACCTTACAGCATCGTTCTTTGCGTTGTCAAAAGGGCGACGGAACAAAGAGCTGGTCAAGACTTTTCTGATTTTCCCCTCAGGGACGACTCTGCTAATTGTCATCTCTAAGGTGCCCAGGTGGCCGATGGCTTCTCCCTTAAGATGTAGTAGCTCATGTTTGCAGGGCAACCTCCATTCCAGATGCTGCCCCAGGGAAGCTGCTGCCTAGCCACCACCTGGTAGGCCTGGGCAGGAGCAGGCAAATCCCTGAGCCCTGGCTGGCACTGGGGAGCCATTGGGCTATTGCAGGTTCAAGGACAGCACGTGTCTTTGTGTTTTTGTCACTAGGAAAATGCAGGGCATTGATACTCCTGTTGCTGGTCTTTTGAAACAGGGTCTCATGCAGCCTAGGCTGGCTTCAAACCCATTATATGTTTGGGTCTAGCCTTGAACTCCTTCCTGATCGCTTGCCTAGATTTCTGGGATAACGGGTATGTGCCGCCAAGCTTCTCTTCTCTTCTCTTCTCTTCTCTTCTCTTCTCTTCTCTCTCTTCGCTTCTCTTCTCTTCTCTTCTCTTCTCTTCTCTTCTCTTCTCTTCTCTTCTCTTCTCTTCTCTTCTCTTCTCTTCTCTTCTCTTCTCTTCTCTTCTCTTCTCTTCTCTTCTCTTCTCTTCTCTTCTCTTCCTGCGCTGTTTTTGAACGCTATGCTTTTCACAGTTCTACCAAAACTGCTCCCACAGGATCGTGCTTGTGCAGAGATTTTTTGTGCGGTGTATCATTTGGCTGTTGGTTGGCTTTGTTTGACACACATGTCACAGTGGAGAGCATCCTGCTTCAAGAGCTCAAGGGACTTGGGTCTAAGTCTCCCACCAGCCCCGGGTCCTGATAATTTCCAAGCTATGGAACCCAGATTCTTTCGAGTTTCTTAATGCTTTCGGTTGTCTGTGAAGTGGAGCAGTACAGCCAGTACATGGCTGCCCGTGCTGGTAGTTGTGTTGTTAGATAGTGAATTGCTTGGAAAGGATTCTGAGAAGCATGTGCTGACCCTTCATCCAGCAGCCCTGTGCTAGGGATGCAGGCACAGGCACAGTATAGGACTGGATAGAGTGCATATGAATCGTTGTTCCTCAGAAGCTTCTCCTCTCATTGGGAGCTCTTGGTGCTGTGTCTGAATTAATTAAAATTGTATCTGGGAGCTGGAGGGATGGTTCAGTAGTAAAGAGCATGTACTGATCTTCCAGAGGACCCAGGTTCAGTTCCCAGCACCCATATGGCAGCTCATGACCATCTGATTCAAAGCCCACTTCTTGCCTCCTTGGGATGGACGTGGTGTGTACACACACACACACACACACACACACACACACACACACACACACACGCCAAATATTTATCATACGCATAAGATAAAAAGGAATAGTCTTAAATGTAAATTGAAAATTGGATATGGATTATCACCTGAGGATATGGATTATCATCAGATCAGAGCAGACAGCTTTCCTGCGGTACGGTTTACCCCACTATGGCATTTATTTCTAAATGAATTAGTTCCACGTTAGAAATGGGAGAAGGGAATGGGAGAAGGCTGGAGAGACAGCTCAGCAGTTGGGAGCACTTGTTAGTATCGCAGAGGACTCAGCGTTTGTGCGCTAGCACCTGTGTGGCAGTTCACAACCATCCATGACTCTGATATGTGCCAGGGGCTCTGGTACGTTCTCCCGCTCTCTATGGGTACCAAGCACACGTGGTGCACACACGTACACGTAGGCAAAACACACACAAAATAAACTGAATAAATCTAATTAAAAAAAAAAAGGCTCAAAAAAAATAAAATTAAGTGGGTAAAAGTGCTCGCAGACAAGCCGGACGACCTGAGTTTGATCCCCTGCTGTGGAGGAGGAGAGAACAGGCTCCTGCAAATGGTCCTCTGATCTACATGCTGTGTGCTGTGGCATACGTGCACCTCCACTCAAACACTCGGAATAAATAAAGGCTCTCGGTTGGCCTTGGACTGGGCCCAGTGGCTGAGTCCTCCTTTCTGTGTCACGTTCCTCTGCACAGCTCTCCTGCCTTGTCCAGTTTGGGCATGAATAGCAGCCATCCACGTCTCTATCTCGGTGCCCCTCTTGCTTTCAACCCTAGGCAGCTGGTGAGACATCCACTTCAGAACTGTGCCTGACTGCTTCTTGGTGCCCCCTGAGGCATTACTGGTTCCCCGTTAAGTAGGGTCAGCCATCTGTAGCTGACCCTCATTTGGTGGAAGGCCTCTGGAATCGGTAGCATTAAAACGTGACAAGCACTTTTTACAGACTATCAGCATGTATTCAACCGTTTTGGTTTTTATGTCAGTTTTAAAGGCTTTAAAATTCCATGAAAGCAAAATATCTCTGTACATGTATGCGTGTAAAGGTCATTTGTGTAACAGTATGTACTTAATATGAGCCCAATACGTATTTGGGCTGACTCTCGTGGAGGAGTTGGAGACTTGACTCTCCGATTGGTTGTCAAAGATCATGTGTTGATCTTGTACATGTTGATGTTTTAGGTGCTTCGTCTCAGTACTTACCAGTCTTAGGAGGTGGGGATTGTCTCAGCTGTACAAGAAGGGGACTAACTAGGCAGAGGTCCTGTATTCTAGGGGCTGGTAAGCTTACGATCAGCAGAGCAGCCCCTGCTAGCTGAACTGGTCAGCGTGACGGAGAGGTTTTCAAACATCCGTTTCCCTTGTGACTGTAATTTGTATTCTTTCTCTTAACTATAAATTGTAAGCTCCTATAATAGTAATGGAGATATAAAGTTATAGACAAGAATTATAGACTCTGGCTAAATCTCTGTGAGTAGAACCCCTACTGATTTCTTAGGTTTAATTTCTATAAATGAGAGCTAACTCTTTTACAGAAATGCATCCCCATGACAGCATACACACCTAGAGTTGAGACTTTTTTTTTTTTCCTGAGACAGGGTTTCTCTGTTGTAACTCTAGCTGTTCTGGAACTCACTCTGTAGACCAGGCTGGCCTCGAACTCACAGAGATCCATCTGCTCTACCTCTGAGTGCTGGGATTAAAGGTGTATGGCACCACTGCCTGGCTAATTTAGACTTTATATTGTGGTTATATATATATAATTTTTTTTTGTTTCTTTTTTGTTGTTGTTGTTTTGGGACAGACAGCCCAGGCTGACCTTGAACTGGTTATGTAGTGGAGGATGACCTCAAACTTCTGATCCTCCTGCCTCTCTGCCTCTCAAATGCTGGGCTTGTAATTATATGCCACCATGCCTGACTATGGTGGAATAGTTGTTTTTTGTTTTTTAAACAAAAGACATGTACACATAGGCATGCACATAGGTGCGCGCGCGCACACACACACACACCCCACAACACCCCATATAAACACATAACACACACAGGTACACACAATTTAAAAATAAATCTTTATGTTCAATAGAGGGCACCACTGCATAGATTATGAATATCTTTCAATGAAAATTTGTAGATTTGAATTATTTCTCTCATGATAAGAAGTAAATAGGCTGAGTTAACTTTTTTTTTCTAACATCGAGCTGCTAACCTTCTGTACACTATACAGATGCATGCATGGGGCATCATACTGACGATGTAGATCCAGGGCATCCATAGATTTAAATGATTCTGTGTACCATATTGTTCTTCAGCTGAACCGCTATGTAATATGCTTAATAAAGTCACATGAAGGAAAACCAGACTTTACTGTGTCCAATTTAGAGGAATAGCAGGGCTTGTTTAGTCTGGCATAGTTACTTCAGGGGGAGGGAGCAACTTTGACTTGCATTGTAAATATAGTTTCAGAAATGTGGAGGAATAGACCCTTGGATTTGGTCCCTTCCCATCTGTCACGCAGGGCTATTCCTCTACATGTTCCCCCTTTCTGTGTAAGATATAAATTGTGCTGTGGAAATAGCTCTAACACAGTTTGACTATTGCCATAGAAACGGTTATCTATCCCATAAACTTAACAGCTGGCTTGTGAAACTCCTGCTACCAAGGCTTGAAAATAATGTACATTATTTATTTAGGTTTTTCAAGACACGGTTTCTCTGTTGGAACTCTGGCTGTGCTGGATCTCACTGTGTAGACCAGGCTGGCCTCAAACTCACAGAGATCCACCTGCCTCTGCTTCCTGAGTGCTGGGGTTGAAGGCATGCACCACCACCGCCTGGCCAGAGTGCTCTTTATGATAAGCTTGAAGTTGATTTTCTATCATTAGATTTGTGGAAACACATATGTGGCACACATATGACTAAAGAGAAAAAGGGTTTTCTGTTACAGTGGTGGTAGGCACAACATTGCTTAGTTGTAGAACAAGAATCACTTAGAAGAGGCATCAGGGCCCTCAGATCCCCCCAAAGGTTACATTTTTAAAAAATTTTTTAAAAAAATCAAATTTTATTATTTGAGATGGTCTCACAATGTTGTTCTGGCTAGCCTAGAACTCTTGATCCTCCTGCCTCAGTCTCCTAAAAGCTGGGATTATAGGTAAGTACCACCATCCAGACTCTTAAGATTCACATTTTAAATTGTACAATATAAACTATCTTGACCACAAAATGAAAAACATGAAAACATGTTAAAAGCTTTTTGTTTGTTTCAGATTTATACCTGTGCAGTCCTGGAGATCTAAATTTAGCCATCAAAAATTAAAAGATGCTTAGCAGGCATGCTGGTTTTGACTCTCTCAGGACCCTATGAGCATGAGTGTTCAGGCGCCCCCCCGAAACCCTCTCTTGCCCCCTCTTCCTATTGAGCGGGTGGCCTGTTTGCTCGCTTTTTACCCTTGTGTCCTCCAGGTGGCAGTATTCAGCAGAAAACTGGGAACCAAGGAGCCTAATGCACAGTCAAATTGGAAATTGAATTATAGCGGAAGAAAAGGGACAGCAGCCTTGAGGTCTCCATCAGCGTGGACTCTGATCACTTTGGTTTGCGGTACCCATGTGTTAGGTACCCAGCAAGTTAATAACAGCACGTGAGCAGTTCAAGGCTCAGTAGAATTGCTTGAGACATGAAATAAAGCTAAAATGAATTTGTGTCCAATATCGTTGCCATTAGTGCACATTACTTCTGTGCCGTAATGCCTCAAACCATCTAAAATCAATTTTAAAGATCACCCATTATTTTATAGAGAAAATAAAACACATTTCCAACAGAAACAAAGCCGTGTGTACAATCCTATGAACAGCCACTTGTCCCGTGGCTGGAGGGAAGCCACCAGCAGGAGGCCACAGGAAACCCTATACACAGACTTCGCAGTAGGTCCAGGTTCCTATCAGGGGCTTGTTGCCATAAAACTCTTTCCTAACTTGAAGTGCGTAGGACAAGGATGGGAAACATTTGTAAACGAGGGAATAGATTTTAGCGCAAAGGCTTTTACTGCTTGGCAGATGAACCTTTATGACACAGCTGTCTTCTGGGAGGATCAGGGCGGAGGATACACAGAATTGAGCACTTAGCTGCTTTGCCTGAGATTTTCTCTTTGTAAAACACAACAGTCTCGTTTTTGCTTTTAGTAAAGAGTCCTCTCCCCTCAAATTACATTAATATGTCTGTTGAAGCAAAGGGGACGGCCGGGCTTTGTGCGTTTGTAGACGTCTGCCTTCTTCAAGCAATAATTGCGTTATTTGGGGGGGGGGGTAAAAGGGTGTGGTATTATGTCCTTGCTGTTCAACAAAATTGATATGAATTGCTTGTTTAAACATGCAAGATCTCAGGCAAGGTTCATTTGGTCAGAAACGTATGATCTAGTGTTTCATAGTTTCCATGATGAGAAAATCCCACATCGTGCAAAATGACTCCTGGGTCATGTCTCCCCTGTACCTCCTACACTCTGCCCGTGCCTCCTGTCGCGTCACCTCTGAACTGCTAATAGAGACTCAGGTATCATATGTCAAAACATTTGCTAAAAGGACGTGAAACCAGTTTTTATTCAAGTATCAGGACACACTCTGACTTGATTTCTCATTCTGTGACACTTCAGAAAAACACACACTCAGCCGATAATGGATTTGACCCAGCTAGATTCTTGATGTAGGGTGAGTCGAAATGGGTACTGTCTCCATAAGCTCCGGTCGGTCCTGTTGGACGGCTAGTGCGTACCTAGCATGAAATTATCCTATTTGGGGAAATGGCTTGGGATCAAGTTTTACTTGACAACACAGAGATGCATCACCGCTGAGGATTTCACAGAAGTTTCTAGTCAACTTTAGGTCTCAGAAAAGCCACCTCAGAGGAGCTCTTGTAATCTTGTACTTACGTACGCAGCACACTAGTCGAGGTTTAAAGCGTGCAGTGTGCTGAGGACTACGTCTGACTTTTCATAGGATTTTGATGGCAGCTGCAAGTCTGGATGCTTCATGACAGCTTATCCAGTAAAGACCTGTGCTGCGCTGACATGCTGTTGGCCATAAGTTTTTTGTTTTTTTTTAAGTAGAATAAATTTCTATAACCTTATAAGCAAAATATTTCCATAATTAATCCACATGGTCTTAACAGATGGTTAAACTGAAGAACTGTCCTTGACATTATTCTTTTAACAGATGTTCTTAACCATTAGCTTCGTGTGTTTTCACTCACCTAAGATTCCAAATAATTGAGTAAAAGTTAGCATGTGCTTTCATCCCGTGAGTGGGCAGAGCCCAGCACTGGGGCAAGGTTCTCGTAGCGGAGAGATGACTTCAGTGGTACAGTTCTAAGGGTTTCCTGCCTTCTACCCGATCTCTGCCCACCATTTATTTTCTTTCCTCTTTTTTTTTTTTTTGCACAGAGTTCTGCAGAACGCACTTTTGCTCTCCGATAGCAGCCTCCACCTCTTCCTGCAGAGCCACCTGAACTCCGAGGACATCGAAGCATGTGTTTCTGGGCAGACCAAGTACTCGGTGGAAGAAGCAATTCACAAGTTTGCCTTGATGAACAGACGGTTCCCTGAAGAAGACGAAGAAGGCAAGAAAGACAACGAAGTAGATTACGATTCGGAAAGGTATTTCTTTGCACTTTGATTTAACATAGACATATTTATATGACACACAGTCGTTCATGTGCACACACGTAGATATACACACACATTTTGCTTTTTTGTTGATGTAATACTAAGATAATGAAAAAATTAATTGACTGAGATTTTATTGAGCTGTGACAGCTCATCATAGTGGTCTTCACACACACCTCCACACTGAATTAATGAATGCAGCAGAAATTCAATTATCTGCATTCTGATTATGTGACTTTCATTTAGTCAGACTTGAATTATTCGCGTTTAAATTATCTAGCTAAAAAAATATCCAACTGCACTCCAAATGGCTAATTAAAAGTCCAAATTTCCTGTCTCTCTTTGTGACTGGAGATAATTAAAGTTCTCCTCTGTTACTCAGGCTTTGAGTGTGTTGTGAAAACCAATTTCCTCTTTTTATTATTTTCCCCCTCTCTTCTTTTCCAGTTCATCCTCTGGGCTCGGACACAGTAGCGATGACAGCAGTTCACATGGATGTAAAAGGAGCCCCGCTCTGCAGGAGTCCTGAGACAGAATTCTAGTGCAGCCACCTTAGGAACAGAATCGTGCCCCGCCGGAGAAAGCTTGCTCACAGTAGATTCTTACCTAATGCCGCTGTCACTATCGTAGGTAGTTAAATTCTTAAAGGCAGCGCGGCTTATTAGTGGTAGTATTTTTGTGTTGTCTCATTTTAGCCAAGCTTCTGTATAAAGCTGTAAGGACTTCGAATGCCATTACAACCCTTTATTGCCATATAATAAATACCTGTAAACACGACCCTGCTCTCAAGTGAAATGAGTTGTATGCTGTATATAAATATATATATAAAATGCAGTTGGTCTTAAACTGAATTTTAAAGAGCCAGGTGTATCAGCAGCATTTAAAACCGGGACACAGCACCCGTGCTGTGTCAATGGGGAAGTTACTGTAAACAGTGTGTGACTGCGGCCAGGGTACACAGTCCTAGCCCAGCAGACTGCCTCTTTGACACGTGGCTCTTGTTCTGTGGAGACTTCTACTCCGGCAAATACTTTGCTTTTGGGTGTTTGATAGAAATACTTACGAGTATTTAAGCTTTCCAGTATACTATTTCACATGTAAATGAAAGCTGTCTTACAAATAGAGATGTACTAAAATAATGTTTACATCTTAGGGGAAAAGAAACAGAAGAAGTGCTCGTAATTTTGCTTAAATTTGCCATCTGTAGATTTAGAAATACGTCCTCACTGTCCAAAAATCAGCTGAAACGTGGCTTCTGGTGACTAGTCATTTACCATTGTGTATTTAGGATCACAGCTTATAATTTCTTTTCTGACATTTCTTAAAATGTGCATTAAAAAAAAATCACTAGGTAACTTTCATCAGTGGTAGTTCTGCTCTATTTATTTTTAAGTTAGAAGGTTTTTTTTTTATAAGAGTTAATTAAATTTTACCCATAAGTATTTCAATAATTTTGGAGTGGAAGTCAGGTTGCTAATGTCAGAGTTCACATTTGTGCTTGAGAAGCCCTTTCTTTTTAGATATCTACCAGAAAATTGGCTTAATTTGAATAAAATGGCTTTTTCTATTCTTTCATTTTTGTGGCCCAAAGAATAAGATGTCTTGGGTCCACTATGAACTTCCAGTTTCAGACGAGGCAGCATTTTCCTGGGATAATTAGCCAAGCCCTCTCCAGTAATGATGCACAGAATCTCTGAGAGCGAACAGAAGATATTTTCACCCAAGTAGGGTAACTTGTTGCTTTCAACAAATGGCTCCCACTCTTCATTGGGTACAAAAGCTGCTGCAAAAAGCAGCCATTTACTGGGGTGTTTAAGAGTTACTGTATTAATAAAAAGTTATTGAGTTGTCCTTTGAAATGCCTGTTTCAGAGAACTGGTAAAAAAAGAAACAAAAGCATTACATTTAGAGTAAGAATGATTTCTTTCTTTCTTTTTTTTTTTTTTAGTTCTGTGTGAAACATTATTAAACTTCTGTAAATATTTTGATACAGTGTCTTAGATCCTGTTGCCTCGTCCTCTGATATTCATTATTTTGATGTAGGAAGAAAATGATTTAGCAGCTGCTTATCTGCTGCATGTAAAGTTTTAGCGCAATCCCCACTCCTCAGCAGTATACATGAATTCACAACATCTGTGTTTCACAGCATTTTTGAAAGACATACACTGTGCCACCAATTATCATTGTTTCTTGATAACATAAATGTAACCATCGATGTTAGTGTTAAATGATGCTAAATATCTGCTCTGTAAACCCACAGGGTCATTGTTTCCACATTAAACATGAGAAAAAAGAAACTTTGTCAGATCACTTATTTTACGTAAGAGAATGTATTTCTTCTGACTCAGACATAAATTCCTCGTGTTTTAAATTGCTGGTAATTTTTTATTGAAGAATGTTGATAAGTATTGATTTGGTATTTGTTGTGGTATTGGCTCTGCTTTGGCTGTCCGTGACACCTGAACACTGGCTTCTTCGAACTGACTTCTTGGGGCTGAGATATTTAGATGAACTTGAGTTTCCAATGGGTCACTTGCTTTGTTTTACACCCTTATGTCTGTAGGAAAACAAAGTCACCACACACGTAACTAAACATGCAACATTCGGTACTATTTTTTAATGTGAATTAAGCTTTAGGAATTCTAATAATGAGTGCCTTATGATTTACATTCAGCAAAATTTTTCTCTGGATAATCCTGCAAAGGTAGACCATACAACTCGAAGGCCATCCTAAAGGTGTTGACAAAATAAGTCAACAACCTGTTACTTAAGACTTACTTTAAAAAGTTTCATTGGCTAAAAAGAAATGATTTTAATTCTGGCTAAAATTTTCAGTTTAAAAAAAACACTAGGGGAAACCACCAATGTTTGTCTTTAATCACGTGTCATTTCTTAAGATTCTAAATATATTGCCAGAGCTGTTCAGATGCACTTCAGATTTCATTTAACAATTAAATACAAACATGTTATCTGCAATACATAGAAGTAAAAGCATAAAATCTCTTATATGACATTTAAGAATTTAATCAAATTTATTTAGCTTAGCCATGTTATATCCAATAGTTGTAGCTGGATGTTTTTTGAACTCACCTTCTCTATTTTGGGTGCTTTTAAGGGTTTCTCATCGAGTTAAATGTGCACAGTAAGGTTTTCAGGATTGAGCCTTTTTCATGAAAGGCTTTTGTGTGTGTGTGTGTGTATCTGGTACCCGATGAATACAGGGTTAGTGCAGCATCTTTTCCACGGAGGAAACATATTTCAATACAGTTTTGTGGTTTTGCTTGGGAAGGAAACCATTTCTTAATTTGCTGTGATTACCATTTTCAAATATAAAATGTCTGAACTTAGTTGTGGCAACTTGACATTCATTAACGACATAGATACAATTTTCTTTGCAAGTCAGCGCAGGAATGCAGACATTTTAATAGGATGGAGTTCAGAAACATTTAGCATGTAATGAAACAATTCCTTTGGATTTTGATATATTTCCAAAGGATTTGGGGCTTTGTTCTTGGCTGTATGCATCTAACAGTCAAGTCACCATTGTCTCTATAAGTCAAACAATCGCCCTTCCCTCTTGCTGGAAACTTCTAGGTCCTTGTTAAGAACAGTGCGTTGGGCACTAATTTATTTTAGCTGTGCAAACTCTAGTAGTTCATGACCCTTTTTCTTCAAAATTCCATAGACTTCTTTTCAAAAGAGAGAGAGGAAAAGAGGGAGAGAAGAAACCTAAGCTACAAAAATCTCTGCCCCAATCCACACTCCGCTATAAGCTAAGGAGAGGTGCAGATGCTGCCGAAGCCCGCAGGCTCTGCGTGGCATAACGCATGGATCTGCGTCTCTTACCTGGGTCTTCTTTATAGCTCAGCCCCCACCCCCGGGGCCTCGGCTCAGCAGCCCGCACGCTCCCGCCATCCCACGCACGCTCCCGCTTCCTCGGTCCGGTAACCCATGGCAACCGCCCTGGTAACCCATAGCAACTGCTCTGCGGAACCGGGTGTGTGTGTTGAGGGGGAAGCCGTTTCGAGTGGGCGGATGCAGAACGATTTTCCGCGGCCCACCTGCCTCGGGCACCGCCGGCGTCCGGCACCGGGACAGTGAGGACCAAACAAAGCCTCCGCACACGCGCCGGGCGCGGGTGGGGGAGCCACGTGGGCCTTTGTTCTTCAGACGCCGCCTGCCGAGAGCGAGCACAGGGCTCCATCGGCCTCAGCCTCAGCTGACCCACGCTGTACCGTGCTCAGACCCTGGGAGCCTGGAACCTTCCAGATCGGAGCACCGATACGCTACCGTCCCTCCCTCGTCTGGATCGGGCACGGACAGTCGCGCCTGGTGGCCGGACTGGGCCGCTGGGGAAGGAGTGCGTGCTTCCGGGTTCTGGGCGATTCGGGTGTGTCCCGCGTGGGGTGATACAAATCCCCAGTCTGCGAGGATGACCGGCGGTGCGAGGCCACGGGTGGACGGACGGGGGCGCAGTCGGGCAGCGCGGCGCAGCTGGTACCCTGCAGGCTCTGCCCAGGCATCATCTGCCTTCTGGTGCTCACCAGACCCCCAAGCCTGCAGTGAGATGGTTCAGGAATCTCTGCGCATTCGACCACAAAGCAATGCAGTGGGGTGAAGGGGAGACAGCGCTTAGGAGTCCAGAGTCACGGTTTCAGATCACGGTCCACCTAGCTGTGACTCCAAGCTCATTTGGACGTTTTTAGTTTATTTATTTATTTATTTTTTAAACAAACAAATCAAACGTTTGGCCTGTATGACTTTGTGGCCCTCTGAGTCCTCAATTCCTCCTTCTGTAGGTCCATATCAGTTACAAATCTAAATAGTAAAAGCCACCAGGTGCATTTTTTTTTTTTTTTTTGGCTACAGGAACTACACATGTATACACCTGTATAATGTGCCTTCCTTTTCAAGTGACTGGGTCCACCGTGGGTTACACATTTAATAGTATTTTTACTGTCTGACAAAAGAAGCCGGAGTCAGATTTTAATCCTTTCATTTAAAAAAGAGCATCTTCAACAGTCTATATTTGCCATTACTGATTTTAGAGGAACTGGGTTTATTTTCACAAACACAACTTTCTGCTCCTTCATGCAAAGCTTGGGTACAGAAGAGTCTGTATGAACTGTTAAGAGACAGAACACAGGTACCCGCCCATTCCTGTGCTTAGTACAGTCCCAGCCCTCAGCATGGATGTGTGTTAGGAGCCCCGTGCTTTAATTTTTTTTTTTTTCAACAAAAGCAATTACAGAAAAGTGCACATTTAACGTGTGACATTTAACATTTTGCCGTGGCAGGCAAGCCTCCACTTAAATGGGGCCTTTCTTCGGAACAACAGGAGCCAAAAGGCCTTGTGTCGTGGAGTAATGTAAGACACAGTCTGGGCTGCAAACGCACAATGAATCGGGAAGGATTTATGTAATTAATTGACCAGTCTTAACCTGTTATCGTGATGTAAGGAATTTGGAACTCATTAATTTGGGCTCTGACAGATTTCATATTAGAGCTGGCAAATATGGATTGAGCCTCTTATTCTTGTAGCAGCTGGAATTTCCATGACAGTGAGGATTACTGAAGAAGACCTATGGCTAGAGTCAAACTGCTTTTTTGTAATCAGTAGCCCTGCTCTGCGTTAAAGGGGCTAATGAAAAAAATTACCTGGCGTGGGAAGTGGACGGTGCTGAACTCACTCTGCCACTGTGTGTGGTGAGTGCAAGCATTTGCAGCTGAAAGAAAATAGTAATTTCAATCTTAAAGTGGCTTCACCAGTACCCTGAGGTAAAAGAAGAGTCTTGGGGTCAAGGTTCCTTTTGTCGTCTTGGAACCTCCTCCATGTCATCAGAGGCCGCACGAAGGACTTCCCAGGGACCCTTAGGAGTTCTGGTAGTGCCTGTCTACAGATGAGCAATTCAGAGCCCTGAAGGAGACTGGCTTTCTCAAGAGCCACTTCCTTTCTTCTGGTCAGAGCTCCTTAGCAGAGCCCACAAAGCCCGGGGTTCAGCCTTCAGTGGATAATCTAATCTGGGTTCTCTTCGCACTATGCGATGTTTAGTGAGTCACCCATTTGAAGGCATCTAGCCCCTTTGTGAGTTTACAAAAACCCAATAAAAGCCCAACTTTCATTTTTAACTCCGCTTGACAGTCGGAAAATTGCTAGGTTAGAAAAAGTCCCTGAGATTAAACTGAATATTTTCTTCCCTTTCTTGCACGTTAGGCCTCCCTTATTGCTGTGCCGTGTGATAAGGTTAATACAACAGCTGCCATAAAAGGATCATTAATACCGGAAGATAAGCGAAGTTGCACATTTAAAACATTCGCTGGCATCATTTGCCTCTTGCTGCCGATAAGGAAGACTCCGGTAACAAACCGAGAGCAGAGGCTCGGGACACTTAACTTTTTAGGCCAATTGACCTTTCTTTCCTAATGCATTATTATTCATAAATGCTCCTCAGAGTTGAGTACTGACAGCTCTCGGAATGTATTTGTAATTGTCACCTTTACAAACTTCCTGCCGTTGTAGCAACTTACGTTTTAATGGGACAAATGCGGTTAATACATCTTCAGGGGGGGGGGAAACAGATTCCTACTCCTCTCCCCCCTGCCTTTGGGCTGTTTTTGTTGTTTTGATTCCAAACAAGTGCCACGGGAAAGCGTTTTAGATCGCGTTAAGAGGAGCTGATCTAGCCTCGAAGTACGTGGTGAGAAACTTGTTCGGTATGGGCCTCGTTAAGGAGTGATCTCTTCGGCTTCGGTTCCACCGAAATGAGCGCTCCATGATAAACACTCGGCATTTGCATCAATATATTCACGTTACCCGTCGCACGGAGCAAGACGAGAGCTGGTAGTCCTGATTGGTATTATTTCAGCAGGATGGCAATGGAGATAAACAACCGAGAGCGAGGCTTCGGCAATTGGCACAGACCTGACGGGCTATCAACAGTGTGGGTGAACACACAGTTTATGTACATGATCTCAGATTTCATTTAGGGATTTCTTCCTTTCTCTTTCTTTCTTTCTTTTTTTTTTTTTAACAAAGGGATCTGGATGTGTAACTTGACGGCTGTGCAGTCATCAGCTCTCTGTATGGAGTAGACAGACTGAAGCCCAGTTAAGCAGAGACAATGTTGAGAGTTGGAAGTCTGGCAAACCTAGATTCTTGCTCATCTGCTGGGTTGTACTCCAGGGCAGTTCCCAACTCTCTGGTCCTCCGTTTCCACATCAGTATCACAAGAAATCAGGGCACAGGGTGTCCTACAGACGCTCCCTAGACTGCTGGGTCTGAGGGACCTAAATAAGTTTCCCTAAAATAAAAAAGGTGGAGGTTTTAGTGTCCAGCTGTGCTCCAGACACATTGGAATGAGCAAAGCTAGCATTAAACCTTCAGAGGACTTCTCAGTGTCTTTTTCGTGTTGCTCTTTCTGCATGTCAGAAACAGGCAGGGATTGTGTGCAGCCTTTTCTTGAACTGATTTGAAGAAGAGAATCGAAATATCTTTGAAACTATAGTGTTTTGGATTCCTTCTCAGAATAATTCAGCCTTTGTATTCCCTCTTGGCGTTTTTGAGGCCGGGGTGCAAGAGACAGGTGGAACTGTGAAAGAGTCCCTTTCCAAACCTGCCATAATGGTAAACCCAGCACTGGGGAGATGGAGGCAGAAATCCAGTCATCCTCAGCTACATGGTAGGTTCAAGGCCAGTCTAGACAGCATGACTTTCTGCCTCAAAATAAATGAGTCCCATTCAAGACACGGTTCTGTTGGAGAGGCAGGAAGTATAGTGGTTTAAAATGAGGGCCTGGGCCAGTCACTTTTGCTTATTTGAGAGTATTACTGTGCATAAAAGCCAATGAGGCTGTGGGTGGAGTCCCTCTAAGGTGTGTGTGTGGTCCCTCTGCTTGCAAAGGACTCACCCAGGTCCTTCCCCAAGTCCCTGGACTTGTCCAGTTCCTATCAGTCATTTATGACTGACGAATTGTCTCTGACTGCGCACTGGTTCATCTTCTCCGTGTTACTGTTGTCCTGCCTTCTCCCGTCTCGGCCATGCACGCTCTGTCACCTGACCATCCCTCTCTTGAGGCAGAACTTGCTGGAAGATGAGGACCTCATTTCACCTTGGATCCCCTCTCCCTCCTGTGACACCAGCCACAGCAGACGCAGGCAGAGTGCCCTGTGGAGTGACTCCCGTGGAAGGCCCTTCCCGAAGCCCCTTTCCTGCGGCAGATCTGGCAGCAGCAGAGTTCAGAGCCTGCTTAGAGTCTCCTTGGACTTGGGAGCCTCCAGGAATCCTGAGGGCAAACAAAAGCATCTGAGTACTTATTTCCAAGTCACAGAGACTCTGTCCCCGTTTTCCTCTAGAGAGACTGTAGGGCAGTCATTCTTTTCGTGAGATTGACAGTGTAGACAAAACGACGCTCTGCCTGGGACTGCTTGTCTCTTTGACAAAGGAGAAGTCTTTGGTCATTCTCTGGAATGTATCGCTGGGCTATTTCTTTTGGTCAGTCCATTTCTGATTAGGTACTGTGTGTATTAGAATGTGTATGAGGTAGCATGGTCACCTAATAAGGAGGTGGTAAGCTGAAATATGCAACTCTGTAGACAGGTGAGCGTTTTCTCTGAGCGTGTGCTGTTATGTCACAGCAGCCCACAGAAGCTAGGAGCCAGGGTGACTTTGAAAAACTCACTGAAGGAGCTTGAAGCTAACAGTGGGATTTTACCTAATCCCTTAAGCTTCTTAAAAGCCCGGTCTCTTTCTATAACACACACACACACACACACACACACACACACACACAGAAATACAGACATGCACACACACACACACAGATGCATACACAAACACACACACAAATATTTGGACATACATGTACATTCACACACAGACATGCATACATGCACATACACACACAGACATGCACACACACACACACACACACAGATGCACACCCATAGACACACAAAGACATATGGACATGCACATACACACACTCACATGCACACGCACACACGTGCACACATGCAGATGGACACTTATAGAAGCACACAGTGACATACAAACATGCATGCACACACACACAGATCCACACTCATAGACACACACACCATTCTGCTGCTTCTTTTCAGCCTTTTTCCACATTGCCAATCCCAGCCCCATTGGCTCTGCTTGGTCCCCCTTTCTCTGCCACCCCTACTTCTGTTTCCTCCTGTAGTAGGGCTCAGTACACACGTGACCTGTCTCCAATCCCACTCACTCCAGTCACACTAATTCCAACCCCGACCAATCAAAGCTTGGCACTGGTCTGAGGGGGAAGGGAGGGTGGAGACTGTGTGTGTGTATGTGTGTGTGTATGTATGTATGTATGTATATGTGTGTGTGTGTGTATGTGTGTGCAGGCTGGCAGGAGTGGCTGTCACAGTGAACAGAGTTCAGCCTGCGGTTAATGAACACTCCTTGCATCTGACTTCATCTTTCCACTTTGCAGGCCTGTCCGTCAAATTTACTTCTGTTCCTAAAATCAAGGTGTGAGGGTCAGCCTGTTCCTATGGATACCTGGATGAAGTCCGTGATCTCTGGCTATTCATGACAAGGATGAGAACTCCTCTCAGAAGAGTGTCTTCTGTTCACATTGAGCCGTACCGTGTGAAGCCCAGGCTGCCGCAGATCCCTCAGGGCTCCGTGCAGGGGTGCGTGTACCATGAGGCTCCTGGGGCGGACAGACTGCCGTCTGAGCACACTGAACTGCACAAATCCTGGGAGCAGTGTTGAGCCATTTCTGAGTTAGAGAGAGGAAAAATAAACATACCCCCCACCCACCTTACAAGGTGATTTACAATACAGCTGCGTTTTAGGATTAAATAAAAAGTTGTTTTTTGTTTTTTGAGACAAGGTTTCTGTGTATAGCCCTGACTCTGTCCTGGAACTCGCTCTGTAGACCAGGCTGGCCTCTGCCTCCCGAATTGTGGGATTAAAGGTGTGTGCCACCACTTTCTGGCTAAGATTTATTTTTACTTTTAATTGTGTTCGTGTGGGGAAGGGTGCAGTTGTGGGTTTATGTATATCAGTGCAGTACCTGCATCGGCCAGATGTACCAGAATGGTACAGGATCTCCTGCAGCTGGAGTCACTGGTGGTTGTAAAATGCCCAGCTTAGGTGCTGGGAGCTGAGCTTGGGTTCTCTGCAAAAACAGTACTTTTTTATTATTTAATTCTTTTTCATACAATATATATTGATTGTATTTTCTCCTCCCCCCAACTCCTCCCAGACTGTCCTCATCTCCCTACCCACCCAACTTTATGTTTCCTTAAACACAAACACACACACAGACACATGCACACATACACACACACACACACACACACACACACACACGACACCAACAAGACAAAAAGATGTCAAAACAAAACAAAATTAGGCAAAAAGTGCACCAAAAATAAAACAAAAACAACCATGAAGTTTGTTTTATGTTGGCCAATCACTCCTGGGCATGTGGCATTTGAGAAAACTGAGCAGTTCACATATTCTCTCTCTCTCTCTCCTCTCTCCCCTCTCCCTCTCTCTCACTTTTTCTCTCTGTTTTTTTGAGACAGAAATTCACCTGCCTCTGCCTCTGTACTGGGATTAAGGTGTGTTCCCCCACCACCTTCCAGTTCATACGTCTTTTAACCACTGAACCATCTCTCCAGTGAGACAAGGTCTCACTATGCAGCCCCAGCTGGCCTGGAACTCATGTAGACCACATTGGTTCCAAACTCACAGAGATCTGCCTGACTTTGCTTCCCAAGTGCTAGAAGTTAAAACACATACCACCACGACCAGCTTAAATTTTTCCTAACCATTTGTTTTCTGGCTGAAATGTTCTCAGTGTCACCATTTCATCCTGAGTTGTTCCTTATTGGTAGCATTTGTGTGTTTTGTTTTAGTATTTTTGCATGCTTGGTAAGTGTTCTACATTCTCAGTCCTCATACGTAGTTTTGATATAATGATTTATGATATTTTTCTTAATCAAAACTTTGCCTACAGCTATGTTAAATAACCATTCTCCAAGCTCCAATATGATATTTGTCTAAAGGTCTTTGACAGTGAGTTCTAGCAGGGGTAGTTTATTAATTTATTTGCTTGTTTTGTATTAAAGACAGGGTCACACTCCGTAGCCCAAGCTGTCCTGGAACTCACTATGTAGCCCAGGCTGACCTTGAACACATAGTGATTGATCCTTCTGACTTGGTCTCTGTAGCGCTGCTGGTGTTACATACAGGTGTGAACCACAGCACCTGGCTAGGAGCAATTTAATTTAATGTTGCTATGCCAGCTGCATAGTGAGTTCTAGGCAAGCCTGAGCTACAGAATGAAATCCTATCTCAAATGACAAACAAACACATAAAAATAAAAAAAAAAATAAAATAAAAAAAAAAGGGCCAGGGAACTGGTCACTGGGTAAAACACTTGCTGGATAAACCTCATGACCCAGGCTTGATTCCAGGAACCCACATAGTGTCAGTGTACATCTATAATCACATCATCTTTATCATGAGATTGGAGGCAGAGACAGGAGAATTGTCCAGAAGCTTGAGGACTAGCAAACCCAGAGTACACAGCACAACAGAAGAGATAAGCACATTCCCACCTCAGCGACGTGGAAGGCAAGGACTGACTCCTGAGAGTTGTCCTCTGCCTCTACATTTGTGCTATGTGTGCCACAAGTGTGCCTGCGCACACACACACAAATGTGTGCACATACACACAAATTAAAATAGAGGTTGTCTTGGGAGAGTCTGTGTGTGTGTGTGTGTGTATGTGTGTATGTGTGCGTGTGTGTGTGTGTGTGTGTAGCTTTCATTTAGCTTGATCTCCAGAGTAGGAGACAGTGACTAACATGTAACCACAGTGGATGTCTTGGTGTTCTAACATACACTGGCCTACAAGTCAGAAAAAATAGAGGGTTGGTGGAAGCTAGTCAGAGTCTATGGGTTATGTTATTGTTAGAGTATAGGAGACTGGTTTAAATTGAATGGAGACAAATGAGAGCTCGACCTACCTGGAGACCCCTGAGACTGTTAGGGAGGACACCAAGAGCAATGGTTCACATGGCTGCTAAATCAGTTTCTCTTTCAGGCAACTCTCCCAGGGCAGGAGAGAAAGCCTGGCTGCAGGAAGGCATCCAGGGACCCAGGAGGGGCTCTGAAATGTGTGTTCTTCATGATTGGTCCAGTCAGTTCTCTCTCTGGCCAGTGGGAAAGGAGAGAACACAACAGAGGCAAGTACATTATAATTTCTTTCTTTCTTTGACATTTATTTATTTATTTATTTATTCATTTATTGTGTGTGTATGTGTGCATGTGTATATGTGTATATGTGTGTATACATGTGTGTGCTTATATGTATGCTATAGCTCAATTGTCAGAGGACAACACCTGTGGGAATTGGTCCTTTTCTCCACCATATGGATTCTGGGAATTAAAGTCAGGCCTTCTGACTGAGTCATCTCATTGGCCCCTTAGCTTGCATATTAACTAATTGATTAATTTATTTATTTATTAGGTTTTTCAAGACAGGGTTTCTCTGTTGTAATTCTGGCTGTCCTGGAACTCACTCTGTAGTGACCAGGTTGGCCTTGAACTCGTAGAGATCCACCTGCCTCTGCCTCCTGAGTGCTGGGACTCCTTAGTTTATTTTTTTAATAGCAATTTTGAATGATGTAATAAATATTACACCTCCCCACATCCACATGTTAAAGGCTTTTAGAGGGCCAAACGCACATCACTTCTATCCTTCAAAGATGCCACATGCCCCACCCCCATTCTGAATTATTTAAAGCTTTAAGTAGATGATCTGGAAGTTGTATACATCACTCCATTAATTAATGGGAACTCTGTCCCATAGCCACACACCTAGCCATAAGTAAGGGTGGGCAGATGCATGCCTGAGAAGAAGGGGGAATACCATTCTTAGGATCACAGGATTTTAGTGTGTGTGTGCGCGCGCGTATGTGTGTGTGTGTGTGTGTGTGTGTGTGTGTGTGTATGTGCCTGCATGCATGAAGGCCACATGCCAATCTTGGTTTCTGTTCCTGGGAGCTGTCTACCTTGTCTTTTTCTTTTTTATTTATTTATAAGGATTTATTAATTTATGCATGTATTGTTATCTGTGTGGATATGTATGCCTGTTTTTGCAACTGTGTGCTCACAGAGGCCAGGAGAGGGTGTCGGGTGTCCTCTTCTGTCACTCTCTGCTTGTTCCTTTGCAGCAGGGTCTCTCCCTGAGGCATGCAGATCCTTGGTAGGGCTAGCAAGCCCCAGTGATCCTCTGTCTCTCCTTGACTCAAAACTGGAGTCACAGGCTTGCATTGTTGGTTTCTTATGTAGGTGCTGGAATGCAGCCGGACGCTTGAAAGAGTTTTGTTATTTTGGTTTCTTTAAAAATTCGAAATGGCATCTGGACTGTTTTTGTTCCCATCCCAGGTGTGGTGGATGATAATGAGTTTGGTTTGGACTGCTTGTTGCCAGTGGCTACGATTTGGTTACCTGCAGCTGTTTTGCCAGGTATAGCTTGTTCTTGTGATTGCGTGCCACTTGGACTTCTGGGAAATTTTGCTTAGCGTATACAAGGGTTGAAGCCTGGTGATTGACCGTCAGTTGTTTGTTTGTTTGTGGGTTGGTTGGTTGGTTATTGCTTAGAGGATCATCAGTTGGAGAAACTGAGTTGCGGGTCCAGCTCACTATCAGCCCCTGCTCTCCAAGCTTAGGACAGCCAAAAAGGGCCTTTCTCTCTTTCTCTCTATCAAGGCCTCCCTAAAAGGGTACGTGTGTGAAGATTTCTTCCTTCCTTCCTATCCTTCATTACTCTTTTCCTGAGATAGAAGGGGGGAAAAAAGCATGGTAGCTAACTGCTACACTGGAATCTGAACTCAGGTCCTTGTGATTGTGAAGAAAGCTGACCCATCTCTTTAGCTCCTTTTTTTTTTTCTTTTTTCTTTTTTCTTTTCTTTCCTTCCTTTCTTCCTTCCTCCCTCCCTCCCTCCCTCCCTCCCTCCCTCCCTCTCTCTCCCTCCCCTCCCTCCCTCCCTCCCTCCCTCTCTCCCTCCCTCCCTCTTCTCTCTCTCTCTCTTTCTTTCTTTCTTTCTTTCTTTCTTTCTTTCTTTCTTTCTTTCTTTCTTCTTTTGTAGGTCTGTTGCTGGTCTCTCATCTTGGGCTCTACCTCCCCAGCACTGGGCTTACAGACATGCCACCATGGGCCCAGATTTTTAGCTGGATGCTGGAGGTCCTCTGCTTGTGCAGCAAGCACTTTTCCAACTGGGGGATACCTCAGCCCCAAGATTGCAAAAGTTAAGGGTGGTGGTGCTTGAAACGAGCTGTAGATTGAAATTAAATTATTCAAGGAAAGGCCAAGGTCATTTCTACCCTAGTAGAACCCAAATGACGACACTGCACATGGAGGCCTCTGGAGGGGACACAGAGAATTTTGTGCTTTGCATTTTTAGCGAATGCAACATTTGCTGAGTGGAGACGACAGTGAAACCGCGTGGCTTAGGAAAGCAGAGTTGCGCTCTTGCCTCACCTGTGTAAAATCCACGGCGCTGAGGGCGTTAGAGGAGAGGGGGTCAGTAGCTGTGTGAGTAACAAAACAGCGTGTCCGCTTCTGCTGTTGGGATCCTATCATTCAGGCGCGACAAGGTCCACATTGGCTTGAGACTTTGTGTATTTTTGTGCGATAAAAATACAAGATGTCCTAGAACTTGGAATGAGTACAAGAATGAGTCTCGAGTAGCTTAATGGATCAATTCACATGAAGCGTCATCTGTTGAGCACCATCTGCCGAGGACAGGTCCTGGGCCTGGAGATACAAAGATAAGCACACACTCCTTGTCCCGAGGGCTCCCACTCTGAGGGCAGACATATGAAAGCATCCGATCATACTACAGGACAGAAGGAATTAGTTCTTTTCTGTCTTGCTCACGGCGGAACCAAGGCTGCCGGGACGCTCCAAGATGTAACATTCGTGAGCCTTGCCAGAAACATCTTGGATTCATGATGCACGTGATCTTGAGCTGATTGTTGTGTACTCGGGAGCCTTTTGATGTTGCTGTTTTTCTTTTACAGCTCCCACCTCCAGGTACTGCCACCCCACACCCGACCCACAGTTTATGGAGCCATATACTAACTAATCCACTTCCTTGGGTTGGCTACCTCACTCCCTTAACGGCTTCAGTTCATGCATCGGGCAGGTGCTCTCATGATCTAATTACCCCTAAGGCCCTACCCCTTGAGGTTGTCAAGTTCTAACATGCTTTTGGAAAGACATCAAAGGACAGCAGTGTGGTAGCCCTTGGCGTTCCAAGTCCGTTGTGAGAGTTTGAATTACAGTTGTGCTATTGATTGACCGTACGATGTTCGAATCTGAATTTTAGACCCTCAGTTTTTACCAGTAAGAGGACTATTACGGACCCTCTCTGTCCTCAAGCATAATTTTAAGGGTGAGCTGAGTTACTTTATGCATATGGGTGAGTTCTTGCCATTACTGATTTTCAGTGGATAGAAAAAAACATGCAAGACCGAAGGAAGCCCTGCAAATGTCTGTAGCTGTTATTTGAAATGGTCTGTTTCAAGGCAAATCAAATACACACTGAGTCTTGCTGACTCTTGCATATTTATTTGAGATTGAGCATTTGTATTTGTGAGTTTCAATTTGGACATCGTCTTGATTGTGCCTGTTAATGGTCATCCGCCTTTTTGCCCAGGCTGTCTATGCACGTGTATGACCTCAGAGACAGTGTTTTAGTTTTCTGCCAACCAGGCTAGAAAGCTCCACGAAGCATCTCCTCCCCGGTTCCTCACATGGCAATCTTGTTTTCAAAAGAAGCTTCATTGTCTCCTGTCTTTCAATAAAAAAAAAAAAAATTACGGTTTTATTTTTGCATTAGCCTTTGCTGTAGATTTTGAGTTAGATTTAGTCCCTGTGCCTGAAAGCTCAAGATTTTTCTGATATTTTCCTCCAAAACCACAATCACGCTTGGCAGCATAGAAGAGGAAGGATGAATGCACTTCCCTGTTGCTTGGTTTATACACAGGGATGTGTTGGCAGAAACCTGAAAGCATCTGCATACATCCAATTGTCTGTCTGGTCTTTGCTTCCATGTTTTCTCTCCTCCTCCGGCCCCTGTTCTCTCTGTGCAGTGAATTACCAATACAAATGCAGATAATGAAATTTCTGATCGAGCCTGGAAAGCAGATGTGCATTTTGGAAGGCATCTGGGGGAAATGAATAGGTTCTCCTGCTCTTGTTGCTTCATCCACGCGGGGCAGCGAAGAGGAGAAAGTAATTACAAGGGCTTGTCTTCGGAGGTAGCCTGAGTGGCACTGACAGGGCCTCTTTTCTGGGAATCTTGTAAAGATGCTATTTTCTGGTTAATAGTCATAGGTGTTGTTCCTGGAGATGGAGTTTGCGGATTAAATGTGTGTTCAGCAGATGGGACACTGTGGGCAGGAGGCAGAACAAGTTCGGTGCTCCTAGTTTCAGAATAAAATCTGTCTGGGGTCACGTGAAAGTTGCCCTGAGCCTGAGGCATTGTCCAGCATGTCCTAGAGAGAGAGGAAGAGTGTGTTCTAGTGAACAGCTACCTGCTCCTGTGTATTTCGGATGGACCAAGTCCCCAAGTGGAAACACGACTTGATTGGGCAACTGGCTGGGCTGGCTCCAGAACCCTGATTAGGCAACAGCAATGTCAGATCCTCTCATCAGAGTGTGTTTCTATTAGCTGCTAGAGGGTTCCTCTGAGACCAGAGACCAGAGACCCAAAACAACTTTAATTGACTTTTTTTTTTCAAGGTAGCAAATATTTTCTTCTGCCTATATCCTCCTGGTAGACCTGAAGTCAATGCTCCAGCCAGTATAAAATTAAAATGGAGCCATTCTGATGTGTGAGGAGAAGGTTTAAGGTAGGGTCTTGCTATGTAGCCCTTGGATTTGTCTTCCCGACTCTGCCTCCCAGATGCTGGGATTATAGGCCTATGCCTAGCTCCACACCACATTCTCTTTTTTTTGAGAAAAATTTAAATAAAAAAATTATTAATGTGTGTCTGTGTGCAGGGTGTTTATGTATGCCCATGGACACACGCCATGGCACATGTCTGAGAACAACTTTGTGTTGTTGGTTCTTTCTTTCCATCTTTACATGAGTTTCAGGGATTCAACACAGGTCAGCATGCTTGCAGGGCCAAAGTACCTTTACCTGCTGAGCTGCCTCACTAGCCCAACCCATGCGTCTTAAAGAATTAAACAAAGAAGGCTTAACTGTCAATATGCAAGATAATGTAAAGCATAACAGGATCACCTCTGTTTCCATAAATGCATGTTAAATCTCCTCTTCTTTCAAATAAGCTCCGATGTTACCTGTCGTTGACCTCTTAGCATACATCATGTAGTAAAAACCAATTCTGTTTGTCTGAACAGGTTTCTAAACAACCCAAGTTTGTGCTGACAGCTCGTATGAAAAGAACAAATATTTGCTTTTTATTTCACGTAAATATTGCATGCTGTCAAACGAGATGGGCTTAAAGAGGCTAAGATTTTATCTTTCATAGCTCACTAAGGGACAGCTAATCTATAGCAGAAATAATTTTAAATGTAGCACTGCTGTGTGGAAAATATAGACCTCCCACTGGCTGAGATGACATTAGTAGAAAAAAAAATTTAGCTGAAAAATGTGATGAAAGGTTTATTTTGTCACACAGCTTAAAATATGCTGGGGATGGGATAAAAAGAGAGAAATGGTTTAGAGACGGTTCTACCAGCTATTACTCTGCTGGAAATTAGTTTAGAGGCATTATAACATTTTAAATAGACACATATGAAATGATGTAACCACACTAGAACCCGGGCTGTGTAACAGAGCAAACCGACAGGAGCGTGATTTTGGAATGTATAAATGAGTGCTGGGAAGATCTTTGGGCAGCCACTGGGTTCCCTTTTCCTTGTCTGCTCCTCTGCGCCCTGTTCTTTTCCAGCCCACATCATATGTCAGACCACACACTGCTTAAGCTAGCATCTAAATTTCACTTGCAGATATAACGCACACCGGGTCTATGCAGGAAATATTCATCCTACGCCTTACTGCTTCTGTTTGGATTCATGCTGTCTGCCATCTTAGGGGTTGTGGCCCACCTTCTTCAGGACTCATTTCCTCAACCCCCGAGACTGGTGTCCCTCCCGCCCCCTTTCCATTGTGCCTTGAAGAATTAACCGTTGGGTACTGTCAACAGCCTTATGTGACACACTTTGTAACAGAGAGAGAGAATTTTAATAAGGCCTCTAAGGGGTCTGCTGCCATCTTTAGAGGGAATGCTTTCTAGGAGGAAGTGCATGGAAACTCCCAGGAGGCAGCCGTGGCAGCCGCCCCTGCTGAGAAGAAGCCCTGTCATCCCATTTTATCGTTTAGCTGTCACCACAGCCCTAGCATGGTTCTGACAGGCTGCTCTTCCCTCTTTTGCCGGTGCTGCTTAATGTCACTTTCTTGGTTGAACGTCTTTATTTCTGACTTGTTACAAACCATTAACTAGTTTTCAGGTTTCAATGTCCTGGCTACTTTTGACTAGTCAGTCATTTGGCATAACAAGGTTTTTTTCCTTTATCTTCTTGCTAAAGCAAATCTCTACAAGAAATGATCAATGTTCCAATTTTTATGAGTCCTAGCAGATAGGAAGTGCCTGTCATCGGATGCAGGGCATCTTTTCTGAGAGCATATTCTACTTCAGATAATAGAACTTGACAGACACGCTAGGTACCGTTACAGTGATGGGAGAAGGCTTCAAGCAGTTGGAGTGCAGAGAATTTTACAGATCCACTAGCTTGTGATGGTTTCAAATAAACGTAACAACATTATTATTAATTTGACTTCCTGGATGCAACGTTTCCACACCTAGAATTCCTTGAGTCTGTTTTGAAAGGCATTAAACAGTTGTCAATCTCTATAAACATATCTTTAAGGTATTAGTTGAATATTGCATGGCTAAAATGAAGACTGGCTGCTTGGATATTGATGTTAAAATAATCTCTACAGACATGGAGTTTGGTGACATATTACTAAAGCATAAAAAATTGTAAGCTTTTGCATGGAATTCCTCACACATAAAACTAATGAAACGGAAGCTTAAAACCTTTTCTGCATTATTCTGTATTATTAAGGTTTTAAAAACACATCCTTTAAAAATGACTTAAATATTGTGGGCACCTCTATTAATGAAACAATACGTTATTTAAATATTAAATAAGAATATTGATTTACCATTGCCTAATTGATGTCACTAGAACACACTCTTCCTCTCTCTCTAGGACGTGCTGGACAACCACTGGATGTGAAGACCCAGCGCAAACAAGGGGAAAGGTCTGGCTTGTGTTTTTTTTTAATCACATTTACTACTTCAATTTAGACTCTGTACTGTTTACGGACACTATGAGTTAACAACCCGATTAAATAATTTTAAAAGGAAATCTCCCTGTAGTAGAAAGGTCCCGGTGGGAAGATATAAATGCACTTGAAATTTCAAACGAAAGCCCATCTTTCTTCCACTCAGCTAACCGTGATACTTGGAGTGTCTGTCTGTGTCTCTCTAGATGTTTTAACAGCCTCAAAGTGTAGGTACACATATTGTGAACCCATAGTTTGTGTCACCTTAGGCAGCAGCCATGGCCTTCCAGTGGTTTCCCGGCGCTGTATTTCAAATCGGTTCATAAATTATTAACTATACACGTGTAGGTCGGAGGCACACTGACCCTGACAATCATTCCATGATACCCTCTCTCTAGCACTCAAAGAGAAGAGAAGGGAGTAATCAATATGCCACATCAGAGGTACATCTCGCATGGATACCGTGCGGGCACTGAGGAAAAAAAAAAAGACACAGATCTTTACAAAAACCTGTCAGCCTGGAATTAATCTTGTATTATGAGTAATGTGGCTATCTATGAATCTTTAATATTCCTTAAATGATGAAATTGCATGGTGTGCTCTACCAAAGCAAATCAGATAAAATGTGGGAATAGTTTGATCGAGGAAGATGTTGATGCACGTGACTAGAAGACCTTAAAAGCAGCTCATGAAAATAGAAAGAGCGACAGCTGAGGAAACTCAGAGCCCAGAGTCACCGAGTTCTGCCTTTACCCACAGTGCCTTGGAAGTTAACTGTGTAGTAAAATGACCGTTTGATTAAAGCCCTTGTCCCACAAGACACAGCATCTTTGGCTCAATGTTACTAGCAGCTGATATAGTTTTCAGTCCATAATAAAAACTGCACCTGAAAAAAATCAACAAACACACAGATTCATGCTTCATATGTAAGATCCACAAGTACAGGACTGTGAATCCAGTGATTTGCTGAAATGCTGGTGTGTTAATTTTGTTCCATGAAGCAACCATGGAATACTCTGTTCCAGGTTTAGTTTTTGATGAAATAAAAGCAGACCAAGAACTTTGCTTGTGAAATTTGCCTAATGAAGAAATTTTTAATCAGTGCTCGTTGAACTGAAGATCAAAATATAGTTTGTTTCTTCAGATTTGAGGAGGATTAACATGTATCTGATTGTTAATATTTGATTCTTGTTTAATTATTTATGATATCAAGGAATGAATCTGTCAAGCAAATAATGAAATGCGTACACGCGGCATATGTAATTAGGTTAGGTGCATAAATCCAAAGTGCTCGCTTTAGACTTGTCAGTGCAGAATTTATTAATAATGAGCAACGTTAAGTGAAGAAAGTTCCTAACATATTCTACCTCATTAGTGTGGATCACAGCAATTGTTGGTCAAAGAAGAGGAGGAGGAGAAGGAGGAAGAGAGGAAGAAGAAAGGTCGTGGTTAGGCTTCATTTCCTTGGCTGTGCTTTAATGGATTAAAATTCAGAGTGAACTGAAGCGTGTCTTAGTCCCTTCTATTTAGAGATGTATGACTAGATCAAAATGCCTTGTGGGTTTGAATGACTGCTGGTAACGGAAGAATTCTGTACTGAAAAGATACGAGTTCCTGGGCTTCTAAATCTAAGCATTGATTTCAGGTGGAAGGTCCGATGACTAAGCCAGGAATAAAAATACACTCTCTGGGGCGGGGCTACAGCTCAGTGGTCGAGCCCTCACCTGGCTCGTGCCAGGTCCTGGTTCCATCCCAGCACCACAAATGAAACCCCCTATTCTTATGTCTGAGCAGTCAGACCTTTGCCGTTAGATCTGGCTTTAAATTCACTGTGACGGCGAGCAATGCTCATGTCCATTCTGTTCTCCCCATTCTTCTTCACAGGGCAGATCAGACTGGGAGCAAGAGCCTGGCCAAGTGTGCCCTTGAACTCCAGGTTTGAAGAGATGCAGGAATGAGTAGGATTGGGGAGGGGAAGAGGAGACTTCTGGGACCTGTGTGTGAGACCGGGATGGGGAAAGGGTAGGATCCCTGGGTATGGTGAGTTGAAGGTTAGAGGATGCTCTCTGTCTCCAGGATGCCGAGTAGGTCCTTACTTTTCAGAGTTGTGTTGGAATGGGAAGTACTGCCTCAAATTAAAGGACTCACGTGATCACCTCGTTGGGGTGAGTTCTGCCCTTCCAGTTAACCATCCACCCAAAGCGTCACGTGACATAAAGACCGACAAGAAAAGAAGGACATTTATTCACACTGTTATTAACTAGCATAATTTCCAGAAAGTTCTTTAAATTCCGGGGTCTCAGTTTCTCCACTGGATTTAATGGCCTCTGAATCCACAGAGATGCTGTTATACCACATGATTAAATTGGGGAGGGTGGTCTTTAAAACAAGGGGCAAGGGAGACAGAATCTTGTGAACATCGATATGTGTTCTAGTTACAGAGAGGCAGCTTAGATCTGCTTGTCAGAAGAAGTGGATTTAAGGTGGACCTGGAAGAGTCTGCAATATTTAAACGGTTAGAGATGTCAGCAACCAGCATAGTTCAGGGTGTGCCCCAGGGAAGAGGGTGTAGCAGTGTGGCAGCGGTAGATAAAAAAGGTTGGGTTAGGTGACTGAAGGTCTTGCTCAGGAATTTGGGTTCTATTCCATGACAGAACAAAACAATCATTTGAGGCTATCACCTCTTACCACTGACTCCAGAATTAACACAGTACCTATTTTGAACAGTTTTTTTTTTAAATGAAAAAATGCACAATTTAAAAGAAATGATAAAAATCTCACTTTCTTTTTTTTCCTTCCTTCCTTCCTCCCTCCCTTCCTTTTTTATGAGGCAAGGTTTCTCTGATGTAACTCTGGCTGTCCTGGAACTCACTCTGTAGACCAGGCTGGCCTCGAACTCACAGACATCCACGTGCGTCTGCCTCCCGGGTGCTTGGATTGCAGGTGTGAGCCACAACCGACCAACTGTAGCCTTTCTTCTTATGCAGCTTTTTAACACAAAACTTGGTAAATCTCCAAGGACTCCAAAGGACTGTTCTCTCCCACAACAAAGGGCAGCTTTGTTGCCTAGTTCTTCCATGGTAGCCAGGTAGAAGTCACACATCACCTAGCTGAGGAACGGGAATCTCGGCCATGGGATGCTTTCTTAGGGCAAGATACTCCCGTTCCCCGATTTCTCTTTAAATGGTATTTAGGACTGGTCACGTGCTATTTTCCAAACTAATCCCCAGACATAGCAAGGGATCAATCCTGGAAGACTAAGAACACTTGTACTGATCTCTGGTCATAGTGGGAGAAGGACCGACTGCCAGAGTGAAATGGTAGGTCCGGTTCATGTACGGTAAGTAGGGCCCAGGAATGAAATTTTGCAGACTGCGGGGAGGGGAGGGGAGGGGATGGGGGGCAGTGTACGCACTCCTAGCTGGGTTAACCCAGAATCCTTTCCAGGCTTAGTTAAACTGCGGTTTCTAGGAGAGCCATAGGGTATGAAGCAAATGTCGCGTAAAGCAGGTGGCAGTTCCTTGCACTTAATATACAGAGAGCTTCAAAGGTGTGGTCAGTTAATTCTGCCCTCCATGAGGACTGTCACGAGGTGTGACTTCTGCTAAGGAGCGAGCCCTCCCTTTTTCTGCGCCAAAGAAGAAAGGCTTTCTTTGGTCAGTATCGCTTTCCCCTTTGCACAGGCTTGCCTTAGTTTCCATCTGGAGGAACTCAGGCCTGGGATTAGGAAGGCGGGCCCTGCAGGTGCCTCCTGGTCCTCCTGGTGGCAGCAGGCCCCGAAGGGCTGGGAAGCCGGAGCTGCAGGTCCCTGCTGGGCAGGTGAGAGCCCTCCCCAAAGCCGAGGCCGTGCGTCCCTGGGTTGTGGTGACCCTGGGCACGGGCAGAACCCGAGCCATCAGGGTTCAAGGTTAGGAACGGTTCACGATGAGAGCTGGGAGCCCGGACAACGTCCCTGCTGTGGTAGGCTCTGTCCGCCGCCCGCCCGGGGAGGAGGCACCTTGGGCCGCTCATTACCCCGGCGCGTAGGCGGCTCCGGGCCCGCAGCCGGCGGCGAAGCGGGGGCAGGCGGCCGAGACGCACGAGCCATTTGCATTCCCCGGCAGTCATTTTTATATGCGGAGGTAATGAAGTTGTCAGCGGCGCCCCGAGTGTGGCAGAGCCTGATATTCAAATCGCCTGCCGTGTTGCCTGCCACCCCGCCCCCTCCCCGGCCGTCCCCTGAGTCCCGGGGCTGCGCCGCCCGCGCCCGCATCCCTCTCTTCCCAGCCGCTTTGTCTCCGTCGTCACGCTCCTCCCTCCCCTTTGTGTCTCCGACGAGACTCCCAGTCCCAGAGCAACGACACCCCCGGGTCTAGTGACCCCGCGACCTCCGGATGGACATCCAGCCACCTTCTCTACCTCCGCGGCCATCCCCGATCGCCTTCAGCTTTAGCTGCAAGAAAGATGACCTAATCCTGGCCTTAGCGATGGGGCGTAAAGGACTGTCCTCTTTTTGAATGCGTATTTATGAGCATGTTTATGATTACAAAACCCGTATCGGAGTCTATCCACCCAGGCTGCTAAGAAAAGACTAGCAGCCTTTGGTGAGAAAAGCAGCGGGGAAAGACAGGTGAAGGGAGCCATGACAGCTTACACTTCCCTAGGCCATGACAGCTGGCTGCCCACCAGCCGTGTCCTGGCCACCTGGGACCTGCAGCATGGTCAGTCCAAATCCTTCTGCCAAGGAGGTACAGCCTGAGCAGAAGACCATGAACTCTCTCAGTGGTCGTTGTAAAGTACTCACTGGATGTTGAAAGGATCATATTCTGGATAGAGTGTGAAATAAAATACAGTGTTATGATCAAATATTTCTTTCTATTTTTTTTTAAAGATGCGTGGCCGTGAACAACATTTACGATCACGTCTGTGGCTCATGTTCTATTCCTGTTGGACAGTGTCGGTCTGGAGGTTCAAGACCCAAGGAACTTTCTAGCTCTGATTTTACCGACCCACTTTGAGCCACTTTCCTCTGCAGATGGTTTGAACTGGGCGGAGCGGGAAGGGGAGGGCGGTGTGTGTGTGGGGGGAGTCTTCAGAAGTGGTTGTCCTTGCACGGAACCTCCTAAAAACACATAGCAGAGCCTGTACTTTCAAGGGTATCTGCTCTCTCCTTTGTTCATTGTAGGGGTGTCCACAGCCATGCCGCAATCCCACGGTGCGTGAAGTTGGCTTCTAAGGAGCGCTTTGTGTCTTTTAGGAGTTATCCGTCCCACATTAAACTCACTGACAGGTCATTTAGAAAAGTGAATACTGTGTATATGCTGTGACTATTTCCTAAGCACTTTTGGTGTGTATTGTTCCTAACCATGCACAGGCAGCAGAGTAAGGGCTCCCGGAGTATGCATTGGCACGATGCGCTGCAAATGATCCGGCCTGGGGGAGTCCCCGAGTGTGTGCTGATTCCACATGCGGCCATGGCTCCTACTGGGCTTTTATGGCACGGCTCACCAATGATCCGTGCACTAAAGACTCCCGCAATACACATTGACACGATAGACTGGAGTTGTTTGGGTCTATCGTGGCAATGATCCGGGGATAATGGCCATATCTTGAGATTGGAGTGCTCATGGTCTTAAGGCACAACCAGAAATGCCCCAGTTAAGCCCTCCTGTGGCTCCCAGTACAGGGTGCCTGCTTCTTTGACCTCCTGCATCCAGACGCTGTGGCATCATAAATGTCTGTCGATGTTGTGACTTTCCCCTGACATACAAAATTTGAAAGTCAGTATTTACAGTGGGTTCATGTACCAGGGTTTTTGCCTGGCTCATCACAGGCTGAACAACTATGAAAGGTCATATTTAAAGAGGAAGAAATGATTTGGGGAGAACATGCTTGGGAAATAGATTTATGTTGGAGAGAGAATTAATATAAAATAAATGACTCCAATCCTGAGAAAAACAGTGGCTAACCCAAGATAGATAAAACAAAGGTGAGTAAGAAGATGGAAGACTCTAGAAATTATGAAGGCAATATATTCAGTAGTAATATAATTCAGTTGTAGAAAACACAAGCTAAAATCTTCCCCCCCTTTCCTTCTTCTATACTTTCAAATGTCACAACCACTGTTAACTTTTTGTATATTCTTCCAGTAATTTTGTACATATACAAATGTATGTCTCTATTCTTTGGTTACACAGATGAGTTAACAGGAAACATTACTCTCCAAGATCTCATACTTTTAATTAATCATACATTGACCATCCCTCCTCATCCTTTGTAATGATTGCACGGAATTCTGCAGGACGCCGAAACAGTTTTTTAAAGACCTGCCATTTCTACCCTCACAGCAATGAACACCCTCATACGTGTTTGCAATATCAAATTTGGACAAACAACGTTCACAGGACACAGTTTCAGCAGTGAAATTCTGAGACAAAGAAATGTGCAGTTAAATGTTGACACATACTGCCAAGTTAATCATCTTGCATCCCAGCTAGCAGCTGGGTGCCTATTTTCCCACTCCTGATCCACTCTGATGTGTGTGACAGGGAATTCTCCCACCAAGTTCTCCACTCAGCTCTCTGGTGGGAGTTCAGCTCTGGCCACTGTGATAGATACAGTGAAGTGTAGAAGTCACATTCGTCAAGATTTAAGAAAAAAAAAAGATTGAGCCACAAATCATACTGAGATCAGTTGAATTTTGGCAACAGCCTATCCCTGTGGGGGAATTAGAAAAAGATCACAGTAATTTGTCTTTCAGCAAATATTTATTGAAAAGGTTTTTTTTTTTTTGTTTAATTTAGTTTTTTTGTTTTGTTTTTTCTAGACAGGGTTTCTCTGTTGGAACTCTGGCTGTCCTGGAACTTACTCCGTAGACTAGACTGGCCTCGAACTCACAGAGATCCGCCTGCCTCCACCTCCCGAATGCCAGGATTAAAGGCGTGCACCACCGCCACCTAGCTTTGAAAAGTTGTAAATAGTAAAAGTTGTCTTTTCAACTGCTTTCTGGGGCCCTTGACTTCTGAGAAAATTAAAAGGTATTCTTGCTGGCCAGAATTTGTTCCACATGAATGAAATACCAAACTTGGTTCAGTTAGGTGTCACCCTGCAGGTCTTCATAGTGCATTCCATGTATAAGGCCATGTCACTGAGAGCTGTTTTGGAAATCACCAATATTAATATATGAGACAGATGACTAGGCTCTGCAAGGTCTCACCCGAGTCCCTCTGGCTTTTTGTTTCTTTTGTAAAGTTCAAGTCTCCAAAAAGACAAGTGGGGCCAATAAGACAGCCTCCTTCAGTTATTCCAGGATTCCACCAAACTCCTCCATATTAGGCAGTTCGTGCAACATAAGAGATGTTAATTTGACACTCTGCTTATGTTTATTTTGTTTCCTTCTGGATAAACTCAGACGTGGAAAATATCGCGAGTCCTGTGGTGGTTTGGATGATGTCCCCATAGGCTCATACATTTGAATATTTGGTCCCCAGTTGGTGGTGCAGTTTGGGGAGGTTGAAGAGGTGTGGTCTTGTTGGAGGAAATACGTCACCAGAGGCAGGTTTTGAGAGTTTAGAGACTGTAGCCATTTCCAGTTGCCCTCTCTGCTTCATGCTTGTGATTCAAGATGCAGCTTTCAGCTTGCTGCTTCAGCCATCATGCCTGCTCCCTACTGCCACGCTGTCCTAGAAGTTGTAGTGATTTGGATAAGAATGACCCCGAGAGGCTCATACGCTTGAATACTTGGTCCAACATTGGTGGAACTTTTTAGAAAGGATTAGAAGGTGTGGCCTTGTGGGAGGAAGTGTATCATGGGGGCAGACTTTGTTTTCTGAAGACTGACACCATTCCAGTGCGCTTTCTCTGCCTCCTACTTACGGATCAAGATGTGTGCTCTCAGTGTTCCTGCCGCCATGCCTTTGCTCCGCCATCATGAACTTTAACCCATGAAGCCATAAACCCAATGAAATGTTTTCTTTTATAAGTTACCTGGGCATGGTGTTTTGTCACAGCAATAGAAAAGACACTAATCCAAGTCTAAACATTGAGAGGAGCTCATCCTGATGTCAGTATGGACTTCAAATAAGTCTTGGATACAATGGACGGATTCATCATCAGGACTTCTGGGATCTGTGAATCTTTGCTCAGGAAAGGATCTATTCCCACACGGAGTCTTGGTGCTATAAAATGTCATGTCCCTCAACTAGAGTGAAGCAGAACAGCTGGCAAAGCATGGCATCAGACCAATAGGGCTAGGGTAATTAAGTGTTTCTAGTCCAGTGAAGACCAGCAAATCTAAAAACTATTGGGGGCCATGAGTACCATATGAAAACAATGCTGGTTGTTCATCTCTGGCTAGTAAAACATAACCCTAAATTTCATGGCCATTTTCCAAGGCTATTGAGATGTCAGGGTCATTAGATATTGGGTAGCTATGTTGTGATTGTGGAATTTAGCTCCCCTTTGGATAAGTTTGGAAGAGAATGAAGTAATAAGTTTTAGAATTGTGTTCTAAAACAATGTTTCTGTGAGCTGCAGAGATGGCTCAGGGGGTCAAGTACCGTCTGACAACCTGAGGTTGGATTCCCGGGACTAACATAACAGCTGGATACAACAGCACACACATCTGTAATCACAGTGTTCCCTACCAGGAGCTGAGACAGGAGAATCACCGAAAGCTTGAGGACATTAGAGGCTGTCCTCTGACTTCCACACGTGCTCTATGGTAACTGCACCTACTCACACATACCCACGAGTGCTTTGTGCCTATGATGTACAAAGCAACCGGAACGTATTCAGGTGCTCAATAATGAGCTCCCGCCATAAGATGGGATCTCAGATAACTCATGCTGACCTTAATCTGATCTTCCTGCTCTGACCTCCAGAGTGCTGGGATTATGTGTCTGTACTACCACTCTTTGCTAAATAAGGACTGAGCTCATGAATGACTGAAGGGGGAAGTAGGACCTAGCATTTAAGCAATATAAAGGCTACAGAATTATTTTATTTTACCTCATATGCTAATTGGGTTTGAGGAAACAACACGTAGACAATAAAGATCTAACTACTTGTTACTAAAATTTAAAAAGACAGAAGACAATTAGAAAAAGAAAACTACATTCCTAAGGCCTCTAAAAAAATTGTAAGACATCTCAAAGCAAATACACTTAAATCTCCATATGCCACAATTGACTTGAAATCTAACATGACAGCTTTGAGTTGCACACACCTAATGACTTGCGCTAATGTCTTAGGGAAGCTTAACATTAAGGCGGAAACGGAGAAAGAAGAGCCCAACAGAGCCTGCAAAGGTCATTCCAAACTTAGAAAAAAGTCAGGAAAATTCCAAGAAAGAATAATGGTTTTCCGTTTTAGAGGGCTCACGCTGCCTTTGGTGAGTCAATTCAAACACAGCAGAAGCTAGGGATCCTGTACCATCGCTTCTGGAGCTGCAGAGGATTTAGCGTCTTGGGGACTGTTTTCCTGGCACAAAAAGTCAGAGATCTTACCGGGCATGGTGGCACATGCCTTTAATCCCAGGATTCAGGAGACAGAGGCAGGCAGATGTGAGTTTCAGGCCAGCCAGAGCTACACAGTGAGATCCTGCCTCAAAATAAACAATTTCCAGCACTACAACAAATACAATTTTATTTCAATATAAAAGTGTTCCATGTCCATTTTTTTAAAAAAAAAAATTGCATGCACGTACTTAGTGCGTGGTGCCTGCGAAGTCAAAGGGCAACCTGTGGTTGGTTCTCTCCTCCACCTGTGGGGCCCGAGGAACGAGTTTAGGCCACAGCTTGGTGAAAAGTACCTTCACCTGCTGACCCGTTGCTGGCCTGGGTCATTATTGGCAACAACAAGATCAAACAAACTCAAACAAGGCTTTGGGTGATAGTGCATGCTTGTAATTTCCTGGCACTTGGGAGGTAGAGGCAGGAGGCTCAGAAGTTTAAGGTCATCTTCATCCACGTGTCTAGTTCAAGGGCCAGCCAGTGCTGCATGAGACCCCAGTCTCCACGCCAAAGCCGAGAACGAAACAAATGGTGTTGGAAGATACAGCAGGGAACATTGTATTCACTCTGTTTAAGATTTGTGAGGTTAACCCTTTGAACCCTTTGAACGCAGTGTTTGTTGCTACACTTTCCCCAGATTATACTTTGCCGTTTTCATGACACTTGCAGGGTTTTACGTTATTTGTGAAAGAAACCTTCTAAAGTTTTTCTTTTTCTTCTTCTTGCCTTTGACTCATACTCGGAAAGACTGCCATTTCTCCTGGGTAAGGAAAGTCTTCATCTGTTTTTCCTCTATAACTTTTACTGTCCCAATTTTCACATTTGAGCTGTTGATCCCACTGGAATTTCACACTGTATAGAGAAGGAAGCTGGGATCAGCTCTATTTATTTCTTCCAAATGGCTAGCTAGCTTTTTCAAGACCACCCTTAGATAATTTATCTCAGTCCACTGATACCCAATTCTCCTTTGACCACGTCCACACATGCTTCTGGAGCCATGATGGTCATTGAGATCTCATTTTTCACTTTTAGAATTTTCTGGGCTATTCTAGAATGTTTGTTCCCTCAGAGGAATGTAAGGAATATTTTTCAGAGTTTCAAAAAAAGATCCTGTGGGGTTTTTATTAGTTTCATATGATTTCTGCCATTTATATTTAAATACAGCTATAGATTAACTTGGAGAGAATTTTCATAGTCCTGAGTCTTATATGCGGATCAAACATATTTTGTTTGAATATCTCACACTTGTGTATTTGTGTGTGAGTAAGGGGGAGGGATGGGGTTGAGACAAGGCCTCATGAAGCTTAGTTTTACCATAAACTTGATATGTAGATGAGAATAACCTTGAGTCCCTCATCCTCCTGCCTCCACCACATCTGGGACGAAGATGTGTGCCACTACGCGCAGCTCATTATATTTTCATTTTTTTCCTGAGGTTTATTTCTGGGAATTTTTTGAGTTTTGGTGGCTGGCCATCGAATTCCTAGGTATGTATTAGATAAGTCACTCTCTGGCATAAAATGTAAGCTTGGAACCAGAATGCAATGGCTTTGAGATCTACCCAAGGCAGTGTGTTAGAGACCATCCACGTGGACCTTGGGGGGAATTTGTATGTGTTGAATTGCTTGATGGTTAGTGAGTCATCAGACACAAGAACTGCTTATGGGCCTGTAAATCCCAAATCCGGTGGAGAATGAGACCATCACAATTGAGCTAAAAATTGAAGCAAGCAAGCTTTAATTAACTAAATAATGGCCAGGAAGATGGACTCCAACCAGGTCCATTCTGAAGTACCTACCCATGGAGTGAGGCTGTCATCTCCAAAGTTCCCACAGAATAGCCCTGAGTCACATGGCACAGGTGCTTAAAAAGGCAGAAGCAGTAAGGTTATGTACTTCCCATCAGGTCCAATCAGTGGCAAGCATCTATCTTGATGTACTTCCTGTCTGGGTTATTTCCGGTCTACAAGTGACCAAGCACATCTGGTACGTTTAGATCAACTAAATGGGATCTTGGCATTCCCCACCCAACCCTCCAGGAGGTTATCTGCTCTGGGATAAGCGAGATTACAGGATTATGCCTTTCTGTTCCTCACTTGAACAGCCCCACCTAGCACTTCAGGAAATTATGTCCTTGTTCTATAATCTCGCAGACACAGTAACTAAAATATAAAACGTAGCTGTTGCTCTTACAGCCAAGCTGAAGCGCTTGTCTCAAAATCCTTCCAATGTTGAGATTCCTTAAAACGGTAACTGAGGCGATCCTCCGCTGTGGGGGCCTATTTGCTGTGACTCTGAGAGCCCATCCAGTGGTTGGCTCTGTGCTCTATTGTTGAAAAGTTAGTGGCAGCCACATCACAATGGGAGGCCTGGCTCCTTCTTACCCGGTTAATTAATGATCCACTGGAGGCTTGGGGGTGGGGCTTCAAAATGGTAATGGCCTAGAAAAACGCATCAGAGGCACATAGACCATTTGGAGTACCCAGTTAAGAATGATTTGCCACATACAGGAAAGCTTTGCAAAGACTTTCACAAACATGGGCATTTAGCCCTGCTGATAGCCCCACATCCTTAACGGCATAATCACCAACATAATCCATTCAGAATAATGGCCTTTTAATACAGAAACAATTACTTCAGATAATAAAATAACACTTTAATTTGCTTGACACCAAGTTTGACCTATGCGGATCATCTGATGGTAAGGTAAAGGGAAGGGAAATCGGCTGAGCTCTAAATACATTCTAAAAGCGGTAACACGCCATGTACTTCGGGCTCGAGATGCTTTAAAAGACTTGGCAGAAAAATAAAATGATAATCAGAGTAAGCTATTGCTTTGGAATTTACAAAATGCTTGGTAATTTGAGTATTGACTTCTTCCAGTTTCCTTAGAGAGAGAAAGCTAAGCCTTCAAGTTAATGCACTCGGATTAAATTTGTTCATTTTGAACACCTACTGTGGGAAGGGATTTAAGCCATGCAATCCTCAATAAATTGTTATTGCATGAAAACTAATACTGCGTCCTATGAGGGAAATGCAAACGAAATCCATTGTTCTGCTACATTCTCATATCTTTAAATCTATCTTCCGGCTCTTGTAAACTATTTCTATTCTGTCTTTAATAGAATTGTTTTCTTAAGTGTCTTCAAATTCTGTGGGGAAGTAGGTGAGTTTTAAGTCTTAAATATTTAAAAGCTTCCCCATGTATTCCTCCTAAATTGGGAAACTAGGCAGCCATGTATATCCTTAGTTTCATGGGTTGATGGTATAGGCAAGGACTCATTCCTTTTCATTTGACTGATTTCAAAGTGTTATTGCGCAGGCAACAGCTGAAGTCTTGATTATGAATTCCTGATAACTAATTATGTCTCTTATTAAGTTAAGCATTTCTTAGGATATAAGAGGAAGATATATTAATCATTTGTACTTTAGTGAGAATGAATTCGTAACAACTTTCTTGCAATAAGTAAATGAGGCAGTTGGTGTATTTTTGAAAAGATGAGTACAAACTTCTAGTAATCTACCAGTCTGTAATTTAGGATAGTATGGTTTTTAATCTTCATACTAGGTTTTGATGCATATATATTTAGTATATATACTTGTCTTGTTTTCTTTAAATGTTATAGGTATTTTCTATTAAAAATTTTTTTTGCTACAGAGTTTCTTAGTGCAATATATGAGGGTTAACTCAAAGTCACAATCTGTCAAAGTGCGCAGAATAACTGTCAATGGAGTGTTCAGCCACAGATACCACATCAATATCACACCCCCACATCCCAAGACTCAGGGAATCACTGCAGAGGGAGGCACAGAATGATTGGGAGAGCCAGAGGGCAGGGAGGATTAGAGCACATCAGCGTCTTCTGGACATGATAGGACCACAACACCAGTGAACTGGAAGCAGTTGTGGTTGCCTGCACAAGGTCGCACCAGTCTACAATCTAGCATGGAATTACGGAGAGGGGTTTGTGAGTTCCCACCCCTAGCTAAGGAGTTATGGACAGTTGATGGTTTCTGGGAAGGGAAGAGTCAGTTTTGTCTAAGGGTGTGACCCCTGGCAGGCCAACCAAGTTCCAGTGGAAGTCTCTACACCTGTGAGTATATGGGCAGCACAGATTGGACTTGAGTTATAAAGAAAGGAAAATAAAAGAGAAAGGGGAGGGTGTGAAGCTGGGAGAGAGTAGAGTTTGAGGAGTCTGGGTGAATATGAGCAAACTATATAGTACACATGTATGGGAGTCTCAAAGAAGTAATAAAAATATCATGTGAAAGATATTTGATAGTATCACTCCTCTGGACTGAATTATCCCCCCAAATTCAACAAGTGAAATTGTAACCCCCCCCCCCCAGCAATGGAGACAGGGCCTTTTTCGATGGGATGAAGGGTATAAATGGTGTGCTGGTTAAGTTTTCACCAGCTCCACAAAAGCTAAGGTCCTTTGGGAAGAGGAAATCTCAATTGAGAAAATGCCTCCACTGGATTGGCCTATTGAGCATTTTCTTGACCAATGATCCAATAGTGTGGGCGGGCCTTGGCCATGGTGGGCGGTGCCACTGCGGGGCAAGAAGTCCTGCGGTTGAATCAGAAAGCAGGCTGAGCCAGCCACAGAGAACAAGCAGGTAAGCAGCATTCCTTCGAAGCCTCTGCTTGAGCTTCTGCCTTCAGGTCCCTGCCTTGAGTTCCTGCCCAGACTTCTTCAATGATGGACTATGATCAAGATGTGTAAGCCAAAACAAAAACAAAAACACCCCCCTCCCCCGCAGCTGATTTGGTCATGGTCATTATCATAGGATAATAGAAATAAAAAGCAAACGGGGACAGGGGGCTGTGTGAGGCTCCTACTGGACACAGTTGGTGTCCTTACTTGATAGGCAGAGTTCACTCTTTGTTGTTTGAGAACACTGGAAGAAGGCATCTGTCTGCAAACCAGGAAGTGAGCTCTTATCAGAAACCACCCTGTAGGACTTTGGTCTTGGACGCTAGCATAGACAGCAAGTAAACACCTGGTGTTTAAGGCACCCAATCTCCTACTGTATGGCAGTTTGTTGTGGAAACATGAATTGAGCAACACATCCTCTAATAGCCTGCCTTCCTTCCTTCCTTCTTTCCTTCCTTCCTTCTTTCCTCTGTGTTGGGTATTGAACTCATGGTCTCTCATATACCAAGCCCATACTATGTGACTGAGGCCGATTCTCAGGCCTTATTTGGACTTTTGGATGCTGGGCTTTCTTTCTTGAAGAAGTACTTGTGCATAGAGAAACGCATGGCTTCTCCAGGCTCAGGGGCTGCAGGTTAAATGTCTGAGGTAGTGTTGTGCACTGAGCCCTACACTAGTGCCTCTCTACACGGTGTGCTGGTCCACAGGGAGACAGAAACGGAAACTGAGAGGAGCTTTGGAATCCTTTTCATTCACCGGCCATTGTTGTGCGGTCTAAGAAGTGGTCAGAGGTAGTTCTGTAGGACATAGAGAAGGTTGGGTTATGAGTCTTATGTGGCGAGCATATTAGGACCATGCATTAATCCACCGGAAATGGACTAAACTAATAAACAAGCAAACTGTCCCTTCACTGTGCATAGGCCGAGAAGCACTCCTGATCAGAGTGAAACTCAGTGAAACTCCACTAATCCTCAGAGGGAGAAGTAAAGTAGTTTAAGATGCAAACTTGGTTGAATCTCCACCTCTGTCTTGTGCTTGTTCTGAAACCTTTGCCAGATTTTTAAAGCTCTCTCTTGCTTGACTCTATACATGCAAACACAGGAATATCAATACAACTAACTCCAGTAACAGAGTGCCACAGAAGGAACTTCGTGTAATCTCTGGCATGTACTGAGAACTGAGCCGGAGATGCTGGAAGCTTCCTGTACTTGTTATGGCTGCAAAACACAACAGTCAAGTGAAGTAACACTTTTTTTTTCCCTTAATCAGCCTATCTGTAGTCTAAAAGCTAGTTGTGTTTTTCTTTTATGGAAGTCAGGGCCCCATCCTTTTCAGGGTAACTTGGACCAGGCATGACAGGTCAGGAAATCACACACCCTTCAGAGCACTGAGCCCTGCTCCTTTCTTCCCTGCCTTCAGCTCCATCAAAAGCTCCGAGTGTTTATCTCACCCTTGCCAGAGGCCATCCGTTTTGGATTGTCCCGAATTTTACTGTCTTGTCCTGTTTACAATCATCATGGGCACACAATGGCCTGAGGTGAAGTGAGAGATGGGTGTCTGTGACACGTCCACATCAGGCATGCTGAGAGCTGTGTGCTTTGCTCTGCTCTGATGCCACTTCAGACCTGTTTCCTATGCTGCTGGCTTGATGGACGCAGAGGACCGAAAGAGATGAAGCTAGGTCTGGGTTCTAACCTGACTGTGGCATTAATGCTCTCCGAGTGTCAGCTCTCTCAGGTGTGAAGTGGGGATCTTAACAGAAACCTTGCCGAGTGACTGTGGGGACCGAGTGGGACAGCCTTCGAGAAGAGTTGTCATGCGTGGTAAATGCTATTTGATTCTTTGGGGGATTCTCCTTTCTCCCACTTTGGTGTACCAAATGCGCAAGGCCAACAGAGACATACACAAGGCGAACTTACTAGAACACAGACTCCATGTTGTCAGGGACTTGCCTATCTTGTTTTATTACTGTGCGTCTAAGCTCTATAATCATGAACACGACAAAGGATGACTAATCCCTACATACTGAACAAATGGAAGGGAAGCCCACAGTCGCATCACTTGCTGCTTCCTTGCAGATCTGAGCATCGGAAATCCTGAACCTTTAGTGAGACACCTATTAGCTTGCACAAATAAAAGTTTGGAAATACAGTTTGTGATTGGTCATGTTGATAGCTCAATAACATCATCCCTGTTCCAGCTCCTTCTCATCTTTCTGCCTCGGATAGGGGCTCTCATTGCTATGGACGGCTGCTGTAGTTCCAGTCATCACATCTAGACAGAGTGAGAACAGGAGAGATGGGGGGGGGGAGGAAGAAAGAGAGAGAGACCGACCCTGTCTTGAGTCTTTTCCAGAGGGTAAAGCCTACTCCAGAGATCCTCCGGCTGACTTCTGCTCACTTGCCCATGTCTAAATCTGTCGCTTGCTTGGATCTGCCAGGATTAGCCCCGAGTCGTGTATGGGAAGGATAGATCCTCGAGCTTTTTCCCAAAAGGACGGCACGAGGGCAGTAAAGACTGTGGCGTACACCTACTATCTGGAGAGTTGAGAAAGAACGCGATGAAGCAAAAACAGATCGAAGAAATGCACACAGAAGGAAACGTCTGTTACATGCAAACAGAAGGCTACTGACAATGGATGATAAGGTTCTAGTTCTGAGGAAGCAGAGGTGCTCTCATCGGGCAGCAAGTGGAATCAGGGTTTTCTGTTGCCTAGAGTTGACTCTATGCATCAGTTGGTCCAGTATATACTAAGGGCCAGTGATAACGGGAGCATTTCACGTGGAGGCAGTTTGGGAGAATGCACCCTTCCCGGCTGCCTGAACTGATGTGCTGCCCACTGCCCACTGGCTGTGCCAAAGGGGATGCCTCTGTGCAAGGTGCTGTAAGGTCAGTCATATTGTGCAGAGCTATGGTATCTCCTGGATTAAGTTAGAGATTCAGATACGCCATGACAGTTGCAGGGTAATCTCATGGGCGCGTCCTCCATGGATTCAGAGCTTGTGCTGTTGACTGGTAATAAGGAGAGAAATTACAGAAGTGACTCTCCAAACAAAATAAGCGACTCTCCAAGTAGAAATGTAGAGAATTTGTTCACTTAGTGCTCTGGCACCAGAAATAATCATACACAATTTACCTTATTATTTAAACAAGACCCCAGAGCCTGTAGTTGATGATTAATTGACCTGTGGCTGAAGGTACCATCCATGTGTGGAATTATCCAAAGTGACATATCCTAAAATACGTGGCGATGCAAATCCTTTTAACTCAGCCACTACCCTCTCTGCAGCTAGTTTGAACCTGTGAGGTTTTCTGGAGTCCTCCGACCTCAAAGCAATAACACCGTAAGAGGCTTTCACGCCCCAGTTTCTGGTGCTGCTACTCTGAAACTGTTGAGACTGGACTTTGGTGCACACGTGGCAATGTGTGCATCTGAGTGTGAAGCCTGGGTAGTCACATTCCTGGTACCCTCCTGGGCTTGGCTATGCGTTATTGGTGAGAGCCCAAGTGAGTTTTACTGTATCTCCATCCCTCAGTTTTTACATCTGTAAGATGGGAATGTTGGCAGACACTGCCTTCTAGTGTTGTCAAGACTATATGAATTAGTGAGTAGCTTTTATAACAGTGCCTGGCTCACAGTGTTATTAAACTGTTTGCTATTTATATCCTGATTTGAACACATGAGTTCAGCCTGACTTGATTGAATCGCAGATAGTCTGAATCAAAGAGCAAATTTTAGACCAATTATAATAAGTGTATAGGAAGTCACTTTCTTTCCATGTCCTCTGAATGTGGCATTTCTCTTAGTGCACGGGAAAGTTTGCCTCATATGTATCCAGACAGCCATGGTTACAGCAGGAGCGAATGTTTGACGAGAGTCACAATATTTTAATAAAATCTGTTATCAACAAACTGCCCAACCCCCCCTCTCAAGAAGTTCTCAATGATTAGATAACAGTTTCCTGATAGGCATTTTTACCTCTTTCCCCCCACCGAGTTAAGGATGATAGATGGGATGAATATCCACTTCCAGCTTTGAATTAACATGAACTTTTTTTTTTTCTTTAATCTAGGTTTGAACTCAGTTGACTTAACTACTGTCATTTGTTTAGAAACTTACTACTTTGCCACAACAGGCAGGAAAAGATGCATTGCTTGGCGGCCCAGTTAGATACGCTAACTTTTTTCCTTCACGAACTGTCCTGCTAGAGGTTAGGACATGTCTGACTTTGGCAATGAACGGAGACACTCTCTGGATCTGGGGCTTGGCCAGTCTGCTAAGGCTGGTGACCTCCCGTGGGTGTGTGAGTTGCACCCTGAATTATTGTCTTTCTAGTTACCAGCACCCTGAGCTCTGCGCAGAAACCAAGCAACGCTTTGTCTCCTGTATTCCGAGAGGGTATGGAAAGCAATTGACCTCCTGCCTGTTTCTGGAACTCTCTGTATCCTTCCAAGCATTGAGATATTGTCTCCTCTTAGGTTCTGGCTTAGTCTTCAGTGGGAAATCAGTCTCTCATTCACACACTACCACTTAAGACTCCAATACAGCATTTTCTGAAACAAGCCAGGAGCTTAGACACCTAGGAAGCTATCAGGATGGAGGCTCATTAGAAGTTTAACATAGCTCCCCTGTTATTTTACAAACCAGCCCTTCTGTCAGCCTTTGCAGGCTGAATTTGAAACTAGAGGCCCCACCCCCAAGCTATAGTACCCCCGAACATTGGTTTTACGTTCCCGTTGTATACCTTCCAGGCTTTCCTACAGTGCTCATCATAAAATTAGCTGTCCTGTGTGTTTCCTCTTCCCAATCATTTGAAGGAATGAGTCAGATGTTCTCTTAATGTATGGGCAGCCTGGAGGAAAATGCTGTTATTTTAAGAGCTGGCCAGGAATTCCTTTCAGGGAGGAGACTGTCTGCCACCTTAATGGAGGCATTTGGCCATGAAGATAAGGCCCTCAAGAGACTGCCTGGACAGGCTGGAACTGGATGGAGAGATAGCAAACTGGTCTGTGGGAGACGTTTACAGGAATATGGAAGAGGAAGGGCAGAGGAGGAAGAAGGGGGGGTGGGGGGCTGAAAGTCGGGAGAAAGCAAGATGGCAGGGTTGGCTTCCCACGGACACTCTGAGTCTTCTGGGGGACAGAAATAAAGTGAGCAGGGCTGTGTGCAAGGACTGGATTCTAACTTGGCCACAGGAGATGGAGACAAGTGGGATCAAGAATCTCGCCACAAGGAGCCATTGGGGAGAGAGACGAGTGACCCTGAGAACATCAGCTCTCAGCCATTCTCAGACATCTGGGGGAAGATGTTGCTCTTCCCACAGGATGTGGGATGAGAGCTGGAGCCAGTCTTTATTTAAGCCTAAGGGAGAGAGTGATCGGAGCTGACAGCCACGTTACATCTGCTCCGGGGGGAAAAAAATAGAAGCGTGTTTGAGTTTGAGAATTTTTGGAATACCGCTCTGGAGAGGGATGAAACCTTAGAGTAAATTTTATGACTTGCGTCTCCTAAGAAGAAAAACGCAGCAGCGGCATTTAGAGAAAAGTTATTTTAAAGGATTTCTTCATTCTAATGAATAGAGATTGTCTTAAGATAATACAAATATTCCAAAGATTTAATGAAGTTATCAGGAGCCTTGTTGACATTAATTAGAGTTCTGTAATTAGGATTATAGTCATAGAAGCTTTTTCCTGCAAAAAAGAGGCCCATATTTCAGTATCTCAGGTTCCCAGTGCTGTTGGGATCAGTATCTGATGCATTTCTATATAGCAGGGCTTTCATAATTCTTTTTAAATAACCTCGTTGATAGATATTTAATCGTTTTTTAAATTAATGGTAGAGTAAAACCCATTTATACTTGTGTTCACCTTCCTTTGCCTCTCTCTGCTCACAAGCAGACTGTCGGCAGCTGGTGCACACAGCCACCCAAAGTGACGGTGACACGGAATCCAATCAGGAAAGCCGCGTAAAGATGAAAGGTCTCACCAATGGGAAGTGAACTTGCTAAAGTACGCCTTTCAATGAATTTGGACAAAACTGAAAAATGTTGTTGATATCAGATCCTTAGGCCGATTACTGAAGCGTTCGATTTTTCAGTATGTCAATTCATCACTGTCCACCTGGTTATATTTAACACTTTCTCCTGTTCCCAGCGTGTCTGCTGAGATAGGCACTCGCTGTCACAGGGTATCTGCCTCTCCAGAAGGTCAGCAAACCAGGGGGAGGCAATGGTCCCCCACCCCGTCACCACCCCATCCTCTCTCAGGTATTGCTGATGGCAGATGGAGCCTTAGTGTCTTGTGGGATCTAAAATATTAATAAGGTAGGGCTTTTATCCTTCACACGGTTTAGCTTTTCCTTTTAGAGGCTCTCTAAAGTGTCCTGTCTGTTAATGTATGACACTGGCTCTCCAGGAAGATCTGCCACCACTTCTAGACCCGAACCCCACTTTTCCCAGTGTCTCCCCCTCTTCATTCCCTCAGTGTGCTGGTTCAGACTTTAAACCACTCTCATCTTTCAGGGACACTTGAGATGAGAAGTCTTGGGATTCATTTTAATAAACATTTGATGGACATGCTAGCCATGAGGGGGGGGTCATCCCTTATTTACAAAATTAGGGATGCTCTCTCAGAGGAGTGCTTGTGAACAGGCACAGACTCACTCATGGTGTTCCCTCCCCTCTTCAGAACACAGTAGTTGTCCACAGGTCCAGCAGTGATTAAATTGCAGAGCTCTGCTGGGTGATGCCAGTGAAAATAACATTTGTCTAGTCAACAGTCACCTCGTTGCTAATTGGAAAGTCAAATCCACTGGTCTGCATGTTTTTGCATATTTTTCTACAAAAATCCATACATCGTGTGGTATGCAGTTTAGACTGTTTTAAGGGACTGTAACGACTTTGGTTTAGCGGGTCCATTCTAGTCAGGCGATGAGCATCAATTTTGTTAATTAAGAATTTCAGGCTCTTTAAATTTATAGTACAATTACAATTTACTTCATATTGAAGAGGGTCTTTTACCCTGTGGCACCATTAGCAAAATGCCCACTTATGTTTGCTGACAATTTCAAGGCCGCTGACTTTCACGGGAATCGTTAGCATTTCGGCTTCTGCGCTGAGATTTCTCACTGGGTGTCAACCTCTCGTCAGCAGAATGTAACCATGAAGACTTTTGACTTAAATCTTTCTTTCTTTTTTTCTTTCTGGTTTCTCCCCTAAAGAAAAAGCCAATTCATCAGGTAGGAAAGGACTGCCTTCTGTAGTCTCAGGTCCTGCCAGAGACAAATGACTGTAAAAATTTAAAATCAATCATTAACAGATTAGCTGTTAGTCCAAAGTAAATAGCAATCAGCTTATTAGGCGTCAGGCAGAGTGAGATAAAGGGGAAGAGTTATTGAAAATGAGGATGTTGTCTGGGGCTCTGCTTTTGCAGTACCTCAGAGGCGGCTATTTCTTTGTTCCTGGTAATAACAAGCTGGAAGTAAGGCAGCTGGCTGAATAAGTTGAGTCCCTGGTTGTGCTAACCAGGGTCCTGTGGTTTTCTGTTCTACTCCTTGGGTTTACGTGCTTGGAGTCCATGGAAGCTGGCTGTTCTCTTCATTGACTTCTGCAACACCCATGAAAGGCTGCTTGCTTGACTTGGCAAAGCAGCCTGAAAATGTGAGTGGTCAGTCTGAAGAGGGACCTCTCTTACTCTTGGTTGGGGATGGATTCAAGGGGATCGTTCATTGGTGGCTCCCTCTAGCTCTAGGTGTGCAAGCTGCTGTGTGCAACAGCTGCAGCTGTCACGGCCAACGTTGGCTGCTGAAGGTCAAGGTTGGTCGAGGAGAGCTTGAGGAGAAATGTGCTGTTGGTGGTCTCTTTCCCGAGGTGGTTGCTAACTTCAAAAGAAAACCGCAAACGGGGTGATGGTGAGTTCCTGCAGATACTCCTCAACCAAGTAGTCAAAACTGGTGTCACTAGCAACAAGACAGTCTTCCCCAGCACCCTAGAGGGACACGTCATTGTCCTCATGATTTTTAAAACCAATACACACACACACACACACACACACACTACTTTAATCATGAAAACACATCAGATAAAGTCATTCTGTAAAAGAAGTGATAGGTGGTTTTAAGAAATGTCAAGGAAGACCGAGGGACTGTCAGGATAGAAGAAAAGAGCAGAAATAAGGCTGTGTGGGCTTCTGGGTTTGCTCTTAGAATTCCGGCAGGACACAGAGTGAAGACCTGGTGAAACACCAAGCCTAAAGTACAGTCAGGAATGTCTTTCTAACCAAAGGCTCTGATTTGGGTGATGAGATTCCACGTTTAGATAGTGTTAGGGGAAGGTGAGTGAAGGGAATATGGGAACTGCTCATTTAATTAGTTTTATTTTTCTGTAAGTGTAAGATGATTTCAAAATAAAACCACTGGCCCTAGTTTGGGCATTTGAAAACCTCAAAACCTACCTCCAGTGACAAACCTTCTCCAACATGGCCACACTTCCTAAGCCTTACAAATAGGCCTGAGTCCAATTTGGTCACCAAGCATTCAAATCTATGAGCCTATGGCAGCCATTCTTGTTCAAACCATCACACTTACGATTGTTGGGGTTCTGCAACAAGCAGAGCCCACAGCAGGGCTCTGCACTGGAAAGCTCTGCCCCCTACCCCTGACCACAGACAGAGCCCATAGCCCAGGGCTCCCTCTACAGCGTGGGGCTCCACTTCTGTGAAGAGCTCCACCCCTGACACGCCCTTCCACATTTATCTACGATCAGCCTCCACAGCTGTGTGGAGGAAGCTCTGCCTTAGCTGTGCCCCCTTGCCTAGCCCAACCTCCCAGCTGTCTAACTGTCAAGTAGGAGGACCTGATTGAGGACTGCACTGCTGACTGACCCCTCCTCCTGACCCTAAGGTGGAACCTCATAGCCATCTGTGTTTCTGCCGGGAAGCAAATCTGACTTTCCCAGCAAACCTAGCCCCTCCTGCTGTCAACTGCTGTTCAGGACTAATGCTTGCCTCCCTTGCCACTCTGCTGGGGACTGTGGGGGGCCCAGTCACCATTCCTTGTGCCCACCAGGAACCCCAAATTATGCCAAGGACATCTGGGGAGCCAGCATATTTCTCTTTTGGGGGAGTCTGGCTCTACAATGCTGGGGAGCTATGGGACAACTAGAATATAGTTCAAGTCCATACACTTGTTGATTTGGATTCCCCAGAAGATCCCTCAGCAACCTCGTCCCAACCAGGGCGTACAAACAGTGCCCCTACTCTAGGAGATCCCATCTTAGATTTTACTACCTCTACCTCCCAAGTGCTGGGGTTGCAGGTTTATACTCATGCACCTGGCAGTATTTTGGGCTGAGAATATAATTTTAAGCACACAGGAAGCACTCAAGAAACTTGTGACGGCTCAAAATATAAGTTGCTGAAGAAGTCTTGCTTATCTCTTTAGTGAAGAAGTAAAAGCTAGGAGAGAATTAAGAGTCACACAGCGCTTGCCACTGAGGCACAAGGACCTGAGTTCAGATCCCTAGCACATGTGTAAAAAACATGATGGTGCACATCCCAGCATTGGGAAGGTGGAGGCTGCAGGATCCCTGGGGCTTGCTGGAAAGTTAGTCTAGCCAAATCAGTGAGCTCCAGGCAGTGAGAGATCTTGTCTCAAAAAATAAGGTGGACAGTGATCAGAGAAGACACCGTGTCCAGCCCCCAGCCCATCTACCGCACACGTAGATGTACACACCTGAATACACGTACACATGAAGTCAGAAGTAGATGCTTGCAATGAGGAAAAATAGTACATGTTCTGGACAAGTATTAAAAAGGAATACCTTCCCCAGTCCAGGCTGCCCTGTATACCCCGGTCTTTCTTAATCGGCTATGTCCATGCAGATACCCCCCTCTCTCTCTTTCTCATAGTCCTCCACATGTAAAAATAGCAAATATTTATGGCATATGAGTAAATTGCATAGAATTTTGGGGACTCTGTGTAAGAATTTATGGGGAGAAAACAGTACATAATCCTGAAAGCAAAGAGAAAACTTAAAGAAGTATTTCAATAAGGAAAGAAAGAATCAAGAGCCAGATGTGGTGACACAGGTCTGCCTTTGCAGCATTCGGGAGGCAGATGCAGGAGGATCAGGAGTTCAAGGTCATGCCCAGCTACGTAGAGAATCTGAGGTCAACCTGGGTTTCACAAGCTCTGTCTTAGAAAATACCAAATCAAAACAAGCAACCAAATCAGAATAGAGCAAAAGAAATCATGTCAAAGTGTAGCCAGAGTTTTAGGGCACAAGCACCTGCAGCAGGCAAGATTTAGCCCCCTGTCCCAGTACAACCAAGACACAAACAATGGTGAAGAACAGAACGTAGTTTAATCAATGCCATTGGAACAAATCAAGGGGTCTAGAGACCCTGAGTCCATCTTAGGACACAAAGAGCTTTGCTTCTGTTTGTTTGTTTTTCAAGAGAGGATTATAACTCTGTTGTAACTCTGACTGTCCTGGAAGTCACTCTGTAGACCAGGCTGGCCTTGAACTCATGGAGATCCAACCTTCCTCTGTCTTCCGAATGCCGGGATTAAAGGCATGCGCCACTAGTGCCCGGCTGGAGCTTTAGTTTTAAACAGAGGATGGACTGGGGCAGGTGGTACACACATTTAATTCCAGCACTAAGGCAGAGGTAGGTGGATCTCTTGCAAGTTTGAGGCCAGCCTGGTCTGCATATGAATTCCAGGCCAGCCAGAGTTACAAGCTGAGATCCTGTCTCAAGAAAAAAAAAAAGCATAATTAATCAGTCCTAGTAAGGTACGATCCTGCCCATCATTGTCTCAGCTCTGGTTCTGCAAGAAGGCTGATAAATTATTAATCTGTTAATTGCTGTCATCACCTGAGGGGACCAATCTGGTTCTGACAAGACGGTGTCCTCCAGGGTGAAGCCTCTCCAGCACAAGTAATTGTTCCCATCTTGGGATGGTCTGTCCTGTGAGGATTAGTTTCTCCTGAAATACAGAGGGATTGCGGGTTAGGACGGTGACTTGTCTTCATGCCTTCAGTCCTGCAAGGGGATGAGGCCAGTTAGGTAGACAGACTCTCTAGTGATTATTGTACCTACGCAGAGATAAGCAGGAGTCTGACCCAGCGTAAAGCAGACAGACAGGAAGAGGAGGCAGAGGCGCCAGGCTTTTGGTTCCCTGTGGTCCCTAGTGAAGACTGTGTTTCTTAGGAAAAACAGTCCCTGAGTGCCTGTTACAGAAGCGCATGCAAGTATCTACAAAGGAATAGTAGCTTTATATACAAAAGAAAATGAGTTCGTTTTGAGGGGTGAGAGGACATTATTCATATTCATAAAAAAAAAACCAGTTATTCTGGTTTGATGCATCAGATGACGGTTCAATACCAAGTATTCCAAACTGTCATTTAAATGGAATGCTAGTTTCTATTTCCCAGTGTTTTGAATAGCTTAGTGAGAATATATGTCATTATTTCTAGTCTCTTTCTGAGAAATCAGGGTTCTGGGCATACACACCACTTTTCCCGTGTTCCAGCCACTGCAGGGCGATGCCACGACCAGTGTGCGCTAAGCTTCAAGGCCAGAGTCCTCTCCGCCGTCACACTGCAAATCTCTATTGTTGAGGATGGATCCTGCCCTCCTCATCCTGGGGTGACTGCAGTTTTCATGAAAGATTGCTCTGAAGAAATATCAGGACTGAAGTTGGATAGTAGGTAGATCGTGGTATGTCAGCAGCCGGCCATAACTGATGACATAATTACTTCCCATAACAGGAAACACCAATCAGGAAGTGGGTAATAAACAGAGATGTTTAAGCATTCACAAGAATGAATAAAATGGCTGCCCTTCGTTAGCCTGGGTCCTGGTGTGCGTATCCCACTATTCCTGTTAAATGTAAGAATCTGGTCTCTCTGTCCTGCAGGTGCCTGTCACCTGTGGGTGCCCCGTTCTGGAGGTGCCCTGTCCTGAGGGTGATTTACCATTTTTCCCATCACTGTCCTTCACTCAGCTTAGTATCCAGTGAGACTGGGAAAGCCAAGCTTGTCTAACCACAGAGCCCTCCCACCTTTTATGTCTCCCTGACTTGATACACTTCTGATCTTCCTCCATCTCCTCTGTGGAACTGTCCTGCTCTCCTGCTGGACCTGGGCTCCACAGCTTCTAAACCTGCCGCTGTCCTGGCTCCCTCACCTGTTGCCTGGTCCCCAGCACCCCTGAGCATAAATACTACTCGGGAAGATGAACATCTTCTCTACTCTGCTTTCGGGGAGGCTCTGTACCTCTGTATCCACCACAGCCTCACCTCAGTGCCTCACACAGAGTGAGAAGACTGTGTATTTTTAAGAATATAATCTATTTTATGTGTATGGGTATTTTTCCTACATGTATGTCTATGTGAGGGTGTTAGATTCCCTGGAACTGGAGTTACAGATAGTTGTGAGCTTCCTTGTGGGTGCTGGGAATTGAGCCCAGGACTTCTGGAAGAACAGCCAGTGCTCTTAACTGCTGAGCCATTTCTCCAGCTCCAAGACTGTATTTTAGCTGAAAAGAAAGAACATACTCAGGTGAATAAAGGATTAAAGAAAGCATGAAAAAATGGAGAAAGAAATGTCGGGGATACTGAAGTGAAAATCAATGTGAACACAAGTCCCTCCAGGTCCTTGAAAAGGACTGTCATGTCGTACTGCAACCAGCGGATAGCACCCTGCATATCTGAAGAAGGCTTTTGAAATTTATGTTCTTATTCAAAAGCATAAGAATAAGAAATATAAATGTTCCTCTTCCCTACTGATGGTAATATTAAATTTAATAAATCAATATTCTATGTGTCACACTACTTTGAAAAATTCCAATATCTTAGTATCTATATTATTTCAAGTGTGGCACTTAAAAACATAGACTTAAATTAATTAATTAATTATTTTCACGCTGGAGATTGAACTCAGCATGCCAGGCAAGCTCTCTACCATTGAGCTACAATGCATTCCTTGGGTGATTGAGGCAGGGTTTTGCTCTGTAGCTCAGGGTGGCCCTGAGATCTGGAATTCTGGGTATGTGTCACCACACCTGGCTGAAGGTTAAAAACTTTCTACCTTGTTCTCTTGAGTTGCTGCCCCCTGCCGAGAGCCGTTCTCTATATTTTTCCTCCCCACTTCCTAGCTTAGTAGTGATGTTGACTTTTTCATCTGTGTAGTCTGTACCCCTCAGGGCCTGCCATTGTCCCTGGCTCCTGATGGAGATCCTAGAATCAGAGGGAAAGGAGGGGCTAGATCACTCCTCTGGAAAGAGCAACAGACAGACCTGCATGACAGCCCCATGTAATCTTCTCACAAGGTGCTGCCATTTTGGCATTTATTTCGTATAAACCAATCTGCAGGATTTTATGCAATATTTTTATCTTTGTAATCACGTCTCTTCCTATAAAATATGGAAAAAATTTCCTTAGGATATGTTCTTTTTTCTGTTCTCAAAAAACCTTGCTATGTTAGCAGTTAATGAGAACAACAACCACACAGGCCAGATTCACCAAACTGGTAGCTACATTACTAGGCATTTGAAAATGCTCTGCCTGACACAGGCCAGGAAAGCTGGCAGAATAGCTGCAGATCCTTACCTTTCCTCCTTTATCTTCCAGATCCAATCCCCAGTCTTACCCCTAGCTGTTAAATAGACCATCTTCTGTGGCCTCCCCTCCTTCTCTGCCCCCATTCCCAGGGGACTAAGCAGATTCTGGTGGGACACCTGCTTTCCTCCCTCCTGCAACTCCTCCCTTCCCTCTAGCCCATTCTCATTCCTAAGTGTCACTCCCAATACCTAGAAACACGTTATACTCAGAGCTTCCAGTAGCCATACCTGGCAGGATCCCAGAAACACTCCCTACCAGGCAACTCACAGTCCCCACACTCTCCTAAGACCCACGAAGGGCACAGAAACCAAGAAACAAAACACTCACCCAACAAAGACAAGACCAGGTACCAGCACCTAGGATAACAATCACCACAAACCCAGATGCTTAGACACCACTGTAAAAATACAATCAAGACAGCAAGGACAATGTGTCCCCACTGGAGCCCAGTGACCCTACTTCAGTAAACCTTGAGAAATGCAACATAGCTGAAGCACAAGACAATGACCTGAAGCCAGCCGTTATGAATATGAATGAGGTCCTTAAGGAGGAAATGAATAAATAATCAAAGAAATCCATGAAAACAGTCACAGTGGAAGAAAAGGAATAATCAGTTCAAGATCTGAAATAGCCTTCCACTCTAGAAGTGGAAAGAGAATCAATAAAGAAAACCCAAACTGAGGGAAATTAGGAACTTGAACAGAAATCTCTGAGGCAAGCCTCACCAACAGAATACAAGAGACGAAAGAGAGACTCTCAGGCGTTGAGGACAAGATAGAGAAATGGATACCTCAGTTAAAGAAAGTGTTAAATCTAAAAAACGTCTAGCATAAAATAGCCAGAAAATCTAGGACACTATGAAAAGACCAAATCTGTGTCTAATAGGAATAGAAGGAGGAGAAGAAGCCCAGGACAAAGAAGTAGAAATACTTTCAACAAAATCATTGAAGTAAATTTCCCTAATCTAAAGAAGGAGGTGTCTATCAAGGTACAAGAAGCATACAGAACACCAAATATACTAGACCAGAAGAGAAAGTCCTATGGCACATAATAAGTAAAAGACTAAATGTACAGAACAAAGAAAGAATATTAAAAGCTGCAAGGGGAAAAGGCCAAGCAACATAGAAAGGCATTAGATCCATTAGAATAACACCTGACTTCTCAAAGGGGACTCTAAAAACCAGAAGATCCTGGACAGATGTTCTACAAACTTACAAACGTTAAGAGACCAAAATGCCAACCCAGACTACAATAGCCACAAAGCTTTCAATCATGGTAGATGGAGAAAAAATGGTCTTCCAAGACAAAAACAAATTTAAGCAGTATCTATCTACAAACTCAGCCCTACAGAAGGCACTAGAAGGAAAACTTCAACCAGAAGAGGTTAACTACACCCAAGAATAAATAATAAGGAATAATAAGGAATAAATAATCCCAGACCAGTATGTTGAAGAGGGGAGACATACCACAAGGAAAAAGTCACATGAGTCAACAAATACCGCTCACTGATATCTCTCAACATCAGTGGTCTCAAGTCCCCAATAAAAAGACAGACTAACAGAATGTATGCTAAAACAGGACCCATCCTTCTGCTGCACCCAAGAAACACTTCAACATCGAGGATAGACATTCAAGGTAAAGGGTTGAAAAAAGATAATCCAAGCAAATGGACCTAAATGGTGTAGCCATTTTAATATCTAACAAACTAGACTAAAAATCAAAACTAATCAGAAGAGATAAGGAAAGACACTACATATTCATCTAAGGAAAAATCCATTAAGAAGATATTTAAATTCTTAACATCTATACTCCAAACACAAGGGCACTAAAGTTTGGAAAAGGAACACTATTGTAGGTTAAATCACGTATTAACCCTCACACATTGGTGGTGGGTGACATCAATATCCCACTCTGGCCAATAGACAGGTCATCCAGATAAAAACTAAACAGAAATACTGGAGCTAACTGACGTCATAAACCAAATGGATCTAACAGATATTTACAGAGTCTTTCACCCAAGCACAAAAGAATATACCTTCTCAGAAACTCATTTCTTCAAAATTAACTTCATATTTGGACAAAACAAGTCTCAACAAATACAAGAAAATTGAAATAACAGCCTGCATTTTGTCTGATTACTACACAATAAAGCTGGATATTAACAACAACAGAAACAACAGAAAGCTTACAAACTCATGGAAACAGATTAATTGACTACTGAATGAAAGAATTAATGATTAGTTAATATAGTAATTAAGAAAATGTTTAAAACATTTCAGAATTGAATGAAAATGGAAACACAGCATACCCAAAGTTACAAGACACAATGAAGGGAGTTCCAAGAGGCAAGTTCATAGCACCGAGTGCCTATATATAAAGAAATTGGAGAGATCACATCAGCGCACATAAAAGAACTAGAACAAAAAGAAGAAATTGTCTATTCAAAAGGAGTAGATGGCAAGAAATAATCAAACTCATGATTGAAATAAAGTAGAACAAACCCAATACAATACAAAGAATCAATGAAACAAAGAGTGGTTCTTTGAGAAGCAATAAGATTGACAAACCCTTAACCAAAATTAACTAAAAGGCAGAGAGAGAAGATCCAAATTAACAAAATTTGAGACAAAAAGGGCACCTAACACAGACACTAAAGAAATCCAGAGAATCATAAGGGCCTACTTTAAAAATTTGTACTCCACCAAATTGGAAAACCTAAAAGAAATGAATAATTTTCTTGATATATACCACTTACCAAAGTTAAATCAAGATCAGATAAGCAATTTAAACATAACCCCTAGTGAAACAGAAGCAGTCATTAAAAGTTTCCTAACCAGAAAAAGCCCTGGGCCAGATGATTTGGGCCCAGAATGCCACCAGACTTTCAAAGAAGAGTCAATGACAATATTCCTCAAATTATTCCACAAAATAGAAACAGAAAGAACATTGCCCAATTTGTTTAATGAGACCACAGTTACCCTGATACCTAAGCCACATAAAGACCCAACAAAAAAGAGAATTATAGACCAGTTTCCTTTATGAACATAGATGAAAAAATGTTTACAAACCAAATCTAAGAACACACTAGAAAGATCATCCACCATGATCAAGTAGACTTCACACCAGAGATGCAGGAATGGTTCAACATTTGTAAATCAATGAATGTAATCCACCACGTAAACAGACTGAAAGACAAAAACCACATGATCATCTCATTAGATGCAGAAAAGGCCTTTGACAAAATCCAACACCTCTTCATGATAAAAGTCCTGGAAAGATTACCAATACAAGGGACATGCCTCTATATAATAAAGGCAGTTCACAGCAAGACCATGGCCAAACATCAACTTAAGTGGAGAGAAACTCAAAGCATTTCCACTAAAATCAGGAACAAGACAGGGTTGTCCACTCTCTCCATACCTATTTAATATAGTACTTGAAATCTTAGCTAGAGCAATAAGACAACTGAAGGAGATCAAGGGGATACATTTTGGAAGAAAAGGAGTCAATGCAGATGATATAATTTGTAGATGATATGATAGTATACATAAGTGACCCTAAAAATTCCACTGGGAGACTGTTACAGCTGATAAACACTTTCAGCAAAGTTGCAGGATACAAAAATAACTCACACAAATCACTAGCCTTCCTATATATAAATATATAAATTTATATATAAATATATAAATGACAAATGGACAAATGGACAAAGAAATAAATCAAGGAAACAACACACTTCCCAGTAGCCTCAAACAATATAAAATAACTTGGGGCAATTCTAACAGCAAGTGAAATAATTGTATGATAAAAATTCTAAGATATTGAAGAAAGAAATTGAAGAAGATATCAGAAGATGAAAAGGTCTCCCAGGCTCATGGATCAGTAAGATTAATATAGTAAAAACAGCTATCCTACCAAGAGCAATCTACAGAGTCAATGCAATTCCCATCAAAATTCCAACACAATTCTTCATAGATCTTGAAAGGACAATTTCAACTTCATATAGAAACACAAAAAACCCAGGATAGCTAAAATAATCAAATAATCAAAATTGAATAATCAAAATCTGAAGGAGTTATCACCATCCCTGATCTCAAATTGTACTACAGAGGTATAGGAATAAAAACAGCATGGTTTTAATACAAAAACAGTCATGTTGATCCATGGAATCAATTTGAAGACTCAAACATAAATGTATACACCTATGGACATCTGAGTTTTAATAAAGAAGCCAGAAATACACACTGTAAAAAACAAAACAAAACAGCATTTATAACAAATGGTGCTGGTCAAACTGGATAGCTATATGCAGAGGAATCCAGATACGTCCACACTTACCACCCTGTACAAAACTCAACTCCAAATGGATCAAAGACCTCAACATAAAACCAGACACACTGAACCTGATAGAAGAGAAAGTTGGGAGTAGCCTTGAGCCTATTGGTGCAGGAAAATAAGGAAAATAATTTCTGAGCAAAACACTGTTAGCACAAGCACTATAATCAACAATTAATAAATGGGACCTCATGAAAATGACACGGTTCTGCATGGCAAAAGACACCGTCAGTAGGACAAAGCGGCAGCCTACAGAATGGGAAAAGATTTTTACCAACTACACACTGATGGAGGGTTAATATCCAAACTATATAAAGAACTAGAAAAAAAAAAAACCAACTGGATGTCAAGAAAACAACTCAATTTAAAAATGGGGTACAGATCTAAACAGAGAATTCTCAAAATAGGAAACTCAAATAGCTGAGAAGCGCTTAAAGAAATGTTCAGCATCACAAACCATCAGGGAAATGCAAATCAAAACTACTCTGAGATTTCATCTAACACCAGTCAGAATGGCCAAGATCAATAAGACAAATGATAGCTCATGCTGTCGGGAATGTGGAGTAAGGGAACACTCTTCCTTTGCTGGTGGGAGTGCAAACTTTTACATCCATATGGAAATCACTGTGGCGGCTTCTCAGGAAGATGGGAATCGATCTACCTCAAGATCCATCTATACCACTCTTGGGCATATACCCAAAGGATGCTTCATCCTACCTTAGAGACTTGCTCAACAATGATTATTGCTGCTCTATTCATAGTAGCCAGAAATTGGAAACAACCTAGATATGTGTCAATGGATGAATGTATTTTTTAAAAAAGTGGTACATTCACACAGTGGAATATATAACTCCACTGTTAAAAACAAACAACGAAATCATGAAATTCACAGGTAAATGGATGGAGCTAGAAAAAAAAAAAATCACTCCGAGTGAGTTAATCCAGAACCAGAAAGACAAATATAGTATGTATTCACGTCTATGTGGATGTTAGCTGTTAAGCCAAAGATAAGCAAGCTACAATCTGTCCTATTGCAGAGCAGGGGAGGGGACACAGCTCCCTGGGAATGGGCAATAGAACAGAAAGTTATGAAAGGACTGGGTGATAGGGTTTGGAACAGGAGGATCAACAGGGGGCAGATGAGGGAAGAAATACAGAGAGAGACAGCTGAAAATGAGGGTCATTTGAGGGATCATATGGAAACCTAATACAGTAGACGCTTCCTAAATTATATACATATATGAAGGCCATCTAAATGAAATCTCTAAATATCAGGGGAGGCAGAGCCCCAACTGGATATTGCTCACCACCAAATGAAGCTTCAGTACCAGGGACGGGTTATACCTAATGGAGTTGTTGGCCAGAGGGTTCTCATGGGAACCCCCAAACAACACAAGCCTATAGGTTGCTCTCCAAAAGCCAACAGCAAGGCCTTATTACTGAAAAAATAGTACCGACACAATTTATTGAACATGAGAAGTTGAGCTGGTGCCTACCTAGAGCTTACCTCTATGGACTAGTTTTCATGGTACCGGAAGGTCTTCTGCACGCTACCAAAGGGAAAATGTAAACACCAACCCAGCTGCAAACCTTTCAATCTACAACGGTGTCCTGCCTATAAGATATGCCAGTGCAATGACAGCACAAAGTTTGTATTTGATTTTATTTAAGGCCCACTCCATGAGAGGAAACCTGATGCTGCTTGGGTGACTGAGAAGCTGAGACTGGATAGCCCAGGGACCTGGGGTAAAACCAAATACTACGGCTCTACAAAAGGAACACAGCAATGAAATGACTCCCAATGACACACAGATCAGTGCCTCGCTCACCCATCATCAGAGAAGCTTCCTCCTGCAGCAGATGGGAGCAAATACAGAGGGCCACAGCCAGACACTGTGCAGAGAGTGAAAACCCTTGGAATACTCAGCTCTAAATAGAAGAAGGCGGAGAGAGTCTAAGAGCCAGAGGGGATGGAGGACATCAAGGAATACAGGTCTTCTAAGCATATCAGGACAGACGCACATATGAACTCAGAGACTGAGGCACATGCACAGGGCCTGTATGGTCTGCACCAGATGGGGTCCTAGAGCTGAGAGGAGAGTAGACGCATGTCCCACCCTAACCCAGCAGCTATCTCAAATTGACAACCACTTGCAAATGGAAATTTAGTTTTCTTCAAAGGAGTCTCACTGGGGAAAGAAACTCCTTTTAAGGGTAGGCCCCATGCCCAGCAGAAGATGGCCGACAGAAAATGAACTCAGTGGCATCTTTGAAGGTTCCTTGGCTCATAATGTCATGCCAGGCCTTTTTTTTTTCTTTAATTCTACTTTACTTTTATTTATTTATTTTTTTGCCCTACAGGTGTGAATGAGTGTGTCTCCATGTCTATATGTTTCTGTGTCTTTTAGGGGGCTCTTTTCTTTGCTTATTTGTTTTATCCTATTTTGATCTTTTCGATATTATATTTATTATATTATTATCCCTTAGATATGCCTGTTTGTTTTGTTTTCTAACAAGAGTTAGAAAGGGGTGGATTTGGATGAGAGGGAGGTGGAGAGGAGCTGGAAGGAGTAGAGGGAGGGGAAACTGTAATCAGAACATATATATGTATGTATGTATATGCATATATACGTATATATATATATATGTATACACACATACACATATATAATTTCAATAAAAGAAAAGCAACAACAACAAAAGATAATTCTCTGCCCTTGTACCTGTATCTTAAAGGTCATTAGTGCACAAACAGTTATTAAACCTCAGATGCAGGCCTATTTTCCATGGATATTTTACTTATTGGAATTACTGCAAGGAAATTCTACTTTTGATGTGGAACTGACTTAGGATGGATCCATCTCACTTCCCTTTCCTTCCCCCACCCATCCCCTCCCCCCCAGTTGGTCCCAAACCCTGCCAGGGTTCCCAGCATGTCAGTATTACAGCAGCCTTCCCAGCAAGACTTGCTAAGGTGATGGAAATCTCCCACATGCACACCATCCAGTGTGGCAGCCATTAGCCAAATGTGGCTACTGAGAACCTGAGATGTGGGTCGGTGTGGCTGAGGAACTGACTTTACTACTTGAATTCAGGTGTAATTAGCCACACATTGCTGACGGCTGCAGCGCCAGACAAGTCAGGTTTGAAGCTTCTTGTCTTGGTTACTCCTGACCTTGAGTAAAGATTACTGAGGTAAACCAGGAGGTGGTGGCGCACACCTTTAATCCCAGCGCTCAGGAGGCAGAGGCAGGCGGATCTCTGTGAGTTCGAGGCCGGCCTGGTCTATAGAGCTGGGACAGCCAGAGTCACAACAGAGAAACCCTGTGTTGAAAACAAAATGAAACAAAACAAAGCAAAACAAAGAGATTGCTGAGGAAACTGGAGAATCTTTGGTCTTTGAAGACTACATCTCTGCCTCTGAGGGCTTCAGAAGCTTCAGAGGTGTGGCTGAGTGTGAGAAGGAGCTGGATTCAGTCTGCATGCTTGTTAGTTCAGACTCTTCATTTTCACCTTGTTATTTAAAAACCACACACAAGGTACCGATGACAAGCTGGGCTCTTAACAGTTTGGTTCATGTTCATTTTAGACTTTCCGAGTCTTAATTCTCCATGAAGGTGATGACTCTGTAGAGAATCTTTCTGCAATGAACCATTTTTTTTTAAAGATTTATTTATTTTTTATGTATATGAGTGCTCTATCTGCATGTACACCTGCATGCCAGAAGAGGGCATCAGACCCCATTAAAGATGGTTGTGAGCCACCATGTGGTTGCTGGGACTTGAACTCAGGACCTCTGGAAGAGCAGCCAGTGCTCTTAACTGCTGAGGCATCTTTGCAGGCCCAAAGAGCCATTCTTAAGCACATTTACTGGTAGATCACCAGCATCTGAATGAGATGCTTCTACCACAGGCCCTCATTCCACACTGCTCACACATGTTGTGGTTAGGATCGCTCCCTGTTGAAACAAAAAATGTGTGTGTGTGTGTGTCTGTGAGAGAGAGAGAGAGAGAGAGAGAGGGAGAGAGAGAGAGGGAGGAAGAGAGAGAGAGAGGGAGAGGGTGGGGGGGAGGTAGAAATGTTGCCCTTTTCTTCTCTACAGCCGAGAATGTCCATTCTTGGGCTATAGCATGCTCTGTGTGGCACAAGCCTTAACTGACACCTCAAAGCTGAGCACCAGTTCCCTTGCGCCTGCAGATGAGGCAAGGTATGTAGCTGAAAAAAAAAATTAAAAGAAATTGTACGAGGAGGATGGAAAAAAAAAAAGGTGCATTGTCCTGCCTTAGATTGTGCATAAAAGCTTTATTCCTGTGCAGAACTGGAAATAAGAAAAGTAGAACTATCAGTACGAGAGAATTTCCTTAGATAGCCTATAAAGCCCTTTGTAGTGTGTGCTGCGCTTGGGCTCCTGAGCAGAGTGCCAGCTGAACTCCGTGGCAGCACAGGAACCGCTGTCCCACCCTTCTCTACAGATGGCCCAGGCCTAACCAGCCACCATTGCCTTCGCCTTCAGGGGGCTCCTCCAGGGAAGATCCATAGCATTTCAGGAATTGCATGTTTTTTTTGGGGGGAGTGGGATGGGGTGGGGGTGGGGAGAAAGGACAGTGGTAATTACCAGCACATGATTATTTTATTTTGCCTGAATTATTTATGTGGGGAGGAAGCGGCTTGGAGAGAAGGGATCTGAGGGAGTGAGTTCAATCCCACTTGCATTGATCCCACCTAGAGCAAGAAGAGAAAACCTATTAAGAAGAAAAATCACTTCCCCCTTCTTCCTCTCTTTCCTCTGCCACCCCACCCCACCCCCAAGTCTTCAAAGAAAGAATGCTAAGAGAACTGGTCGGTGGCTGCTTGGGCGTCCGGGTTGTTGTGAGAGTTAGGCTGGAGCTGGTGCATAATAAACAGCGCTCGCTCGGGGATTAAAGCCCAATCAGGCAGAGTTCCACCATCAGTCCTGTAGTCAATATCATTGGGTCTTAATCCCTGGGGTGTACCAGCCCCTCACTGTATTCTCTGTTTCAGGTGACCTGTAGAAGAATTTGAGGATGGTTTTGGGGATACCAAAACCATGAGGTACCCTGGAGCATAAAGCAGAAGAGAAACTGCCAGAAGGAAGCAGGAAGTGTCCATGGTCTCAGGAACCAGAGTGAATAACAACAGGTTGGCTGGTTTCTTTGTGAAGCAGGGAAGGCGAACCCTCCTCCTGCTGTCTCCTCAGTGGGCAGGGAAGGCTTCAGAGACGAGGCAGCCATGTCATTTTGACGAGACGTCACACACTTATCTTTAGAAAACAAACTAAAGTGCCAGTACAGGCAGAGCACTACCCTGCCTGACTACTGTACGTCTGGAGAAGTAGCTGTAGGGCATAGCCCTAGCACGGGGTCGGGGGTGAGGGGAGGGAGGGTTGGGGGGGGATATGAGACACTGGATCTGGAAGGGCCACCCAAGACATAAGACATGGGCTTCAGTTTTACACAAGGGAGGGGCTCCCTAGCTTTTCCTTCACTGAACATTTTTGAATGCAATGTGATAACGCACGTGAGTTGTAAAAAATAGTAATAAACTGTTTATGCATCCACCTGTCCAAACTAAGAAATATATCAGTACCACCCTGACCTGAGACTCCAGCAATCACTCCAAAGGTATAGGTGATCATGATTTACTGCATATCTTTCTCTTGCTGTTGTTTATGTAGGGTTTGGAGTCAAGGCTAGATTGGACTGGATTGGCCTCTCATTCCCTGCCACCCCGCACCTTGAGATAGGGTCTCCTGTAGACCAGGTTGGTCTTGACCTTGCTATAGCTAAAGATGACCTTGAACTCCTGATCGTCCTGCCTCCACCTCCCAAATCCCAAGTGTTGGGATTACAGGTGTGTATAGAAGCCCACGGAGAAGAAGTAACTTGTCAAGATGTTGCCTGGTAAATGAAGATCCTGGAGTTTGAACTATTGCTATAAACCTGATGCCGAAGTGTGCCAGTCATAAGGACAGCCATGGGTGACCGTCCCCTGCCACCGAGGGTAGAACTTCTCATCCCACTCTGTATCAGGCACACAGCTGGGATCACATCTTATCACAGCTCTCAAGGAGAATATTGATTTTATTTAGAAATTTTGTCATTTAAGAAACAAGGTATAAACATCCTTTCTTGGGTAGCATGGAATTTGTACAACTACCTTAGTAAATGCAAAGAAAACAGCATTAGAAGGATGCTGGGATCAAGGCGTGATTTGAAATGTAACATAAGCTGTGAAATCAATGCTGCCATTGGCATTTGACAAGACTGGAAGAGAAATAACCGTTCCTTGAGGAACGTGGTTGGCGTGCTTTTCCTGGCAATGCAGAAGGCTGTCAAATATCTAAGGGGCTGTCCAAAATGACTAACATGATGTAATAGCACTGTCGTGACATGCTGACATTATAAGTGTTCTTACGAAAGCATCTGCAGAAGAGAAGACTCAGATGCACACTCATACTTCAATATCAATAATATTATATATTTTTTGGTCCAAATTATACTGATCAATCACTTACACAGCATTTCTGATCCTCAGCTTGCCTCTTCCTTTTGTCTGTGTAGACATACATTTAATCAGGATGGAAAATTGGCTCTTAGTCAAATTGAATAATTGGAATCTTTCTTTATGATCTGTTTTAAAAGTAAACATATTGTCGGAGATGATTAATAGCAATATTCTCCAGCTAACTGTTTGTATAAAATAGGGCCATTCGTATGAAGACCCAATATGAGGGCCAAACTGTTAACTTCTTTCTAAGTCAAAGTAAACATATTTTATGCTGAAGTACGTCATTTTTAATGTCAAAAGAAAAAAGAAGGTCTTTAAAGATTTGACCTTTGGAGTATATTCCAAAATGGGAAACAACACTTGCCTAATAAATGTACACTGTAACCCGGACATATACCTTCTGGTGAATCCAATTCCCTACAGAAGCACGAAGGGAAAAAAGAATATTGGAAAAAAGTGATACCATCAATCCCTCCACAGAGTGAAAGGAACTGGCAGGCTACTGAGGACCCGGGCCCCTTCTCTGGAGACGTTGCAGGCTAAAATTGTATTAATATATTTACCATCTAAATCTTACCAATGGGAGGGCTGCTGGACTATGGGACAGCCCTTTCAACATTGTAAATGTTGAGCTGGGAGATAGTTCAGTTGGGCAAGCATGAGGCCATGAGTTCAGTTCCCAGAGCCTGCATAAAACATGTCAGGCATGATGGTGCACACCAAAAATTTTGGTGCTGGTGAGCCAGCCTAGTCTAATCAGTGACCCCAGTGAGAGATTCTGTCTCAGGAAAACCCAAGATGGACAGCTATTGAGGAAGGTAGCTAAGATTGACTTCTGACCTCTACATACACTTAGACTCTCACACCTGTGTGCATTGGTACACACACACACACACACACACACACACACACACACACACACACAGCAATTGTTTAGCCAATGGTAAACGATGTGTCATTTGCATGTGTGTATGACTTTGGTTTACTCTGATGGCTTATTCTGGGCAATAAACATGAGCTTTGTGGAAGATTTAGAGTTGCGAATTTATAAAAAAGATAATTAGAGGTAGAAAGTGGAGACGAGTAAAATTGAGAGGTGAGAGACCCAGGCGATGTTGAATGCGAGCATTGTGTATTTCTTTATTATTTTAAGCATATGGCTGTTTTCCCTGTCTGTGTGTATCGTGTGTGTGCCTGATGCCCACAGAGGCCAGTAGAGGGCATTGGATCCCTCTGAAACTGCAGTTACAGATTGTTCTGATCTGCCGTGTAGTGCTGGAAACCAAACCTTGACTCTCTGCAAGAGCAGCCAGTGCTCTTAACTGATGAGCCATCTCACTAGCCCCCATTTTTTTCTTTAAAATTAAAAAAATATTGTTTGTTTTGTGTGTGTAAGTGTGTGTGGCACTGAGCCATAAAACCAGAGTTAACTTTTCCTCTATCAAATGTGTGTGTGTGTGCACATCCCAATTGTATCATATCCTTCTAGAATATCATATGTAGCACATATGTGTGTGTGTGTGTGTGTACAGGTCTAACCCTTAGTCATTCAGCAATGAATTCTGAAGATTGCCCCTCACGGTCATGCAAAAAGAACAGGTGCTCAGAGTGCAGTAGCAGGGATGGTTGGCTCTGAGTCTCGCACCCTGCGTTAGCATCCTGAACCCACAAGAAGACTTTTCTATCCCTTGATGCAGAGCTTGTCTGTGAAACTGTCTTGACTGACGACACAGATGCAAAAGTGTGCCAATCCCTAGTCCTTTTTCTGTTTGCTCCCTGTGCCCTTCTGTGTGTCTGCCTTCTCCACGAGCCAAGCCTTGCGTAAGTAGCTTCTGCCCTTTAGATGACCAGAGGCTGGAAACTGGGCTGTGGAGGCTGCTAAGGCGACCAACCACGGGCTTAGGAAAGGGTAGGGAAGAGTGGGAGGTGCTTTAAGTCTGTCTGTTACGGATAGCCTTGTAACCAAGGAGCCGTAGCTTCGGTCCCGAGATCGCTCGTCCCTGAATGGGAAATTTCTGGGGGGTATCCTTTCCTACCCCTACAAATTCGTGATAGACAACGAACCTAGTTTATTACACTGTAAGACATTGTATGCTTGAGCACACCAGCTTGCCTAGGCTGGCTTGCCAATGAGTGCTAGGGATCCAGCTGTTTGCATTTCTCCAGCACAGGGAGTATAGATAACGTGCCTGGCTTTTTCATGGGTGCTGGGGCTCCGAACTCAGCTCCTCATGCTTGTGTAACAAGCACTTTCAGACGGACCTCCCAAGCCCTGCTAAATTCCATCTTATGAAGTGTAGGCAATACCTAGCAACCTTCTTTTTTTGGTTGTTATTGCAATGAGGATTGGACACAGAGCTTGTGCATGCTAGGTAAGAACTCTGCCATTGAGCCACATCCTGGCCTGTGACTTCACTTTTTTGTTTTTTGAGACAGGGTCTCACTAAGTTGCCATGAGTGGCTTTGAGTCACTGTGTAACATGGGCAGGCCTTGAATTTGTGATCCTCCTGCCTCAGCATTTAGAGTACCCGAGATCATAACCCTGTGATGTCAGGCCCAGCTCCTAGCAAGTGTTAATGAGTGGACTGTGCAGGGAAGGATGGAGCAGCATCTCCCACATTAGGACAAAGAAGACATTGGTGTTCTCTCCCTCCCTGTCCTCCCTGTCCTGTCTCTTCATTCTGGGGAAAGCCAGCTGAACTTGCATGAAGTCTGTGGGGAAATCAACACAAGAGGAAGTGGAGGAACTGGGGCCTCATGCTCCAAGCCACACGAGCTGTTAGATTAAACCCTGGGAGAAACTTGGAGAGAACCTTTGAATTTCTGACCCGCAGAAACTGCAAGGAAAGCATTTACTAATATTATGTGTGATCTGGGGTAACTTGTCACACAGATGAGCATAGCTAATGGAAGTGACCCTGCACTGGAAATGTCCTTCCTGTGACAGCCTTCCGAGGCCCTGAGTGAGGACAAAGGTGTTTTTCTGAAGCCCTAAGTGAAGATTTTCCTTTAACACACACCTCATTCTTAGAATTGATCCTATTGTGTTAACTATTTGCCTATCTGTCTTTTTCATTAGACTATGAAATATTCATATTCCAAGATGCACAGTAAAGCTCTGGGTATCTTACATATTAGATAAAAGATGAGGCTGTGGGATGACGAAAGGCCACTACATAATCCTGTAAAAATACTCCGAGGATAATTTAGACAAAGGATGAAAAGCATTTATTCCATCTCTGCTATAGTAATCACATTAGTTGCTTTTATGCCTCTGACCCAGTGCCTGATAGAACAGCTCAAGGAGGAGGGCCTTATTTAGGTTCGCAGGCACAAACGGTGAGGAAATCCTGGTGGCTCCATGGCTACCAAGGCATCAGCAACCATTTGTTCCATGGCACCAACCAGGAAGCCTTAAGCTGTAAGCAGAGCTGGTCTATAACAGGTAAGGACCCCCTCCACCCAGGCCCTGTGCCACCCCTGCCCTGCCCAGACTTCCGCTTCTTCCAGCCAGGCCCTATCTTCAGCCTTAAGGGTTTTACAACCTGTCAAAATAGTGCCACTATCTGGGAATCGAGTGTTCAAACACATGAGCCTGTGGGGGTACACCCCAAATTCAAGCCGTAGCAATAATCTTCAGATTTGACTGGAGGTGATTAGTGAGTAGAAAGTTCTCAAGTCCAGTGAGTATGGTTTTTCTTTCTTTTTTTTTTTTACTTTTCTTTTTCCTTTCTCTCTTCCCTTCCCTTCCCTTCCTCCATCCTTTCTTCTCTCTCTTCTTTCTCTCTCTTTCTTCCTTCCTTCCTTCCTTCCACTCCTTCCTTCCTCCCTCCCTCCCTCCCTCCCCCTCTTTCTTTCCCTTTCTTTCTTTCTTTCTTTCTTTCCTTCCTTCCTTCCTTCCTTCCTTCCTTCCTTCCTTCCTTCCTTCCTTCCTTCCTTCCTTCCTTCCTTCCTTCTTTCTTTCTTTCTTTCTTTCTTTCTTTCTTTCTTTCTTTCTTTCTTTCTTTCTTTCTTTCTTTCTTTCTTTCTTAATGTCTTGTTTTTCCAGACAGGGTTTCTTTGCTGTAACTTTGGCTGTCCTAGAACTTACTCTGTAGACCAGGCTGGCCTCAAACTCACTGCCTCTGCCTCCTGAGTGCTGTGATTAAAGGTGTACGCCATCACCACTTGGCCAAGTATGGTTTTTCTTTTCCCTGTGTTAGAGTGTAGAAAATTGTTGTTTGAACTCTTGTTTTAACACACGATGGGCATCCTGTGCAGATGATGTTCCTGGACTTACAGGTCTGTATCGAGTCTAGCACTACCCAGACAAGCCTGAGAACTATGGCCTTGACCAAGTGTGCACTGAAGATACGTAATTTGCCAAGCTGAAGAGGGCACTCAGCTTTTCAGAGCTACACAGTCATCTCAGAAGGGTGGAGGTGACTTCTGGTTAATTCCACGTGGGTCCATGCGAACTGAAAACTTGTCCATGGCCGACGTCCCAGGCCTGGGATGCAGTATGTAAACTGAGTCACAGTGATGGTGGTCTGTGCTTTTATTTTGCTGTTCGTTCAAATACTAGTGGAAGAATATGCCGAGTCATTTGGTGGTTAGACTAATGGCTAAGAACTGTGTTATTTCAGGTCCTGTGCTTATGAATGCAACATGGCTTCCCTGGCCCCTGTGGCCCCTGAATGACAGGGCTTAACTCTAATGCACTGTCTCAGACGGGAGTGGAGGCTTGTCATTGCCAGATTCTACAAGTTCTCACAGCTGGTATGATAGAGACAATAAATGCTTTCTCTGAGGAGAGAGAATATAGATTTTCTTTTTTACCCAGATAGTCAAGGGAAAGCTTTATGAGGGAGCTGGCTCTCAAGGACAGACTCCGCATCTTTTCTCTTTAATGAATGACATTCAATGTCCACTTAAGCTAGCTGCTTGATAAAACACCCCCTTTCCAGAGGCCATTCTTCTCTTCCTGGTTATTTTTTGGAAGCCCCCAGGTATTTGCTGGATTTAACTATAGTTGTGGCCCAGAAAGAAGATGGAGTGTGTCAACATTGTGTGGAGGGAAATACAAGAAGAACGGACTCACATGGGGGACAGGAAACAGGAAATAGCCCAGTGTGTAAGCAGAGCCCCACTATGGGTGTCTGGTATGCTTCTTGTATTTGTCCCCCCACCCTCCCAGTCCCCATAATTGGAAGGAGGGGGGCCTGCAGTTTAGAGTAGCAGTGACCTTTTTACATGATAGGCTTGACTCTGACAATACCCAAAGTAACACAACACATATTCATGACTGTTCTGTTGAACTTTGCACCTTTGGTTGTGTAGGCAATTTGTGCTAGTTTGAATGAAAATGGCTCCCGTAGCCCATAGGGAATGACGCTATTAAGAGATATATCCTTGTTGGAGGAAGTGTGTCACTGGGGGTGGGCTTTGAGGTTTCAGAAGCTCAAGCCAGGCCCAGTGTCTCTCTCTCTCCTGCTGCTGCCTGCTGCTCCAGATGTAGAACTCTCAACTACTTGTTCAGCACTATGTCTGTCTGTGTCCCGCCATACTTCCCGCCATGACAGTGATCATGGACTAAACCTCTGAGCCTGTCATCCAGTCCCAGTTAAATGTTTTCCTTCGTAAGAGTTGCTGTGGTGACAGTGTCTCTTCACAGCAACAGAACCCTAAGACAGAATTCTAAATTTATATGTTATCTCTGTCTCTTGTAGAGAACATAATAGACTTTTTTTTAGTATGTGCCTTGACCTTGCTTAAGAGTGGGCCTGCACAGTCTTGTTTAAACTCCATGACCTAGGGGCTGGAGAGAGGAGTCAGCAGATAAGAGCACTGACAGCTCTTCCCAGCATCACTTGGTGGCTGACAACCATCCATAACTTCAGTTCTAGGAGATAAAATCCAACTCTCTGTTCTGGCTTCTGCAGGTACTGCACACATGGTTCACAAACATACCATGCAGGCAAACACCCATACACATAAAATAAAAATAAATAGATCTAAAAAATAATCCCACAGAAAACAAAACAAAATCTACATGACCTGGCTGGCTTCCTGCTCCTTACTCTCTTACCCACAGCCCAGCTCCTTAATCGCAACTGGACGCTTGACCTTGAGAGAACCAACTTGTCGCTGGGGCTAAGCTGATTCAACTCCCTCTCAGGGGATATTGGAATGAGTATATTGAGAAGCTGAGCTAGATAAGGCTGGTGCCGGCAGCAAAGGGCATGCTGAATTAAGCTGTACCAGAAGCAGAGGACACTTGTCAGGAGAGACAGGAAGAGAGAAGGCATGTATGGCAGAGACAGGACACGTATGGCTAGAACAGCCCTGGGATTGGCACTTCAGCTCCAGGTCTGGTTCCTATAGGACTGTGTACATTTGTTTCCTGTCTGCATTTCCAGTTCTTCAGGACCACATGCTGGACCTTTACAGCAGAACCCTCTCCGTTTAAGTTATTGGGTGGAATATTCGTTCCTGCATGCACACACGATCCTGGAGTATGGCTGAGCTTTCAAATGAAGCCATCGCTTCTCAGGAGACCATTGGGTGCAAGTTGAGCTGTTGGCTCACCAGTTAGTAGCTAATGCAGCCCTGACCAGTGAGTGAGGTGCTGGGAGGACAACAATGACTTCGGTTGATGAGCGAGACTGGAGGAAAAAAGTTGGCAATCTGTGCCTGTTGATTTGATCAAAGATGGACCACAGGCATCAGACTCTGTTCTATGCTGATCATAGCTGAGAAATTTTTACAAAAATGTGAGATGAGTCAGCACAATGATTATATATGCACACACACACACACATGAACACACGCACATGCACACACACACACACACACACACACACACTCATCAGTTGTTATTCTTAGCATAGTCTCATAGCTGAGGTCATTGGCATTGTTTTATGTGTCCACTGAGATTTAAAGATCTCTTCGTACTAACTATAGGATTTAGTCAGGAGTGGGTAATACGAATGTACGCAATAAAGAATCTCAGATATTGCCAGCTGCAGACACTGTCAGTAACCGAATTCCTGGGCTATGCAAATTGTAATTGAAAATCTTTACATTTTAGTTCCACCTGCCATTTTTCTAATTTTATCCAACAAATGTCTATTAAAATAATACCTTTTCTCCGTCTACCAAAAGTTATACTTTAATGGGAATGCGTATAGGAAAGCATTAATTCTAGCATATTGGTGATTCGGAATTTTTTTTGCAATAATTTGGTATAGTTTTTAAGGTTATTGAGACTGTAGGGAGGATTCTCATCCTGAAGAGTAATAATTAGTCAACATGAGGCAACACTGAGGCTTTATTACGGTCAGTTTCTCTGGGATGCTCACGCATACAGCTGAACTATCAGAGACTAAAACGACGGGGCTGAGGACCCTGGGGTTTCTTTTCACTGTTGCCATGAAGAAGCTTTGTTCTTTTGCTCATCTTTCCCTCCGTGGGAGTTCTGTTCTTCAGGTACAGAGGCTAACGGCAGCACGATGAGAAATTTCTCATCTTCCCTCTTGCAAGCCTTCCTTGGGTGCAGCAAATTTCCAAGGAATAACCAAGCGCCACCACAAAATGGTATTGGTATTATGGGATTGCATCAATAGCATTGGCTGTTGCATTTCCACCCACTTATCAGACATATTTACTTCTCAGATATTTCCTTAACCGGAATTGACTGTACTATAATTGCCTATTTCTTTGGTCCATTGGCTGTTAACCTTGAAGTGACTGGGGTAGAGCTGGCGAGGCCTTCCCTGTCAGGCCTGACCTCTCACTATGCTGGAGAGTGCGCTGCCATGACAACGGCGACAGATGTCAGCTAAGCAATGTGCACCCTAGAAAGACTCCTGTATTGAGAAAATCGATCTTGTAATGGTGCCACGGAGCACATTCGCGGGACTGCCAAGCGTTCTGGGCTTAATCATTTATTTCATCTAGCAGAGAGAAGAAAACATAAAAGAAATGAAATGAATTTGACCTCTGTCTTTTGAGTGACTTTAGTGCTGCGCTGAATCCTAGCAAGTGCCTCTTATGAATTTTAAAAAATTACATTAGGAATAACATTTTGAAGTGAAATGACTCTTGTAATGCCAACCCTCCAGAAACATGTTATTTCAAATGTCAGACACATAATAGTCATTTGCTACTTTCTGTGTATGTCCAGGGGTTGGCTCTATCCTGGGTGTGTTTCAGGCAAATTATTACAAAGGACCCAGGAATGAAGCAGACTGGCTTTCTGCTTTCCTTTGGTGTCAGCACCGGGCTTTTGTGCGGTCATTACCCGATGTACTGACTGGCATGAGGAGCCTTGCGTATCGACAGCTTTCAGGGACTTCTCAATTTCTCAGTCTTCCAATGGAATGCATGTTCTTGTCCGTCTCCAGAGTGAAGTTTGTCTCCCTGACAGTTAATCTGGAGACAGCCTTCCATCGCCTGATAGGCTTGTCATTCATGCCTTGACACCTCTCATTCATCTGAATCTGGCCTGCCGGATATGCAAATTATCAGAGGGCTGAAAAGCATAATCCCTCAACTGTGATGGCCCGTATGTCAATGTCACCGCGTTCGGAACAAGCCACTCTATCAGTAGCCAGGAGGCGATAGAAGCTACTAAACCCAGGGACCCAGTGTACTTATGACCTTTTCTTGGCTGGGGTCAGAACTAGATCTCTTTAAAAGCAAACAGCCCAAACAGAAACCAACCCCCACAGCTTAGAGACTGCAGACAAATCTCTCTGATAACCTTGCCCATATAAATAAATATCATTGAGAGTGATTACGGCGGGAGGGATCTCAGAAGATTTTCAATGCGATATGTCTGTCTCTTGTGCTGGGGGATATTTTATTGCATTTTTGCCCTCAAGTGGAGCTGACGGGAGCCAAGCTTGTAATTTAAATCAATAAGAACCCTTTACCATGGCCATAAAATACTTGGCTAAACCTTTGAAGTGGCCACAGTTGAATGCACAGTGAGCACAGTATAAATGTGCCTTAAGATGTATTGTATGAGGCCACTACTAAAACAGCATTCAAAGGCACCGGCCTGAAGCATCTTTTGTGAATGATGGGAGAGGGTCTCAATTGCTTTTGATCATTTACATGCCCCTATCGTATCACTGTGAGAAGTCACTCCAAACAAGCCGACTTAATTGGCACATCACCCAGCACTGCCTTCTGCTTTCTTCTCTTCTCTCTCCACTTTCCCCTTGGTGGGGTTGCTGGGATTTAGATGATCCCCTTCGAAACCAATAACCCATGTGCTCTGTTGGCTGCTCCCCTCTTTTAGAGGGAGAATAGAACAAAGGCTGGTTGTTCAGACTTATCCGGGAGCACAGCATGGGTGACCCACACAGCTGACTGGGAAATGCTCTTTATGTTAAAATCACGGGGAGGTGGAAGCTTCTCTGGAACTCTCTTTTAGAGTGGCTTGGTTTGGGGTGGGGTGGGGTCGCCAGAAAACTGGTTATTATGCCCCAAAAGACGGCACATCTGTTCCACCTTGTGCTTTTCCGTATCACTCTGCCCTTCTCTTTGTCCAACCCTCTCTGACTTTGTCTCCTTGTTGACAAATGGTAAGCAGACACAAGCTTCCTTACCTTTCTCTTCTAAGTCTCCCTGTTTGTTCTGCCCTCCATCTTTGTGTCTCTTAGATTCCAGGACCCTCTTCCATCTCGAGTTAATCTGAATGGTAGTGATCTGGATGTGGAGCTGGACTTACAGGAAAGCCACCTCTGGTTGGTAGCATGACAGTCATAATGCCCAAGGCTCAGGCTTAAACCCAAGGTGACAGTCACGCCTTTCAGAAGCACAGATCAAATGCCTTTGCCAACGTATGGACCACTGTCATGACATGTCACAACATACCATCCCTGCAGTTTCTGGGTCTCATGGTGGTACTGCATGTGTCTCAGAGGCTAAGGAGATGAACACACATGCTATGCATCCCCATCTTTGAGAAGACATTTCTGAAGAGTTCCTCTGAAGGGTCTTAGGTCTGACTCTCCTCAAGGATCAAACGTTATACATGTTTGTTGTATGTAAGGTGGGTGGATGTTTTACCATGTGGCCTTGCTGGATCCTGATGTTTCAGACGTTGTTTGTAAGTTTCTTTTGCCTTTGTGTGAAGTCAGAGTTGACAGGGCCTTAAAACGTGCAATTTTGTGTTTACGAAGTCAACGTCTATAAGCAGCATTTAATGATATGTGTGAATAAACTGGTATAGCTATAATCAGACTTTATTTATTTAGTTTTGAGACAGGGTTTCCCTAGGTAGAACAAGCTTATCCCAAGCTCTAGACAGCTGGGATTGCAGGTGTGCGACCCCGTACTCAGCTGCTGCAGACCTTAAGGATATAGTGACATGATTTAATGCTTGGAACTTGTTTGACTCTGGTTTGACCCAACTTGCTATAAAAAGACAAAGATATATAGATACTAGCCAGCTAGCCAACTAGCAAAATTATCTGGGACTTTGGCTGATTGTTAGTTTAGAAAGCACTGCAGGGGCAGAATGACTCAGAGTGCAAACAACCCCACTGCCAAGCAGCATTCCCTGGCGATGGGCAGACGTGAGCTCCTTACCGTTTCTCTATTGTTCTTTGTTACAGAGTGGGAAGTTGGCGGGACGACTCAGAGCTACCCAATGAAATTGTATGTCTCTCCCGATTTACCTCGAAAGTAAAAAGCACCCTTGTGCCATGGGCTCTTTCTGCTTGAGGACTGGCCACGGCCATTTGATGACTTGAAGGTCTGAACTCTAAATCTGATGCGGAAGGTCTGCCTGTCTGGGTTCTTACTTTCATCAGCAAACACCTTGAAAGCAGGGCTGTCTCCAACCTCTGGTCTCCCTACCGACAGACAGCCTTGCAGAGCGAGGCCCAGGGCGGGAGGAACTGGGCTGGAGGCCGCTGCCGACACAGGAACTTGAGCTTTTCAAAGCATTCAAGCCTGTTTCTTGTTCCTGTGAAGTTGCATGCTTTTCAGGCCTCTCTTTCCTATTCTGCAGCTATTTTCTCCACCTACCCCTCTCCCTCTCTTCCGCATCCCATGGTCAGGCTTCCAACGTCTGGTCATTCTCAATGAATTCCTCATTTCAAATGCCCAGACAAAGGCTCCAATCCATACATCTCTTCCCTCAACCTTGGCTTAGGTCCTGCCATGAGTCATCAGGAAACTTGAGGTGCTTCCTCTTAAGTCTGTTTTGTAATGTGAAGCCTCCTTCCTGGCTATCGTGGTGCCAAGCTGAGGTTGAGTGGCTTCTTTAACCGTCAGGGATGGAAAGACACCACCATGAAGGGACATGAAAATCTCCTGCAAACACCAGGCAACAGTAGAAGTCAGTAAGTGTAAGCAGAAGGTAAACTGATCTTGGTCTCCTCTGGAACAGCCTCTGTCGTGATTTCTAGGCGGTGGAGAATGGAAGGAAGCAGGAAGACAGAGAGTTTGGGAAAAGACAACACGGGGGCTGAAGAGACAGAAAGGACCAGGCAGGTGTTTGGCTGTGGTCAGCAAGCAGTTCTTCTCCGACACATTGGCGTCTTGGTGCACCATGGGCACCTGCTCGAACTTGGGCCTCGTTTCCTGCTCAGGACCTCTGTACCTACGACAGCCCTTCATTGAAGCATTCTCTACCTCCCGCTAAATTCCTGCTTATGCCTCCAAGGTTATGACCTTTATAAGGCCATACGATCTTTATAAGACCTTCCTCTAAGTAAGCGAGTCCTCTAAGGGTGATGTTATTCCTTTCCTGCTGTTTCTGTTGGAGCGAACACCTCTAGTATTCGGGGATTATTTTTATCTTAATTGCACTATACAATCTACTTTAAAACAGTAGGCGCTAAGCTGGGTGTGGTGGCCCAGGCTCATAATCCCAGCATTCAGGAGACTGAAGGAGGAGGACTATGAATTTTGGGCCAGCCTGGGCTACAGAGTGAGATTCTGTCTCAAAATTAAAAAAATAAAATAAAAAAGCTTAGGGGGAATAGGAGACCAATAAAAGAGGGGAGAGTGGGGAAAAGAGAGGGTGTGTGTATAAGAGGAACATGTTCGCACATACACATGTACAAAAGCATGAAAAAAAGACACAAAAAAGTATACTAACTGGAAAGGACAAAAACAAACAGATCATGTTATCTTATATACATGGGTCTTCAATGAATACTTGAAGAAAATTTAAATTACATTTATTTGTGTGTGTGTGTGTGTGTGTGTGTGTGTGTGTGTGTGTGTGTGTGTGTGTGTAAGTCAGAGGACTACTCTCCTTCCACTACCATGGGTCCTGGGGATTGAATTCAAGTTTAAGGCTTGGTGGCAAGTACCTTTACCCACTGATCCATCTCACTGACCCATGGATAATTTTTGAAGGAAGTATAGGAAGCATTTTCTCACATTATGTGGTAAATTCTTACAATCTGCAGCCCCATTTTACGGATGAGGAAACAGAGGTTCCCAACACAAAGCCGGAGAGTGGGAAGGCCCAGGAGCGGATACACCAGAGTAGCATCCAGTAGCATCTTTGTAACTTAGCAGGAATAAAATGAAATCATTTTATTTAGACATCACAGGGCCTTAGCCGGAACGTCAGGAACTCCCGTTTCATCTGACTTACTGAGATCCACATCTGTGCACGGACGCACACACTGTGTTAATTAGGAGAGGGAGACAGATTCAAGCTAGAGTTCAGGGAAATGCCTGCTTGTGATGGCATCCAAGAGGTTCCCAAAGGAGAGGAAGCCGATGCTTCCCAGGGAAGCTGGGTATGCTCGGCCACTGAGCTGCGAAGATTGTCCTTAGGGGTGGAGAGGGTCTCTTGTCCCACTCCCAGAAGGGTGACATACTGGGTGGGTGCTGAATGGAGAGGGCTGGTCTTGAGGACAACCTCCCTCTCCTACTTTCCAGCTGGGGCACACTGGGCACACTGGGCACACTGCCAACACTGCCAACACTCTACATCTGGGCTGTCTCACCTGGGAAAGGAAGATAGCTGTCTCATCCAGCATGGTTCCAGGGATGGATCTGCCTGGGGCCCTGTGGAGATGAAGAAAAGACAGGACAGACCCATGGACAGATAGAAATCTGGGTTCAAATGGTTTGGACTCTCTGATGAAGAAACTACAGCACCCGGGAAGCTCAGCATGTTTATTGTACAGAGCTGAAGAGGGAGGTGGGGCTCTTACACACAGACAGACAAGGACACGGGGTCTATGGTAAACAGCTGGATCAAGGGGACAGGGTTAGTTAATCTGGGGTCTCTGCAGGGGAATGGTCTTCAGGCTGTAAACACCTGGCGGAGAAAGCTATGGTGGGCCTTTTCTGCACATAGTATCCACATCAACACACGGACCAGAGGAAGGTTTTGCCATCCCTCTGAGCCTGGGGTTGGGGAGGCTCTGCAATTTTCCCATGGGTCTGAGGCTAGCTCCCTTGATATGACCAGCTAATGTCAGCAACATGTTAATTCAGATCTTTACACATTCAGGGCTCCCCTGGTCCCCACAAATAGCATGTGCTTTGTTGGGTGATTGTGGGGATTATGAGGTAAGGCATATAAAGCACCAAGCTTATTGCTGGCTTGTGCTGTTAACCAATATTTGTGATCTTTCCTAACTAGTGAGCCACTGGGAAGTGGCCCATTTTGCCTCCTTAGAGGTGTCTGAGAGCCTGGGACCAAGAAGGCCAGCGGCTAAGAGCATCAGGGACAGTAGCCATGCAGATAACTCCACCTTAGGTTTCTCCCTTTTGTTCAACTAAATTTATGTAATAGATCTAACCATTTTAGATCGTGGAATTTAACAGCCCATTTAGAACACAGTCTTACTTCTGTCTAGTTCTGACATGTTTTCATCCTCCCAACAGGAAACTCTGTGCCTATGTAGCAATCACTCATCATTTCCCCATTGGCCCCTGGCAGCCGTCAATTTGCATTAGGTGTTAATGTAATTTTCCTATTTTGAATATTTCCTATAAATGCAATCATACACCGTGTGATTTTTAAATGTCTGGGTCCTTTGACACGATGCAAAGCTTCCTTGGGTTCTTGCATGTTTATCATGTATCAGAATGTCATTGTTTTTATAGAGAATATTCTACGCTTTCTTTCTTTTTCTTCATCCATCGACAGGCATTTGGGTTGTTTTCCTCTTTGGCCTATCGTGAACGATGCCGTCAGGAGCCCCCCTGCGCAAGTCTTTGTGTAAAACCTATTTTCAGATCTTTTGGTTATATACCTAGGAGTGGAATTTCTAGGTCACGTGGTTTAATACTGATGTGTCTGGGCTTCAGGTTGACAAGGGGTCAATTGTTCTGTTTAGTTTAGTTTTTTTTTTTTTTTTTGTCAATTTGACATAAGCTAGAATCACGTGGAAGAAGAAATGTCAATTAAGGAATTGCCTTCATCCGATTGGACCACAGGCAAGTCTGTGGAGGTATTTTCTTAATTAATGATGAATGTGGGAGGGGCAGCCCGCTGTGGATGGCCACCCCTGGCAGGTGGCCCTGTGTTATATAAGAAAGTAGACTGAGCAGGCTACGAGGAGCAAGCCAGTAAGCAGTGTTCTTCCAGGCCTGCTTCAGTGCCTGACTCAGGTCCCTGCCTTGAATTCCTGCACTGGTTTCTTTCTACGGTGCCCTGTGATGTGGAAACGCAAGACAACTAGACCCTTTCCTCCCCCGAGTTGCCGTTGGTCATGGTCTTCATCGTACAACTGGAGAGCAAACCAGGACAATGGACAACTCCGAGCAGCTATGTGCTGTTGTTTGGTGTGGATAGCTCTGAAGCTGAGAAGGGACTAGCATGCCATACTTGCCTACATTTTCATGGCAGTGGGACCGACACCCTGTAGAGAGAAATAAAACCAGAACGTAAACACGGAGCAGCAAAGGATTCTTGAAGACGTCTCCTCCTCAGTCCACGTGCTACGAAAGACACTGAACATCAGATAACTTTCCTTTTGACTCCCTGTGACCTGTATTGGCCTCCAGTTCTAAGCATAAGCCCTAGAGGAACTGTGTGTAGCTGTCTTGGACTTCGGGCTATCCCAAGCCAGATGCTAGATGACTCCAGCTGCCAGTCATGGTCACTTGGGTTTTGTTTGACCCCCTGCCCTCTTGGCCTCTGTGAGCATGAGATACTGTTGCATTCTGGGAGGAAGTCACTGATGTAGAGCAGAGAATGACTTATGGCGACCTTTGATATCCTGGTGGAGGCAGGCCTGCCTGTGGAACAATTAAGCAGCCAGGACTCCACTTGGCTTGGCCTATGGGCATATCCTTCTTTTCACAATTCAGGTAGCTGTCTGAGACCCTTGGCTGCGTGTACTATGCACACACCCTCTGAGCCTGAACAGTGTACCTAGCAGCATGTTGGCATTCTAGGACTCCCTACTTGCGTGGAGCTATAGGAGCATAGACAGATTGCATTTAATTGTACTCGAGTTATGTCTGGGTGCAAGAATGGGGCTCCTAGCAACCAAACTTCTCCCTTTAGATTCCGTAAAAGAAGCCTCAGGAGGTAACTGGGCCCTTGAGTACTTTCACTCAGTGGCCCTCCTGTTACTCTTGACAGCGCCTCTGTCCCGTACTATGGTTTTGTTTGAATAAAGTTACTTTGCTACTTTTGAAATCCTCAGATAAGATAATAATGTTTAAGTAAGATGCCAAGAGTCTGGAAATGCCTGGTCCAGAACTCGACTACCTGTAGAAGAGGAGACTCTTCATCTCAGGGCAAGTCCCAGGGTCAAATGTGAGATGTGAGCATCATGCTACTGGCCCCTCCAAGACCGAAGCCCGGTATGCTCAATCCTGCCCCTCCTCTAATTTAAAGGTGCCGGAATCTGGCTTCGGAATCCGGCCTCGAGCAGCCAGCTGCCCAGATTTTTGGTCTTTCCCTTAGCTCCCTGGCAAGCTTCACCCCCTGGGGCTCCCAGCAGCATCCCTCCTTTGCCATTTGAGACAGCGCAGCATCCCTGAGGAACTGACTCAAACCTACCACAAGGCCTGCACTAAAGCTCCGGGAAGTGAATTGCCTTCTCTCCTTCCCTCTCTCTGTACTGGCCAGGTGCCAATCTAAAAGCTCTGTGATGGTTAATCTCAATCTTAAACCAACGTGATTGAATTGGAAGGCTAGTTAAGTACTCCTCTGGTGTGTCTGTAAGTGCCTCCAGAGAGGGTTAACCAAAGGGGAAGACTTGTTCTAAGTGTGGACAGCGGTGTCCAGCCAGACAGGTTCTGATAGAGAAAGGGATAAAGGAAAGAGCTGACAGCTTCCCGCATGACATGGAATAGGCTGCTGTTCTCTGCCCTCCTCCATAGTGGACTGACACCTCTGAAGTCAACACACACCCTCCCTACCTTAAGTTGATCTCTCAGTATTTGGTCCTAGCAACGCAGAAATACCCAGTCTAAGCTCTTATCAGCCTGCCCATAGTGTATGAGCAGTAAACATCAGTGGACAAGCAACTAGATGCCTGTCGCGAGGGAAGGCCATCCGTTCTCCAGTAGAGAGTGTGAGCAGGGTGGGAAGTCAGGAGAGGTCGGTACATGGTGCTCTCTGTTGACTTTTGCTTCTCTGTCATTTCCCCCTCTTGTATTGTTTTTCTCACACTTAGTTTCTTGTACAACCCTAATTACCTAGAGACTTCTGCTGTGCCTGGTGTGGTGTTTGGAATCACGGATACCCAGGACACCCACGGAGACCACCGTACCAGGACAGCAACTCTGGGTGTCCTGTGGAGGATGAATCAGAGACACATTTCTGTTTTACATTTATTTATTGAACAATATTAGAAAATATTGGTTACAATGAAAACGAGATAGGAAAAGCATGATCCAGTGTCCTGTCACTAGACTGATTTCTATGGTCCACAGGTTAATTTGTCATTATTTTTACTTAGAATTAGAAGCCAAGGATACTCTCACCTATTCCCTTAGGAAAATGTTTATGGATTTAGCCATCTTAGTTTGAGGGTAATTTCTCAATGATTCTCCCTAAATGCTTCTCCTTTAATTGCTTCCCAAGGCCAGGTGTTAATGCTCGAGATGATTGGCTCACACTGAGACTAATTGAGATTGGAGTTCACGCAGACAGGTCTCAGCTCTGAAATGGCGCCTTTTCCCTCCAGAGTTTCAGGGTTATTTACAGCGTGCAGCATTTCATCCAAAGTTGTCATCGTTCTATAAGCCAAGGGCTCAAGAAACCAAGACCCCTTGGGACATCAGAGCCTACCTACTATTTCTGAAGACTTGGGTGCTCACGGTGTTTTAATCAAGGCTACTGCAGTTTAGGTGTGGTTTGATTGTTTAATTGTGTTCCCCCTAAGCCCACTGTGACTGAAATCTTGGCCCTATTTACAGGTGATAGAGCATTTGAGTAGGAGGCGGGCAAGGCTTAGTGGAAGGTACTTAGGTTATTGAAGAGGAGGGACCCCTCTCCCTTGCTCTCCATCCTCCAGGTACGCCTGTCACGATGTGCCTGTCAGATTTTGAACTTTGAACCACCAAACTGCACAGAACAAACCTGTCTTTACTTATTAAGTGTCCCGTGTTACGGGTTTCATAATGATGGAAAGTGGTCCCATGCTCCTTGTCTTAGGCAGAATTTCTACTGCTGTGATAAAACACCATGTTTAGAAGCAACTTGGGGAAGAAAGGGCTTGTTTAATCTTTCAACCCTGAAGTTACACTGAATCACGGCATCAGGGCAGGGAATCAGGGCAGGAACCCAGTTCCTGGAGGCAGGAACTGAACCGGAGATCACGGAGAAGCACTGCTTACTGGCTTGCTCTCCCTGGCTTGTTCATCCTGCTTCCTTACAGCACTCAGGACCAGCAGCCCAGGATAGCTCCACCAGCAGCCCAGGATAGCTCTATCACCCACAGTGGGCTGGGCCCTCCCTCGTCAGTCACTAACCAAGAAAATCCACTACAGAGTAGCCTACAGGCAAATCTTCTGGAGGCATTTTCTCAGTTGAGGGGTTCTGCTCCCCAGATGACTCTAGCTGTGTCAAGTTAACATAAAATTAACCAGGACATACCTACTACAGATTTCAATTGGTTAAATGATCTTCACTATTTATTAAGAGCTATTAATGAAAAATTCAATTCAGCCAAGCATCTGCAGAAGATAATATGGACCAAGAGTTTTGAATTATAAAACTAGATGCTACTTTTCGGTTCTATTGCTGTCTGCATGGAATTTATATACCAGCAGTATTTTAAAGAAATATAGACAAACTAGATATATTTGCGTACTGTTTCTGTCACAAATAACTTTTTTATTATTTTCCATAAAACAAAACCAGTGAGATGTGGTGAATCCTACCTGTAACCCCAGGATTTAAGAGGCTGAGGCAGGAGGATCATGAGTCTTGGGGCTGCCTGGGCTATATATTAGGAGCCTGGCTCACAAAACAAACAAAACCAGGAGAATCTTTTTTTCACTTTCCAGCTCTTTCTATGTCCCCAGGAAAAACAACTTGTTTGCTAGCTGCCTGCATTCTCCAGTCAGCTGAACAACCTCGAAGCCCGACAGTCTGAGGAGCCTTCTACCGGTAGCCAGCTGTGGTTTCGGCACAAAATCTGTCAGCGTCCCTTCCACAATGTACTTCCTGTCTCTTCTGATTCTGGAAGAGCTGGTTTGAAACTTCCTGGCTTTGGCTGGGTCTTCAGTGCTATGGGGCAGTCATGTCTCTTCTTAACAGTTTCTTTTCCCAGTGCTGGGGATCGAACGAGGACCCTGTGTGTGCTGAGCAAGAACTCTACAGTTGAGCCTCATGCCTTTGTGTGTGTGTGAGAGCGCATGCATGTGTGTCCTGACGGGCATGTGGAGGTCAGAGGCTGACATCTCTTTCTCAGTGTCTTTTCACTTTATTTTTAGTTAGCGTTCCTTATTGACCTTGGCTGGTTCAGGTTGGGTGGCCAGGAAGTCCCTGGCGTGTTCTGTCTCCACGGTCTCTACCTTCCCAACAGTAGGATCTGAACTCCGGTCCTCATGCTTATGTGGTAAGTGCTTTACTGACCAAAGCATCTCCCCAGCCTCCTGTTACTTATATTAAATGTTTACTCTTTTGGTCCTAGAATTCCTAGCTCTCTGGGCGGGTTATATCATGACTTGGTCATCTCCACAACAGATGCAGCCCTCTTTAAGTGGATATGTGACATCTTACCTCCTGCCTTTCTAGTCCAGGTGGATGACTCTTGATGTAGTCTGAACGGTCCTCCAGGACCAGTGCTCCCTCTCCCCACTCCTTCTGCCCCAGCTCCACTCTTTCCTTGACTTCCTAAACACTGGACCCAGCCTTCTGGGACTCTGAGCATTAGGATCTTTTGTCTAGTATGCTTACAAATTTCTTTCTGGAGCTGGTCTTTTTTCCCCCCTTTGAGTCTCAGCCCTGTCTTGAGTGGTTCCCATAAACCTTGTCTGTCTTTATCCCAGTAGAATCTCCACTCTTTCCTGAGCCTTTGCATTTGGCATTACTTCCGGACAACTGTTTTCTTCCCTACTAGACTGAAAACTCTGTGAGTTTGAGCAACACAGGGGGCAGAGCCCATCAGGATGACAGATTCAGGGCTTGTTTGGTGGCCATTATCCAGACAGACTGTACTCCTCAGCTTCCCTTAAGGCTGTATTTTTGGGTGATGAGGTCACCGCCTATGGAGTAGGAGAGGAGAAGCAATGTCTAATTCTGCATCATTTGCTCAGAAGGAATCCACAATACACTCTTTTTTTTTTGCGGGCACAGTGGTACCCGTGATCAACCCCGCCTTGTAGATGAGGATAACACTTGTTCTGGAGAGCATCAGGGCATGGATGGATGCTTGCATATGGACTAGCTTCCTCCAACCAGGACTATATACCTTCAAGTGTTACATGAGCACAGAATAAACCCATGCTTCTCTCATCTGCTCTATTTGCTGGTCTTTTGGTTCTGTGGCTTAGCTTTCAGCTTGGCTGTTGAGTTGTTACTGAATGAGCAAGTTAGTCACTGGGGCCGGTCAGTTTCACCTGGTACCATCGCTAACACTGGGGCTAAGAGAGGAGGAGGCAGCCTGCGCCGAGAGTCATCCACTGCGCACCTGCCACTGCGCACCTGCCAGGGATGTTCCGGTGCCGGTTGGCTTTCTTCATTGTCGCCGCCTGAAAGCTTCCCTGAGGCTTGCAATGTCTTGCTGCACCATTGACAGATCTTACTCTGCCACCAAAAAGAAATCGAACTGGAAAGAACGCCAAAGCCCGGGCAGCAAGCGAGCAACGCTTTTCCCGTTAAGAGCTCAGGTGGTTGTTATGGAGGATCTTGTGTAAGACTGGATTCCATCTCAGACAGTGGCAGCCTGTGACCCGTGTCGGAGCAGAGTCCCACCCATGTAATAGCACTTCTTCCAAAGTGAATGTCTGTGACATTTCATACCTGAACTTTCGATGTCAGACGCATGCTCTTGAAACTCGGCTCCTGGGTGGGTAGTTTTGTTTGTTTATTGAACTCTTGAGGAGGGAGTATATTAGTTGGGAGTGTGAGTCCCCCGAGAATGGTCAGTTATGGCTTTAATCTACAGGGAAGAATTGCTCTCTCCTTTTCGGTGAACCTTTTTTTTTTTTTTTTTTTTGCCTCAGGTCTTGGTGTATTTTTAAACTCTCCTATATTTAAAAAAAGACGATGAAACCGCTTAGTTAATGTCATCTCCTCCCAGAGGGAGCATTTTAAACAGAGATATTAGTGCTTGGGGTCTGTTTTAAGCCAGTTCCTCTAGCAGACAGACTTTGATATGGGATTTGAGGATGGGATGTTTAATAGAGAGCGTTCTGGAAACAATAGATAGTGGGTGGGGGTTCATGGGGTAAAGGAAGACTTGAGTTGGAATGAATCCAGGATCCCAGGCTACAGTGCTCCCTTCAGAGACGCTCTACTTGAGAGTAAGTGACTTGGGCCTCTGTCCTCCCACCCACTGGTCATTATATGTAAGTCCCCAGACCCTAGAAGTCGACATTGTGACTTCCGTGGGACAGTTCCCGTCGGCCAGGAGCAAGGCGTAGGTAGGGGCTCAGACCTGAGTTGTAGACAGCAGACATTGGAGCTGGGGAAGGGGGCTGTGTTGCTGAAACAGATCTGAGCGGGCTCCTCTGTCTGCTTTGGAGTCTGAACAGCACAGGATGCTTAAGGCAGGGCCCAGCCCATCTTGTTCCATGTTGCCCCTTTTGTACTTAGACTAGCACCCAACACCCAAAACACCCAGCACCCAGTACCCAGTACCCAGCACATAGTACATGCTCAGGAGACACGCGCTGAGGAAATGAATAAAAGAATATGCGGGATTACTCAAGGGATATATGAGCTAGGATTCTATCAAAATTGAGAAAGCTTACTATTTAATCTTCCCAAATAGCGACTGAATCTTTATGGCTATATTGAACATACATTTTCATAAGCCCTATCACGTACTGTATTTCAACACACTGTGAAAAAATGTTTCGATTCTATTCCAGTTGTTGGGAAAGCGGCAGGTGGTTTCTAAGTAGGAGTAAGTCAGTGTATTTGCAAGGACAGTGCTGTTGGAGTCGAAGAAGAAGCGTGGTGTGACGAGGCTCACGCAAGGGCAGATCTGGAGCAGTGTAAAGTAGAGAAAGTGAGCTGGACAGAAAGCATTCCTTTTCTCTGCTTTCTGACTGCTTCAAGCTCCCGCTGTGTCCCTCTCCCCTGATGGGCGGGGCTCTTGAGCAGCATAAACCCACCTTCCCTTAAGCTGCTTTTGTCAGGGTATTTGATCACAGCAGGGGCAAAAACGTGGCTATCTCAGCGAGTCTCGGAAACACATTTGGCAAACTCAGTAGTCTGAATAGAGTAAAACCAACAGGGCAAGCCTTCAGCCCGAGGAGACATCTGTGAAAAACCTGCAGGTAGCATGCTTAGTGCAAATATCTTAAACATCCCCCCCACAAACGTACAAAGATAGCAGAGCATGTCCAGTCTCAGTATTTCGCTCCACACTCTCCAGGAGCTCTCAGAGCAACATGGCAAGGAAATAAATCATGCAGATCGAATGGAAGAAGCAGAGGCAGGATGTACAGTTGATGGGACTATATATTTACTGTCCCTCTAGAGGTGAGGGAAGTGAGTTTTAGGAGACTGGTGTGTGTGGGTTCATGTTGGCAGGAGAGGATGAGGTGTGTGCTTAAATCCTCCTCTCCTGGCTCCAAGTGTGCCAAAGTCAAACATAATGATAGAGGTGTATCTGCAATGCAGAAACTTTTTGGGAGGAATGAATTGCAGTCTGGTACACACATATGCAAGTCATATCAGAGAACAAAGGGAAACTACTTTGAGAGAAATTTCATTGGTAATTCGATTGCTTGTGAGATCTGTGTCTGGTGAATGGAGGTGATTACTACAGTAAATTCAGCCTTAAGGTCATAATTAGCAGGGTTTTTTAGTCAGTTGTTAAGTGGATATTGTCTTAATAATAAGCCGGTTCCACTGGGTGTAGTGGTACTTGTTAGTAGTCCCAGCGGGTGGGAAGGTGAAGCAGGAGGATCATGAGTTCAAAGCCAGCCTGACTAGATAGTGAAATCCTGAAAAACAAATGATTACCTAGCAACAAAAAAGGTAAGCGAGGCTGTTTTGTTGGATTAGTTCTGTAAGACCGTTCCTGGCATAGGTGTCCATGACCCCTGGATTTCTTTTTCTTTTCCATGGTCCCTCCCTTCTGTTTTAATGGCATGTGTCAGAAATAACTACCTTTTGTATCATGGGTTTTTACTACTGATGTAAAAGAGGGATGATTTCATTTGCTTTAAAAGGCCAAGGTAGTTTCAGTTGTGCTTTTTTGTTTGTTTGTTTTATGTCTTTTTCGTTTTTGTTATTTTGAGACAGAGTTTCTCTGTTGTAACTCTGGCTGTCCTAGAACTCACTCTGTAGACCAGGCTGGTCTCAAACTCACAGATCTGCCTGCCTCTGCCTCCCCAGTGCTGGGACTAAAGGTGTGTGTCACCACCACCAGGCTTAGTTGTGCTTCTTAAAGCACCCTAGCATTTAATTACTGGTCTTGCCCAGTACAATAAGTCAAGGGAAAAAAAAAATCAGAGTCAAGAGAGAGCTCAATGGTTAAGAGCACTGGCTGCTCTTCCAGAGGACCTGGGTTTAATTCTCAGCACCTGTACTGCGGTTCACAGCTGTCTGTACCTGCAGTCTCTGGGAGATTCAGTGCCCTCTTCAGGCTTCTGTGGACACACTGCACACACGTGGTGCACAGACATACTTGCAGGCAAAACACCCATACACATAAAAATAAAATTAGGTAGATTGGTATTGGATGTAAAACAAACGAAAACAATGCAAATGGAAATAGTGCATGCTTATCAGTCAGGAGCAGAGCTTATCAAAATATAGATAATCTGTAGCTCCGGAAAACGCATATCTATTCATCAGACCCTGAGACAGGAAAAACTGAGGGACACCCCTAACCTCTGACCCAAAGAAGGTCGGGTGGTTAAAATAGTCTCCTTCACAATGACGTCAACATATTTGAAAAACTGTCATTAAGAGGTGGTGCAGGATAGGGAACATTTAGAAAATAAAATGCTGAAATGCGTGTAATTGGAGTAGCCATCTCAGCTTATTGTCCTGTGGCCTGGATGAGAGAAAGGGATGCTGACAATGGTCGCCTTGTATCTCAGGCATGAAGCCACACTGGCCTGGACAAGCTTGAACATTTGGTCTGTAGAGGTTATAAAGAAAAGTGTGATGACCAGCGCCCCCTAATGGTGGGCGGCACTGACCTCAGCTCTTCAATTCCGGGTAAAAAAATCCTTGCTTTCCCAGAAACCCCTTGTGTCCTGAAAGATATGAGGAGCCAATCCAGTATTCGGGTTCCGACCAATCAGAGAGATCACCTAGACACTGTTTCCTTTAAAAGGCCCCTGCACCTGTATCTGGTTGTGACCGTTTTGTAAAGTGGCTGACCCCTGCATGCAGGTTTGCTCTGCAGAATAAAAGTGCTCTTGCTTTTTGCATATGTGGCCTTGGTGGTCTTTGTGGGGTGATTCTTAGACCCAACAGTGAGTTTGTGGGTACAGCAGTTTTGTGAGATCTGCTCAGGCAGTGGCTTAGTCTCACAGGCTATGGGACTCATGGAATGTTCTAGGGCCTGAAAGTTCCTTCCGGAGGATAGGAGACTATTTTCCCTACCCTTTTTGGGTTTACTGCAGGTCTGGCACTGCGAGGAGAGCTTCCTGTAGACAGTTTCATTCAACCTTCCTGGAGAGGGCACTGTTCTTACTCCCAGGCTACTTTCCTGGGAAATGTTGGACTTGGGCATGAGCCATCATGATACTCAGTTCTTCTTTTTTCTCTTTTGTGTTGCAGGCCATTGTAAGGGCCCAGGTGTCCAGCATAGGGAGAGTGTATGGTTAGCACCAACATGGAAATAGGTACGTGGCAGCGCTCCAGCTGCTATGCCAGCTCTGACCCCGCACCAACAGATCCACAGAAATGTGGAGTGGCTCTTGGCAGCCATCAGGGGCAGATATGGCTCTGGCTGTTGGCCTGAAGCAACCGCAGGTTCATTGTGTCAATGACTGCATTGTTACTCTGCCTAGGCTGATGCCTGCTTCAGACGGGAATCTCGTCGCTCCCGATGCCCTGAGTCTTGTTCCTATAACCATACAGGTCATCACTGGGCCAGGCTGTCCACACTTAATTCTTTCCATCTCTTTCCATCAGTCAGTCTGAAGGCCTCCTTAATTATTTTTATTGCTTTTCTCTGAACTCTTTTCAATTTGCTGGCATATCGCTTTTCGAGTAGCGAGATACCCAGAAGTGTTCTTCAGAGAAATTATAATCTCCTGAGCATGATGTAATGCTTTGGCCTAAGAAGTTGGAAATCACAGCGGCAGTTTGAGCTGCCATGGGTATTATAACCTGCCATCAATTTGGCCGTCTCCAATTAGCTTAATTTTATTTTCAGTTAAGGTAAGTGCTTGGCTAAAAGTCAACACATTTATATCTGGAGTAGTCCAAGGTATATCCGTGTGCCTGTGTATACTAAAAGCAAAAATAAAATAAGTTCAGGAGGCACAAGAGAATTTCTCGACGTTTGCTCGTTACCCAGTGCCCACGAGTGTCTCTGCTCAGAGAAAATCTTACTTGGATTGTCCTAAATATTTGCAAAATTTCATTAGAACAAAATTCTTATTTCTCATGACACTAACTTTTGTTATTTCCTTTGGCGTGATTATTTTGAGTTTACATGCTTTGGCAAGAACCACTGCATTGCCAGGACACCACACTGAAATGCCTTCCATATCATATTAATTTTTTTACTCAGTAAAAATGGGGAGGAATTAACTTGGGGTTCAAAAAACAACTCGAAGTAGGTAGGTATGGTGGGCTGTCCTGGTAACTGTGCGCTTGGGAGGCTGAGGCAGGAAGATGGTGAACTTGGGGCTAACCTGGTCTACATACTGAAATCCCATTTCAAAACCAAAACCAACCAAACAAAAATTAACTTGAACTCAGTTTTATAACACAGTTTCTCTCAGATTTAAGACTGGTTAGTTTTGGTACTCTGCTCATCTTTAGAGTAGGTTTTATCTTTCATTTTGTACGACTCGTCCAAAGATGGCTCTGTTCGAGTTATCCGAAGGACTTTCTCAATCAAGGCAATCACATATGCAGTTTTAAAGCCCAGTATTTGGGGCTGGGGAGACGGCCCGGCTGACCAAGTGCTTGTTATACAAACGTGAACCTGCACTTGGATCCCCTCATTAAAGCCAGCCAGGGTTCAGGTGCCTACAGTCTCAGAGCTGGGCAGCCAGAGACTGGAGGATCCCCAGGGCTTGCTGGCCAGCCAGGCTAGCCAAGTCAGTGAGCTCCAGGTTCAGCAAGAGACCTATTTTAAAATAAAATGGAGAGTAATTGAAGAGACACTCAATGGTGGCCTCTAGCCTCCATACACTTTTGCACACATGTGAACATGCACCCACCCACACACACGCACACACACACACACACACACATGTACATACATACACACTCTCCCCCACCCCAAAGGTTCAATAGTTAAGGTTTTGTCAGCACACAACGAGAACGTGAGAACACGTGGTTTCTCAGCAATGGAAGGTAGCAGCTCACGGAGCCGGAGCGGGCCTCCGAGAAATTCAGCATTGACCAAGGCCTTGCCACAGCTCCAACAGCTACTCTCTAAAGAGATCTAATGTTAGAGAGAACCGTTTCTTGAGATCTAATGGTAAAAAAGAATTGCTTCCTTTTGGGAATTTAGACCCATGAAAAAAGTCTCAAGTTGTTTTATTCACGGTATAAGGAAGTTGGCTTTTTTGTTTTTTTTGACAAGGCCAGCCTTATCTGGGATGGGAGAAGACAGATTCAGGACGTAGATTTCATCTGCGCATTTTATTTGACAATGAATGCAGACACATTCGTGTGTGTGTGTGTGTGTGTGTGTGTGTGTGTCTGTTTATGTGTGTGTCTCTGTGTGTGTGTGTGTGTATGTACGTGTCTATGTGTCTCTCTGTGTATGTGTGTGTGTGTCTGAGTGTGTGTGTGTTTGGGTATGTGTGTCTCTCTGTGTATGTGTGTGTGTGTGTGTCTAAGTGTGTGTATTTGGATATGTGTGTGGCTCTGTGTGAATATGTATGGATGTGTCACTGTGTGTGTCTCTGTGTGTGTGTGTGTGTATGTTGTGTTTCTGAATGTGTCTGAGTGTGTGTGTTTGTATGTGTGTGTCTCTGTGTGAATGTGTATGTGTGTGTGTCTCAATGAGTGTGTTTTTGTATATGTGTGTGTGTGAATATGTATGTGTGTATCTCTGTGTATGTGTGTATGTTGTGTCTCTGGAGTGTGTGCGTGTTTGTATATGTGTGTGTCTCTGTGTGAATGTGTATATGTGTATGTCTGTGAATGTGTATGTGTGTTTGTCTCTGTGTGAATGTGTATGTGTGTCTGTGTGTATGTCTGTGTATGTGTGTATGTGTGTGTGTGTATGTGTGTGTGTTTCTATGTTTCTGTGTGTGTGTATGTGTAGTGGGGACAAGTGTGTTTGGCTGAAAACGCCATCACCCACCCTCATCCAGGAACTCCTGTGCAGAGTCACATCGATACCCCCTTCCTGCAGCTCCCTTGACTTTGTGTCTTTCTGTAATATACAGTATAATTTATAAAAGTGTGAGCAACTGTGGAATTGTTCTCCTAATAGATTCTGAAGATTCCAATTTCCATTCTGCCACACAAGACTGAAAATCCACTTGTGCTCACTTATCTGAATCTGTACCTCATCCCTGCTCTGCGGCAAGCAGCAGGTTCAGGTGCAGGTTAAGAGCACACACTTCCCTCCCTAATATGGGGCTTATTAAATATCTCCCTACAATTAACATCACCATATCAATAAGAATTATCATTAGGTCCTGTCAATCAGGTGCTGAATTTTGCTTCAGGGAAACAAAACAATTTAAATTATGGCAAGCGCTCCCCTTCTTTTTTACATGCTTCTCTTTAAATTGGATAATTATGTGGCTTTTCATTAGATTCCTCTAAGCGTAATAGATCGCGATATTCACCCTTTGACCTTGCTGATGAATGTCTCTGGTGAAAGCATGTGACATGCAGTGTTCTAATGAGAACAAAATACGGAATAACTGGAAATCTTGTATAATGAAAGCAGATAAAGCAAGGGGGAAACACAGCAACCTTTAAGGTTGATGAACAAAATGTATTTGTAATGTGGCAATGATGTGGGCTAGGGATTAAAAGAGCTATTTTTGGTCCTAATAATGTGATGGAGACACTGTCTCTCTCTCTCTCTCCCTTTCTTCCTTTCTTTCTTCTTTAGTATAAAAAAGGGAGAAAGACATTTTGGGGAAATGGCGCATTAGAAAGCCCTGATCTCGGCTGAATCACAAGTGCAGATGGAGGGAATCCACTGGCCTGAGGGGGTTCAGATGACTCCCTGCATCTTGACCACCTGCAAATTGTAATCCTCAGGTACCTCTCATTCTATTGCTTTCTTTATGAGGTTTTCAAATGGGAGGGCAGCTTAAGAAGGAAACGGCACTTTGGAGGTATGTAATCTTACAGGGTGTGGAAGAAGGACAGGAGAAGAGAAAGGACACCCCAGATGTGTCCTACTCCTTAGAAAGCCTGCTCTGCTGGAGCTGGGCCGCCCTTCACATCTCCAAAGTCTTCATTCTGTGCTGTAAACAAGGACGGAGCCATCCTAAAGGTGGTCTTGGGATATAGGTGGAGGTCAAGGACAAACAATCAAACCCCCCCCCATCTTCCCCGTGCCACTGGGCTGACCCAAGCACTGCTCAGTGGCAGTGGCTGAGGGGTTTGCTGTTGAATCAGCCTTGATCCTGTGTTGCACATGGAGACTATAGAAATGGGAAGTTTATTTCTGAGGTCCACCTGCCTTGTGTGATGTTAGGTCACACCAAAAGAGCAGCCTGTGAAGTCAATATGAGAGGTACGGATTTGCAAAAATCTTCTAAGGACAAAGGGGTAGGAGTCACTTGATATAACTCGGCACAGCACGCTCTGCTATGCTTATTCTGTGCATATAAGAAAGAGAGATAGGACTTAGTATTTATTAAGCTTCTCAGAGTGTCCTGCCATAGCTTTGATGCATGGTCCCTCATTTAATTCCCCCATCAAACCTTATTATGCCATTTTATGACTTAGGAAATGGCCAACTCGGATTCAGAAGGGCTGGGTTCTGACCACAGGCTGGATTGTCTCCCAAGCCCATGTGCTTCTCATTGTAGGTTCCTTGAAGCAAACACACTGATGGTTCCCGAGTCCCGTGGCTTTACCTTAACCTCTCCCAGCTTGCCTTTCCTGGTCTTGATGGAATTAATTTGGATTACTACGGACTTAATATTACTACCATCAATCTTGCTAGTTGTACAATATACTTCCTTAGCAGAAAACATACAAGAAAAGGCTGCCTCCATAAATTGATTTCTTCTGGAGGATTCCAGTTCAGGCTAAGAATTTGCAGTAAGTGATGTGTGTGTTTATAGAGGATTAAGAAGCCAACCAGGTTCAAAACCACAGTTCGTTCTGTTTATCTGTAGATGTGATCTGCTTAAGTTAAAATTCACCCCTGGGTCTTCATGCCTGACCTCTGCCAGGTGGATTTCCATGGAGACATCCTCAGTGTTCACAACCCTTCACCCACAAGAGCCTGCCAGAAAGAGAAATATCCAAAGTCCATTTTGAGCTCTCAGCCTGGGATTTACCTGAGATTTGTCATGGGTGCTGGGGCAATTACTGGCACACAGGGCGGAAGAGGTGGGAGGCACCTCAGTCATCTGTGTCTCAGCTGCCCGGGAGAGAGAGCGGTAGCTTTTCCCTAGCTGCCCCTGTGCTGAGAAACTGGAACCGTCGGAGGGCAGCAGTTGCAAGTTTTGGGATCTTTGGGAGGTGTCTGCCCCTTAAAACACTATAGGAATACCATTCTTCTTCCTCAAGAATCAAAGTTTCATTAAAAAATGGATCCTAGAGTTATCTGAAGGGATTCCAGAGCCCACACATTCAAACACCACCAGCTTGAGCACCGTGGTGGCAAATCTAAAGACAGAACGGTGTGGATAAGAAAGGAGAGACTTTGCTTGCAGTAGTGGAAAGACAGACTGAAGGACCTGACCATCCTGAGGGATTGGAAGCTACCTTGGCCGATTCTGGGCCTCTTGAAGACGCATCTTCAGTGCATCTTTCAATGATGCACGCAGTAGACAGGGAACAGATTTCTAGATCCCAAGTTCCCTGAGATAGAGCATGCCCTCTTCTCACCACGCCAATAAAACTCTGTTTTCCCTGTCTTCATTGAGCATTCGCTGACAGCCTTCATGTTGTCCTGATACTTCCCAGGAACACTTGCCAAAAGAGAGCTCACAGGAGATGGCACTGACTTAGATTGATTTGAGGAGTGGCTTAAACCCCACCCTCCCCCACCCCAATGCCAAAGCCTGGCCCATGAAGAGCTGGGCCAGTTCCCACTGTGAAGAACTCAAGACCACCCTAGACAGTGGGAATTGCCAAACTGATGTGGGCTAAGAGCTCCTCCTGGAAGAGCTGCGGCCAAGCCCCCTGCACCTTTACACACTCCACACCTCTTTTAATGTGTGCTTTAGCAGCATTTCGTGTGTCCGCATAGTGTGCGTAGCCCCATAGTGTGCGAGCGGCACCATTGCCCATCTTCTTCATCGTTTATTCTGAGATAGTTTTATTATGGAGCCTAGGCTGGTCTGGGACTCTCTACATACCCCAGGCTGACCATAAATTAGGATTTCAGCCACCATATATGACAAGACATTTTTAAAAAGATTTATTTTATTTATATGAGTGCTCTATCTGCATGTACACCTGCGTACCAGAAGAGGCCATCTGATCCCATTAGAGTTGGTTGTGAGCCACCACATGGTTGCTGGGAATTGAACTCATGACCTCTGGAAGAGCAGTCATTCTCTTAACCACCAAGCTATCTCTCCAGCCCCCATGATAAGACTTGTTTAAACACTCTAAACTGAGGCTTTGCTTTAAGCAAATACTAACCCATCGGCTCTCTTCCCATAGCTTTTACCATTCTACCTGTAACTACCTTTGCTCTTCACGTCTCTGAAACTAGATGAGTCTAGGTGCTGGATCTGAGTGAAATCACAGAACACTCACGCTTTTGTATCTGGTGAATTTTATCCAGCTGAATGTTTTAGAAGTTTATTGAATTCTGTTCTTTTTTAAAAGCTGAACACTATTCTGTGGAGTGTGTAAATACTTTGTTTATCCACCTACTGATGGACATTGAGGTTGTTGGCTCTGGTGACCGATGTTGCTGTGGAAGGAGGTGCTACGGACATTTATCTGCTCAAGTCCTTGCTTTCAAGTATTCAGAGTATGAAATAAAGCATTTCTCTTTCTATAGTGTTCTATGCTTTTCAGGGCACGTCGGCACATTTGCTGAATCCCATGAAGTAGCTAGGGAGGTAGGGCCTTCATTTTTATTTTTGTTGGCAGTAAACTAAGGCTTCGAGAGGTAAACCGGGGAAGCTAGTTTCAAACACTGGCTTTCTAACAAAGCTCCTTTTACTACAGAGCAGATAGTGTGAGCGCTGTAGCAATGTCTCCCATAATAACTACCTTACCCCACGTTCCGGCACACGGTTGACCCACAATAAGTGCTCAATAAACATTTTGTAGAGAGGGTAGCATGGACACTTAATGGATACTCAGTAAAACACACTTGGTAACTTGGATGAGAACCTGAGCTGTAATGTCTCCGAGGGAGACCAGTTGGCCTGGTGACTGACAGTGGGTCCCCGGGGTACAGAGGATGACCTCAGGCACGCCATGCCCTCTCCTATGCCAGTACCTCTGTGAGTATGCTAAGGAGATGGTCCCAGTGCCTCTCCCCTGTATCTGCAAGGAACCCAAGTTCACCCCGGAAGGAACACTAACAGCTGACTCTTGCCCTGTACTTAACTGCGAAGCAAGCTACAGGTTCATCCTGCTTTGATTGTTCAAGAAGATATGAACCACTGCCCTGAAAGGAAAGGGAAATCTCTGGAGTTCTATTAGTATTGTCATAATGTGATATGGATGAAAACATCAAGAATGTTTGTTATGGGGAAGTGCAAAGGGAAGTACCATTGAATGTGGGAGACACACTTTGTCCTCAGAAACATCCTGAAGCTGGAAAATACATGTGTATTATATTATTTATTTATTTTTTTGCCATGATAAAACACCATGACCAGGGCAACTAATAGAAGGAAGGGTTTATTTGACTATGGTACCAGAGGGACAAGAATCCGTCATGGGGTACATGGTGGTAAGCAGCAGGCGTGGTGGCCGGAACTGGACATTTGGGCTCACATCTTGAACTTCAAGTACAAAGCAGAGAGCCTTTAAACTCTCAAAGCCCGTGCCCACTCCATGTGACATACTTCCTACAGCAAGGCTGTACCTTCTAAACCTCCCCAAATAACGCCACCCACTGGGGACCAAGTATTAAAATATCTGTGCCTATGGGGCCACATTCTCATTCAAAATATAGCAATGTGTCATTAAAATAGAATGTGAAAACATTGGTGGGGGGTGCTGGGGACCAGAAAAGGACAGTGCTGAGGATGAATAAGAACAAAGGATAATAAAGAATTCACAATGAGCCAGGTGGTGGTGGCCCGTGCCTTTAATCTCAGCACTCAGGAGGCAGAGGCAGGCAGATGTCTGTGAGTTCGAGGCCAGCCTGGTCTACAGAGTGAGTTCCAGGACAGCCAGAGTTACAACCCTGTCTCTAAAAACCAAACCAAACCAAACCAACCTAACCAAACAAGAATTTTACAAGGAAACATACTTCTTTTATATAGTAAGCAAAAAAGTAACAAAACAACAACAGCAAATCCGAAGAATCCATTGTCATTTTAAAAAAACACATGTGTTCTTTCTCCTCATTATCAGAGCAACACACATTCTGGAAGCCACTTATTTTGACAAGTTTTGTTAAAGTGGAATATAAAGAAGTTGATTTTCCCTGTGGAGGCTTTTCCAGTCATGTTGGACTCAATTCTGCAAAGTCAACCTCATCCACAGGACTCTGCGAGAGCCCTAGGCAAATCCTACCTTAGTTGTGGGTGAGAAACATCCAGGAACCAAGCAAGCCAAACTGAACTTCAGCACCAAACTCTCATCTCCCAGTTTATTTGGAGGCCCATGACCTGAGGCATCTTGTTTGGAGAGCAGTATGAAGCAGATTCAAGACGAGCTACCCAGGGCACCTAGAGACTCAGCCAGTTTGTTTTTTAGTAGTTCTTTTTTTAACCTTAGACAGAAGGGAAAGGTGGTAGAATTCATGTGAATTGCATGTGCTTCCAAGAATGTGTTGGAGTAGAGAGAGATGGACAAACAGCCTCCCTGGACTTGCCCTTTCCGACCGTCCTACCCCACATGTGTCCTGGAAAGTTCATGGGATGCTGCCGGAGTGAACATTCCAGGAATCTCTGGCATTCGTCCAGCATCATTACTGTAATTTGTTAGATAACTACCAGCTCTCTCTCCAACCCTCTCCTCAGTAGAGACCTGGCCTGAGTATTCTCCCGGTCTGAACTCTTAGAGATGAACCCAAATCAATAGAGCACCGAGTAATGGAGAGTTACTGCAGAGAGCAATCCACTTAAAGGTTCCCGCCAGCGTCGGCACGGAGAGATGCTGCAGAGCCGCATGCATATTTAAACTCTTCGACCAGAGCGCAGCATGAGCGTTCTGCCGTATGACACCTATCATTTAAAGCTGCTCCCGAGGTAAGTAAGTCATTTGGCTTTTCAACAAGGGCGTCCTTTTATTTTACAACATGCCGTATATTTGTAACAACTTGTCATTTTCCTGAATTCAGTTCACCACCCTTGCAGGACAGAAAATGAGAGCCATAAATGTGAGGGTGTGTGTGTGTGTGTGTGTGTGTGTGTGTGTGTGCGCACACGCGCGCGCATGTGTGTGTGCACCAAGGGCAGCCTGTCTCTCTGTGGGCTTAGGTCAGCTAGGAGGAGGAAGGGGAAGGGGGAGGGGCCTAACCAACTCCAAACAACCCACAGTGCTCATCCCTCAGCCATGACCGTGCATCTCTGGGACCATGATTAACTGCCGGGTTAAAGGGCATTTAGGAGTGATGCTTAGGTCATCTGATAGGAGGAGAAAGGAATGCAGAGTTTAGTAAACAGGCACCTTGCCAAGCACTGTCCATTCTTCAAGATGATCCTGGAAGAGAAGTTCACGATCCCAATCCCGTTAACAATGGTAACGTCAACAACAAAACTCAGGATCTGATGGAGTGGGTCATGTGGTGAAGAGCTTGCCATACAAGCAAGAGTTTGGATCCTCAGGACTCACCTAAGATTTGGGCACAACTGTGAGCCTTCGTAACCCCAAGACTGGTGCGTAGAGGGAGGTGCAGACAGGTAGATCTCTGGAAGTGGCTGGCCAGCCAGTCTAATCCACTGATGAACTCCAGGTTCAGTGAGAGACTTGTCTCAAAGAAGCAAGGTGGGGTGTGACTAAAGAAGACACCCAACATTGATTACTGGCCTCCATGTGCATGAAAACATAGGTATGCGCAGACTTACATGCATGTGTGGGTACATTCAACACACACACACACACACACACACACACATACACACACACACACACCTTAGAGTAGAAAGATTTTTAAAACTTGGCTAACATCATACAGAAAGTACGCAGAAGAGCCGAGATCTGATGTCCCAGCCGCTGCCCTCTCAGCCTGATGGATGGCGACTGTGGGTTATGGTCCATTAGTTTGGTTTTGGAGGGAGGCAATGAGGCAGCAGCTGGCGTCAGAAGATGCCTTTCCTAGCAAGGGATGAGAGAGCAGAAATAACCTCATCTTGGTGGTCCTCGGGGGCTTGAGGGTGGAGGAAAGGTGGATGCCAGCAACACTGTGTGTTCTGAGTGGTTTTCACAGCGTCCATGGGAACAATCAAAGGCTGGCACGAGCCACTTAACTGTGGACAGCTGGAGCACAGATAGGCTCTGAGGCTTCCTCACAGATGGCAGATACTTTCAAAGGAGACTCAAATAAATACTGTCTACCTGACAAATATTTACCGAGCTCTTATTTTGTTTGGGTATTGACCTAGGAGTGAACAGAATGAAGTTCCTTCCTTAAATGAGTCTCTGTTCTAACGGGGAGACAGGAGACAGCCTGTCAATGTCTGGTTTCACAGGCAGTACTGAGGTGCTAGAGGGGGTGAGTTGGCTTGTGTGTGCACAAGTATGTGCGTGTGTGCGCGCGTGTATGTTCATGTAAAGTGGATGAGGAAGGCCTGATGGATAAGGTTGACGTGGAGCTGGTCTGGAGGAGATGAAGGACTAAGTCATGAGACTGTCTGTGTGGCACCTGCTTCTCAGCAGAAGGGACAGTGAGCACAGATCGGGAGGCATGGTGTGTCTGAGGCACAACGAGGCAATGAGTGTGGCCGGGCAGAGGGAGCGGAGGCGGGGACTACAGTATGCAGGCCAAAGAATATAGGGTGCATCAGGCCGTTGTGACTGCGCATTATGGTCCGGTAGTTGTGGAAGGAGGCAACGAGACTGCTGAGTGTTTTGTTTATTTGAGATAGAACCTTGCCATGTAATCCAGGCTGCTTTCAAACTTGTGATCCTCCTGCCTCAGCCTCCCACACCTGCTTGGATGTCGGGGTCTTATTCTTCGATAGCTGGGAAGTCATTAGGTTTTGAGCAGAGACGCGGCACCATCTGGCTTTTATTTTGAAAGGCTTGTTCTGGCTGCCGTGTGGAGAAGAGCCTATGTTAAGGCGAGGGTGAAGAAGGCATGGGACCAGCTAGGATACTGTTGCAGCCGTCCTGGAAGGTGGGAAGATGAAGTTGGAGTCGGTGGGGCAGGCACAGAGGTCTGTCTGTGAAGCTATTAAGTTCGAGATGCCTTAACATCGCTGCAAAGATCTCCCAGAGTCTAGGGAGCTGTGGGTTGGATAGTCAACTTTGGGACTTATTCGCAAATAGAATTGACAGCCATGAGAGTTTGAGATCAACGAGGGACATGGTAGAGAGAGAGTAGAGGTCCAAGAATCATCACGGGACACTCTTTTAGATGTTGGAAAAGGGGAGGAACCAGGTAGAGCCTGAGAAGGAACAGAATCCTGGGAGCCCAGGTGAGGAAGGAGCATTTTTTTAAAATCACATGTGGCACTGGTTGGTGACAGTTTTGTTGGGAGTGGATGGCTAAAGCCTGACTGAGCACAAGTAAGGGTGAGCAGAGGCGGGGAAGTTGGCCAGCGGAGTGTAGATAGAGCTTTTGAAGGAGTGCTGTACAAGGGGAGCAGGGAGAACTGGGAACAGAGCCCAGGGCTAGGTTGCTTGTCTGGGAAATGTGAGGCCCTGGGTTCGATTCCCAGCAGGAAAGTGGGGCAGCTCTCTTTCTAGCACTGGGCACTGTGGATCTGGTTAAGACTCCCAAAGAAGGCAGGATTATCTGCTTAATCGCAGCCCTAATTTTCTTTCTATGGTCCTGGCAATGTTCAGACTCCAAACTGTAGCGTGCACACTTGCAAATCTCAGTAAGCCATTATTTACAAAATGCACTCCCGTCCGAACAACCTGTGATTGTCTCCCGCCTCCTCTCTGCAGCTCTTTAAACGCTGTGTGGATTTAAGCGGAGCTGAAGGCCCCGCAAAGCAGGCTGGGTGTTGGTATTTCCTCCAGGATAGTTGCCGATGCAGAGAATCTTCAGCATCCCATAGCTGGCAGGGAGGTCACCCATATTGAGGCCTCTGTACCCCCTGGGTGGCATCAAATTGAGCCCCACACAGTTATTAGAGACATAATGGGATTCATTTCAGCCAAGACTGCCTGGCTGGGTCCGAGCTTATTTTAATTTTCAATGTTAATAAACTCGTGGCTAGTGCCTTCTTCACACCGATGTGCGGCACACTTCATTTCTTCTGCCCATTAGGCAATTACCAGCGGTGCCTCTGTTCCCAGCACCTCTTAACCATGGAGCAATTATGCTTATTTGGTGAAGGATGAGGGAGCTTGGAGGGGGTAAATGCAGCGGTGCAGATCTTTCCGCCCACCATCATCAGGTGTGCCCTGTGCACCTTCCTGTGCTAAGAAATGAGGGCTGAGATCTCAGTCTTTACAAAAGCAGAAAGAGCCCCTGGTCCCCTCTTGGGTCCCTAGGCATGCCACTTCAGCCAGCCCCAGCTGCCCCAGGCCTTCAGGTCTCTGCTCTGGGCTGTGAAACAGCCCATCCGGCCTGGAAAATGAGCTCCCGATGTTCTTCATTTATCTTGAGATGGGGAAGTTTTCAATAGGTCTTAAGTGTGTGTTAATGCATCGAGAGTAATGATCCCTTTATTTACAAAGTTGTTTAATTCCTCACTTTTGTGCTCCTTGTGGGTCTGAGTGGATTTTTCATTTACCAAGTTACTCCGTGATTTTCACAGCTACTTAAACAATGCTGTCTCTCCCACTTCCCTCCCAATCTGATTGAAAATGGAGCAAAGTGATGGCCCATGGACTTAGACTCTGTTGCGAAATCGTCCTGGGTATGAAGAATGGTTTCCTATGAATGAACAGTGAGGCAGGGTGTGCCCTGGAGCCAAGACCCGGACTTTGCTCTGCACCCAGGGAGCAGAGCCCTCACCCCAGGCCAGCATTGAGATCCCACTGCTCTGTGATACCATCACCCCACTCAATGGTCCTCCTCTGCCTGACCTGGTTACACCCCAGTGCTTGCCTCCTTGTCCCTGGTGTCTCCAAGTCTTGTCCTACTTGACAAGTTTCAATAATTCCCAATTACTTGGGCCAGCTTGTGCACAAACATTCTTTTAGAGCACAGCAATGAGGGGCTTCTTGTTGAGAAATTTCTAAGCTGAAGTTTCCTGTTTGTGTGCGTGTGTGTGTTGCTTTGTTTTTTCAAGACAGAGTTTCTCTGTTGTAACTCTGGCTGTCCTGGAACTCACTCTGTAGTCCAGGCTGGTCTCGAATGCACAGAGATCCACCTGCCTCTGCCTCCCGAGTGCTGGGATTAAAGGTGTGCACCACCATCTCCAGGCTGAAGTTTCCTATTTGTTAATGGTTGTCACATCATTCAGTGGCTTGCAATTGGTTACTTTTTACGTTTACTTTTGACATCTATTTATTTATTTTGCATGTGGGGATGGGAGCAGGGGGTGCTTGAGTGCCAGGCACTTACTTACATGGAGGTCAGAGAATGACTTTGGGTAGTCCAGGGTACCTGACTCTTGGTCAGGCTTAGTGACAAATGTCTTTACCCACTGATCCACCTTGCTGGTCCACGGTTTGGTATTTTGGAGGCAAGATCTCCCTGTGCTGTACAAGATGGCTTCAGCTGGACTCTCTGACCTCAGCCTCCGAGTAGCTGAGATTACAGGCACCACTACCACACCCAGATAGTAACTTGGTAATTTTCACAGAAATTAAAAAAAGAAGTGCTTTACAGGGAACACTGGAGAACACCATATTTGGTGACAGGGAATACCCTTATTGGGGGTCTTGTTTGAAGTTGTTCTTTCAATGAATAACCACAGAGTCTCCAGCCTGCACCAGGCTGAGTTCTCAGGAGCTGATTTCAATCACATGCTGTATCTGCTTGTAGTTGAGTTTCCCACCGCTGGATCCAACCAGTCACTGATCAAAGAAAGCATCTATGCTTTCATCACTGCTTCCCAAACAATCCAGGATAATAGCATACTTACGCTGCTATACAATTACTTTAGAGAGGATGTATGTAATCTAGACATGGTTTAGTGTACAAGGGAGGATGTGTGCAGGTCATAGAAAAATGCCAGGTGCCGTTTTGCATAGGGAACCTGAGTACCTATAGGTTTTGGTATCCATGGGGTTCTGGAATGAGCCCTTTATGGACCGTGCTGAACAGACACATTTGCACTGGCTTGCAACACAAAATGTATTGCTCTACTTCCATGTAAAGGATCTTGTAGAAACCCGTATGCTGCTAATTCCCAGCATGTCCCAGGATCCATTCATCTGCAGCCTATTTTAGCTCAAGGCCCTCATCAGCCAGTCTGAACCCTGATTCCAGTCTGTAGTGCTCTTGGTGGCACAGTGTTTGTCCAACAGGATCCAGACTAGGTGCTTTAAATATTGCCCCTCCTCTTGGGGGCGCTAGCGAGATGACTCAGTGGTTAAGAGCACCCTATGTGGGGCTGGCGAGATGGCTCAATGGTTAAAAGCACTGGCTGCTCTTCCAGAGGACCCCGGTTCAATTCTCAGCACCCACATGGCAGTTCACAACTGTATGTAATTCTAGCTTGAGGGAATCTGACGTCCACACACCAGTGTACATAAAATAATAATAATAAGAAAGAGCTCCCTATGCTTTCCCAGAAAGCCCAGGCTGGGTGCCCAGCACCCACATGGTAGCTCATATCTGTCTATCACTCCAAGTCCAGGGGATCTGACTCTCTCTTCTGGCCTCCACCAGCACACACATGGAGCACAGACATACATACAAGCAAAACCCATAACACATAAAAAACAATTTAAAAACACCCTTTTTTTCTCCGCCCTCTTCCCTGGGAGGGTGGTGAGAGTCACACATTTTAAAGCAGACAGCTGAGAGAGAAGGTTGGCAATGATTTAGGGGCATACATGAATAACAGGGGATCCTGTCAAAGATGATGACCTGAAACCCCTTAGATTAGACATTTTTGTGGAAGTCAAGCAGTAAGCAACCAATGTTGGTTAGCACCCTATGGGGTGATAGTCTGGTCAGATTTTCTCTTTTTATTGAAAACAGATTTTTTTTTCTCACACAATATGTCCTGATTACAGTTTCTCTTCCTCTTCTTGGTCCCTCCTCATCTCTTCTCCCTTCCAGATCCTTCCAAATCCACCCCATTTCTGTCTCTCATTAGAAAAAAAAAGACTCCTAAGGGCTTATAATATAATATATTATAATATAACAAAAACTAACACATTAGAATAGAGAAAGCAAGCAGAAGGAAAAGAGCCCAAGAGAAGGCACAAGAAACAGATAAAGATGCGGAGACACTCATTCACACACTCAGGAATCCCATAAAAACACTAAACTGGAAAACATGATATAAACACCAAGGACCTGTATGTAGGGTAAAAAGAGAGAAGAAAAAAATATGTAAGTTGATTTTTTTAAAGGAAATTCCCTGAAAGGAAGAGAGAAAGAACCTCCAAGATGGCTGTTGAATCGGTTTTCTGTTGGCCATCTACTGCTGAGCATGCAGCCTACCTTTAAGACTAGTTTGTTTCCCCAGTGAGGCTCCCTTGGAGAAAACTAAGTTTTTATTTGCAAGTGTCTATCAACTGGAGCTAGCTTCTGGGTTAGGACCCCATCTGGTGCAGACCCGCGCAGGCCCTTTGCATGCGGCCTCAGTCTTCGTGAGTTCAGATGTGTGTCGATCCTGTTGATTTAGAAGACCCTGTTTTCTTGGTGTCCTCCAACCCCTCTGTCTCTTACACACTTTTTGCTTCCTCTTTTGCAGAACCCCCTGAGCCTTGAGGAGAGGGATTTGATGGAGACATCCCATTTAGGGCTGAGTGTTCCAAGGTCTCTCACTCTGTATATTTTCCAGCTGTGGGTCTCTGTGTTTATCCCCATCTACTATAGGAAGAAGCTTCTCTGATGATGGCTGAGCAGGACAATGATCTATGAGTACAGCAGAATGTTGTTAGGACGAATTTTATTGCTACACTCCTTTAGCAGAACAGTAGTATTTGGTTTTCCCCTCTGTTCTTGGCCTATCTAGTCTCAGGTTCTTGGCCACCTGAGCGATGTCGGGAATATGTTCCATTTCATGGAGTGTGTCTTAAATACAACCAGATATTTGGTGGTTACTCCCAGGATCTTGTGCCATCACTGCGCCGGGACATCTTGCATGCACGTTACCATTGTAGACAGAAAGGCTTGTAACTGGATTGGTGTATACCTTTCTCATTTTGTCTTTGGTAGCATGCAGAGTACCTTCCAGTACCATGTAAACCAGTCAGGCTGTAGGTAGGCACCTGCTCAACTTCTCCGTGTTCAATGAGTTGTGTAGATGTGTCTTCAGCAATAGGGTCTTACCATCAGACCCTATTTTGGAGAGGAACTAATAGCCTTGGCAATATTGGGGGTTCCGATGTGACCCCTTTGACCAACAACTTTATTAGATGAAACCAATTTCTGGAACTGGGGGATTCATTTGATGATGAAAGATGTTCAGCTGGGGCTCTGTCTCCCTGTTACTGGTGATTATATTTGATCATCTTCATATTTGTATATATTTTAGGAAGCTTCTGCTGTATTAGGTTTCTATACTACCTTTCAAATGGCTCTTAATTGTAGCTGTCTCTTCCTCCCCCTTCCCTCCTCCTCTCTGTTTGATCCTCCCATTCCACCCCCACCCTTCCATAATTATCTATTCTACTTCCTCTTCCTAGGGTGATCCAATCCTCTCCCTCTAGGCCCTAACCTCTGAGGTTATATGTATTGTAGTCTGCTTATCCGGGACTTAACATCTACTGTCCACATATAAGTGAATACATAATATTTGTCTTTCTGAGTCTGGGTTACCTCACTCAGGATGATTTTTTTTTTCTAGCTCCTTCCATTTACCTGCCAACTCCATAGTTTCATTTCTTTTAATAGCTAAGACATATTCCATTATTTAAATGTACCACATTTTCTTTATCCATTCACCCATTGATAGACATCTGGGTTGTTTCCAATTTCTGACTACTATGAACAGAGAAGAAATGAATATGGTCAAGCAAATCGGACTATCCACTTTAAAACATCTGATAAGCTTTGACGTAGATGTGCCTCCATGAAACCATTACCGCCATGGGTGAGAAGCTACGCCTGATACCCTTGTGGCCCATTGCAGCCTCCTCCCTCCTATCGCACATCCTATTGTACCTCAAGCAGTATTTCTACTGTACCTCTGACCTACTGACTGTATCCTTAGGAGTTAGTTTGTTGATGGAGTTTTGAGTAAGTGCAAAATACAATATATCTTCTTTGTCTGGCTTCCTTCCCTCAGTATTCTGTATTAAGAGATTTGCTCGTGCTGTTGGGGTGCCAACTCTCATACAGCGGGAGCACACGTTATCCATCTGTTCTTCTATTGATGGCTCTTTGGGTTGTTTCCAGCTTGAGGTTATTAGAAGTGACGTTGGCGTGGATATTTGTGTCCAAGAGTTTGTGTAGATTTTAGTCCTCGTTTTCTTTGGGTAGATATCTACAAGCATAACATCTGGGCCATATGCAGATGTCTGTCTAACAGTTTAAGGAACCGTCAAACTGATAGAGTGGCTGTATCCAATTAAGATTTTCATTATTTAATTAAGATAATGCAAGTGAGTTTGAATTAGTCTAAGGTGTTCTTAGGTCAAAGCACAAGATTATGAAACAGCAGGGCTAGGTGCCCTTGACACCCTGCATTCATTTCCTTACTCAAGAGGAAGCAGAGAGCCACAGAAGTGACTTTTCCCAAGATTTTTAGCTCACAGGCTGGTCTCTCTGCTTTCACAACTTTGCAGTTCGGGAGACACCATTAGTCATGTTTCAGTTTTCCTTGAGTTATAGCTACCAGTGGCAAAGGTCCTTCCAAATCGACCACGCATGCATTGTGTAACTCTGTATGTAACCCAGTGACACAGAGCATTCTGTGACACTGAGGGACTTTTTCAGGATGCAGAATAAAGGGAGCCAAAGGGAAGATAACCTAAAGAAGGTCAGAACTGACCGCGTAGCCCCTCTACATCAGCTCACAGGTATAGCAGAAATGTGCTGTGGTCATTAATCCTTGGGGGCAAACAAAAGATCCCTCCAGTTCCTAAACCAACAGATGCAGCCAAAGATTAAGACAATCAAGGAGTCCATTAAAGACGATGAAAACAGCAGAGCCAATTACCCAGCTCTATGGTGTACCTTCCGGCTCGCACCTCTCATTAGCATATTCATAGGCGCTGTCTCTAATCAGTCTTCTTAAGTAAAGTTAACAAGTATATGTGCGCACACTCTTGAAATTGTTTTGCTGAGCCTAAGAAGCTGTCATGGGGTTGCTAGAGCTGCCGCTTTAGCCAGATCTCATCTCTGTGTGTCACCGCTCACGTCAAAGTGGAAATTCGCTGAGACATGAGTTGTCCTGCCTTCATCCCGAGCGCCAGCCTGCCTGAGCCTCGTTCCACTTGGTTAAGCTTGTTATTTAAATTGTTAAAATTGAGACATTGGCAGTAAATTTCAGAGGAGATATAACAATTATTAGATACAAGCTGGGCTCTTGTACTTGAGAACATACCATGCCCTCGGTCCACCAGCGGAATTAGCTACAAATAATTTACAATGGTTTCTTTAAGAAGTGTGCCCTGTAGTACTTGGATGGCATTAAATCACAGTCTTGTCCCCCACTGGGGCATATTTTCAACTTTAAGATGGATTTGGTTCCAGTCAGCAGAGTGGCAGCGTGCTCCAGGGGACCACCGATTACTGCCCATAACTCTTGAGAGGAGGGAGAGAGAGAGAGAGAGAGAGAGAGAGAGAGAGAGGGAGATTCAGAAACTGTCTTCTGGCTATGAGCTTTGTGCTTAGGTGACTTTGTGTACCAGGCAGGGAGGGGGTTTACAATCCAGGATAACTGCCTCTTGGAGGGTGAGGGATAAGGCAAAGCCAAGAGGCTCTTAGAAAGTCCTTGTACCATTCAGTGATCCCGTTAAGGTCTTACAAGACCACTTGACCTTGAACTGAATGTGCCCTGTGCCACCATCTGCTTGTACTCGCTGTGCCAAGGTAAAGACCAATGGGCAGAGAGCACAGGGCTGGCCTCTCGAGCTTCCGTAGATCCTCAGAGGCCCCAAGAGAGCTCCCCACGTCTCTCTTCTTGAAGGGACTCCAATAAGCACTGCTTACTAAGTCATTGATTCACTCCGTTTACTCTGAGGTCAACAGCAGTCCCCAGGGTTTGGGGGTATTGTTTAACTCAAATGGCTCCCAAGCCAAATCCTCCTAATCTGCACTTGTGGAGCTGGGTATAAATGCAATGCTTACCTTCAGTTATGCTGAATTCCGCCATATTCATTTTAGCCCGTTATTCCTATTAATGGCGTATTTTAAAATTCTGAATCTGATCTATTTGATTTGTGTACACTCTGAAATCTCAGAGCTTAGAGAAACATTGCACATTTAACCCAATGCTCTCGTTTAAAACATCAATAAACCAAGAGCACTAAGTTGTGACCTTCGCAGGGACTATGCACCACCTGGCTAATTGTGAATGAGCACACATTTCCTCGAGTTACCCACAGGGTTGTTGGAGGAGGAGCCTAGAAACTGGTCTTGGCATTTCTCACCGTATAGCCACTCTTTAGGCCTTTCCTCAGACCCTCCTGTCTGCAATGCAGCCATTGCTTGCAGGCTTCATCCGGTTTTGCTACCGGGTAGCGTGAAACCTCACAGCGCCTCCCTCACGGCCCATGGCCACCACGCGGGTGCCGATGGATGAGAGTACACGAAACCCGCATGAGTAGTGTGGGAGCGTGGCCAGTGTCAATCAAGGCTCTGCTGGAAAAATAGAGCCAATCAGAGGCTGTGCCCTGAATACATGCCACAAAGCTTAATCTTAATGGAATGGTGCCGGGAGGTTGAGACAAATAAGAAAGAGTGGATTAATGTCATTATCCCGGGAGTTGCTTAGTTATTTCAAGAACGGATTTGTCATAATTTGTCACTCACCCCCTCCCTCTCTTGTCGCTCGCCCTCCGTGGTGGATGACGAAACACAAAGGCTCTTGCCAAAGGCAACAATGTGAGATCTTCAATCTCCCAGCTTCTAGAACCATGAGCCAATAACTCTCTGTTCTCTATAAATTACCCAGTTTCAGATATTCTGTTACAGCAGCAAAAACTGCACTAAGATATATATATATATATATATATATACACATATATGCGCATTATCTGCATATATTCACATATGTGTACCACACAGGTACATGTTTACCATACATGTATATGTAACATGTACATACATATGTACTTTGTCTACATATGTATGCATGTAATGGAGACTGACAGGCCAAAAACTGTGGTGTGAGATATTTTGAAACACCCTGGGACCCAGGACATCTGGGACGCAGGACATCTGGAGGTGCTGTGGGATTGTCATAGAGCTAAGGGTGAGTCAAAGCTGGCCTGGATCTCTGGATTTTCTCATCCTGAGAGCTGTAGGAGTTTGGCTGCTGCCCACTTTACCCCGGCCAGAGCCCAGCTAAATATTAAATATTGCCAGCTTCACAGAAGCAAAGGAGTGTGACTTGGTTGGTGCTTGTCTGCGCTGTAGCCGGAAGCATAGGGAGACTTGAGCTCCACACGCAGATGAGGCTACTTCTAGTATCCCCGTCTTGGTAGTATCCCAGACTTGGGACCCATGACCTTCCCCTGCCTGCACCCTGTACATATACCCTAACCCCTGCAATAAAGGAGACCGCCCCTCTGACGGTTGTCTCCTGAATTCCTGAGTTCCTATGCTTGTGTCAGATCATGGTGGTTCAGACCAAAGACAGATGGATAGGCGCTGAAGGATCACGCTGCCCACACCCGGTTCCCACGTGACTTTCCATCTTGGGGTGGCCAGCAGGGGGTGGTTATGGCTGCTTCCCAGGGCTTGGAAAACCGAGGCCCGGGATGTGTGTGGGTGAGATTTGATACTACAAAGTGCAGCTCCACTCCGGAGACTGACAGCTATCCCTGATTTAATCACAGGTTTTGACATGTAGAATTAACCATGACAAGGAACCAATACCTGATGGAACAAAATTCTGACTGTGGAGGTATGGGAGTCAGAGGATAAATGTTCTTACCCCTCCCTACTCCACAACAACTCCCCCAGCCCTGACAGACAGCTGACATCTGGAATGCCGAGGGCAGGCTGGAGACCAGCCTGCAAAACTGGCAAGTATCTGGGCTCAGGCCACTTGGAGCCGAGCTCTGTGCTTCACCTCCTTACGGCTCCCCGACACTGGCTCCCCCCTCTTCTTCCTGGCTACCTCCAAGAAGTTTCATCACATTAGCTGCCACCTCAAGCTCTGTTTTTCTGGAAATCTGAGTAACTCACCCCCCCCTTTTTTTTTTATCAACTAGGAAACCTTTCTGAAAACTCCACTGAAGCCAGAAAACCCTCTGAGCACAATGTATCCTCCTAGCTTTCCGTTCTTCTCGTTCTAAGATCCTCTTACTGCAAAGATTCAGCTACTTCCGGATGACCTGCTACAATCAGGCGGTAGATGATGGAGCCGCCTTAAGTCAGATGATGGAGCCACCTTAAGTCAGATGATGGAGCCGCCTTCAGCATCACTCGTGCAGAGATTCCGGACTTTAGCTTTGTCAGCTTGGCTTGCATAGACCAAATCCAACCTTTCTGTCTAGACAAAATTTAACTTCTTGGTAACTTAACTAGTGCTTATTTATAGGAGAATTTGTAAGTGCAGGACATGATCAAGGGTAGGAAAAAAACAGATGTGATTTCCATTCTCAACTAGTCTACCCCACATTTTGAAATATACTTGAAATATACTTAACTGAACTATACTTACCAAACTATATGAAATACTTTATTTACTTTTATGTGTTTTTATTTTTGAGATTATAATTTAATTACAACATTTTCCCCCTTTTCTCCCTCCAAACCATCCCTGATCTCCTTCAAATTCATGGTCTCTTTTTTCATTAATTGTTATTGCATGCATATAGGTATATGACTTAAGACCCATCCAACAAGAAGGAGATCATGCCTGGTACTGGAAACCTGGCTAACTTCTTAGTGCTAGCGGAATCATGGTTATTGGAGGAGAACTACAACACTAATTTACTAAACTAATTTACTAAATAAAGCACAATCCCTAACAACTATCTATAAACATTTGTCCTTATACCCACAGATAAACGTGGTCTTCACCTCTCACTAAGGAAGCTTCTCTTTGCAACAGAGACTACCACAGAAAACTATAACAGATCCAAATATAGAGTTGTGGAGCCCAGCCCCAATGGGTGCATTTGCAAAACACTCCTGCACTAAGACTCAGGGACCTTTTTGGAAGAAGGGGCAGAAAGGCTGTAAGAACCAGAGGATCGGAGAGTTTGCTGTGACAGTGTGTCTCCTAATAATAGAGACCACACCCGTAAAGCCTCACCAACATGACTGCCCTAATGTGAGCTGAACAAGGACCATTGCACATGCTAGATTGAACAGAGAAAAGTCCATGAGGCCTCAACCATACATAGAGAAGTACAGGCAACCGAGGAGAGCTTGGAACGGGAGAGATGCCTTCCCTAGGGAAGAGTCCAGTGCTAAGATGGTCAGTCCTGAAAACATACATACAGGTAGCATTATACAGACTGAACAGATTGCATTTAGAAAGCTTTTTTTTTTAAATGAAAGTATTCTAATCAAGATGTTCTCAAGCCGGACAATGGTGGCACATACTTTAATCCCCACACTTGGGAGGCAGAGGCAGGCAAAGCTCTGTGAGTTCGAGGCCAGCCTGATCTACAGAGTGAGTTCCAGGACAGCCAGAGATACAACAGAGAAAACCTGTCTTGAAAAAACAAACAAACAAACAAACAAAAACAAAAAACACAACAACAACAAGAAGAAAGATTTTCTCAAATTCAAATGATCTTATTGGAGTCATTGACAACCTTGATGGTGAGAGCCAGAAGCTGGTGGTCAGCCTGAGGACTGGGGAGAACAAAGATGTGGCTGAAGCTGGTAAAAGATATTTTAGCTACTTGCTGATATTTAGAAAGAAGTCAAAGGAAGTGGGCTCACAGGTAAAGTAAAGCCAGCAAGTGATCTACAGACAAGGCTTGCTCTAAAATATACAGAATTATTATTATTTTATGAGACAGGGCCTCAAGTATCCCAGGCTGGCCTCAAAGTCCCTCTGTAGCCAAGGAAGACCTGGAATTTCTGATCCTCCTGCCTCTGCCTCTTTAACACTGGCATTACAGTCATTGTTTGCACGGTACTGGGGCTTGTATCCAGGCCTCATACGTGATAGGCAAACACTCTACTGACTGGGCTACATCCACAGTCTCAGATTAATTAAGTTTTTAACAGTATGAATGTGATTCGGATTTAAGCCAATTATATCTTCAAGGCACAGGTGGGTTTGCAAGATGGAGATGTCCAAGGTCAAGAATACATCCAGTAATTTCCTGCCATTCGGCTGTCGAAGGCAAAGATAACCCCAGTCAGTAGCACTTCAGCTTTACGTTCACATTTGCCATTTACCTTGTTCTTGAGCTATCAAAAAGGCAGATAACCCCTCTTGAAATAGGAGACTAGATAGAAAGCCTTTCTGAGCAATGTGCTTCCTAAATTACAGAGGTACTCACTCCCTCAACAGATATTTGAACTGTAAAACCTTACTGTAAGATACAGTATCTTTAGAAACATTCCTTTGTTCTATTATGCAATGATACCAACAATAATTTGTTTTCACCCTTATTCAGGCAAAACTCCCACAGACTTTGAATTGATCCAGCTCATTTGACTTGCGTAAGGTCAGCTACAATGGTCCCGTCTCTACCTTGCGTTCGCGTTGCACGATGCCGTGTGTCATAATGTTGCAATGATGTGTATTGGCAACCCTATGCTGGTGATTAATTGCTGGGAAAGTAATTTATTTATAATTGCACTTTAAAACTTCTTTATGATTTATAAATGCTTTTGGTGGCCTGACATCCCAGGGAACTCAGGTACGCTGGCTCAAAATGACCTCCAGAAGTTAGATTTCATCCTCCTATCCTGACTCGAAGCAAACCCATGTCTTTGAAAACTCTAGTAGCTGTGAGAGTTTCTTGAATGCTGTCTCTGCACCCAGCACTGTACATCATAGTCTGCAAGCACCATTTCAGCTTCCAAAATCTTCACAATCACCCTTGGAGACAGATGCTACCAGCACAGTTGGAGACCACTGGGTCACTTAGCTGCCCAAGATTACACAGGTGATGGGAGCCATTACATAGAGGGCTCTGGAGCCAGAGGCCTTATAACAGCTGTTCCTCTTCTCTCTCCAGCCAAGCTGCCTGCACCTTCCCTCTAGCCTGCCTTTTGATTTTCGGCTTTATATTCTTGACACGGGCTTTTGATTGTCAGCCCTTCCTTAAAGGACTCCCTGGGCTCAGTGCCCTTGAACTCTAGGTTTGTGCTCTTCAGTGCCTGTTCCTTCTGCTGACCTCGTGGCTGGAGTTTAGGCACCGGTTCACATGCCTAAAATGTTCACAGTTCTGTGCCCACATCCTTGGGAGTCTGTCCCTGATCACATCAAGGAAAATAGCCCTCCTGGCTCTTTAAAGGACACATGCGAGATCAACTTGCTTTGCCGTGCGGTATTTATCTTGATGTACACTTATCTTGTTTGCAGAAGCATTTTCGGTGTTTTTTTTTTTTATTGTATGTAAATTCCACAAGGACAGCAGCTTTGTCTGATGGATGTGTCACTCAAGCGCTGGCATCTGTGATGGTGATAGATACTTCCAAGAGGCCCAGCCCCTGATGCGGAAGGACCAGGACAGTAGGAGTGAGCTTTTGATTAAATGCTGGCAGCCATGTGGGCTGGGCAAGCGGAAGGGATCAAGAGTGCAGAGAAGGGCAGTGGAAAGCCTGAGTGTGAAGACACACTTTGAACACAGTGAGCTTGCCTGTTGCCTATCAGCCGCCCTGTTCTTGTATTTCTCTGGCACACTTCTCCCTGCCTCTCACCTGCCTCTCAAGCACCGTTTCCCCCCTACAGCGGGATGTTTACTTCCTCGTGTCGTGGGAGATGTTGAAACAGGTTTCGTTTGTCTCATGACTGATTGGTCGTGGTGTTTGCTTGGCAGAATCACCGTGGACAGGCGACAGTTTAGGAAATCGAAGGGGACAGCTAAGCTAAGGGATTTCAGCATCTCACAGGCTGAAGGGAGGTGGCAGAGCACTTGACAGGGCCTTCCACTGACCACAGACCTCCTGGAAAAGTGTCATGGCTCATTACCAGCCTGTTTCCTTGGTGAGAAATGACTGGGATCTAACGCCTTGGTTTGCGTGCACTGGCTCAGAAGGATCTGAGGCTCTAACCCGGTATGAAACCATATATCGGGCACAGTGCCTCTTTCCTCCTAGGTCCCAAGGGAGACTAGAAGAGACAGTTGGGTTTATCTGTAGAATCTGCCTGCTCCTGTTCTTGGCAGTGCCCAGCAGGGCCCCAGGCCTGAGGAACCTGGAGCAAGCAGATTCTATTTGCATTCTGCCGGTTCTGAGTACATCCAAGCCTATCAAAGCACCTGACATCCTTTCAAGTTAGCTGCTACAAAGGCAAATGGGTGTTCTGTCAGTCAGCCCTCAATCTGTATGTTCTTCCAGACACTTCTTCTCCTGCCTGATTTATTTCATATTAAAGGGGCTGTCAGTCTGTTTCACGAGAACAGGTTGGTACATGAGTGATGCCGGCTGAGTGGCATTTTTTGTTGTTGTTGGTTATTGTTAAAAATAATGGCATCCCTCTCTCTGGCCAAAGTCCGGACTCACCTACAGGTACTCCCTGGCACTCTGCACTTCGTCTGCAGACACCTACGTATGACTTGGTGAATTCCACAAACCAGGGGTATTTTCATTGGAAATGTTTTCTGTGAGACCGTGGCAGAGCCTTTAAAAAAAGTACCCATCCAACATAATCTCTTTTTACCATCTGATGACTTGGGAACAGGACCATTCTTCTTTCAAGTAAAATAAATGTGCCCGCAACATGGTGGAACGTCAGCTTTGAAGAGGCTTCATCCTGGCCAGTGCGAGCAGAGCTGTGGACTTCATCACGCAGGACACTAGCGATGCTCTCCTTGGCTCCCGTTGGGATCACCTTGATGTGCCAGCTGCATTATTGTTTTATATTGACTATTGATTATTGCCTGCCCCTGTCATTTATGCTAGGTGTTCTTACTTTTATCTGTTATTTCAGCATACAAATAGAGTTACTCTGCCATCCTAGACTATTAGTTTCTCCAACTCTTGAAGGAGCTGATGTATAGCCGGGCAACCAATGGGGCCATTTTCACTTGCCCTGTGAAAGCTTCAGTCAGATGGTCTCCAGCACAGAGGCAGATGGAGTGACCCTAATTTAGATACTCATAGGAATGATTTGTGGGAGCCCACTGGAGCCTCTAACTGTGGCAGGTGCAGGAATGGGACCCGGGAATCTGCACTCTAAAAAAATGCTCAGGAAAACGCTGAGAGTTGTCGGGGAGGCTCAGTAGGGTAGGTGGGAGGGGATGGCTGGGAGCTGACTCAGGAACTACAGACTGTCCTCTGACCAGCTCTGCCTCCTTTTTCCAGGCTTCCCCAAGCTCCTTCCTAGTCGAGTTCTCTCTCTCTCTCTCTCTCTCTGACCCCTCTGGACTCCACCACCAAGGAATATTCAGAGAAAACCATCACTTGGGGAAAAGTTCAGAGCAGAAAATGCTTGTTCCTTGCACTGCTCGCAGGAATTTGGACATGACAGGAAGCATCAAGGGAATGAAGAAAAGACAAACACACAGACACACACAGAAAGCTGGGGTTGGGTGAACTGTGCTCTCTGATGGAGAAACCACAGTGCCATGGAATCTCAGTGTGTTCACTGTATAGAATCAAATGGAGATGTAGAGTTATTGTATACAACTGAACAGGGAGGCAGGGCTATTACCTAGGGATAAACAAGGAGGCCGGGTCTGTGGTACACAGCTGGATCAAGAAGACAGCTTTAGCTTATTTCAATAGCAGCAGTCTCTGTGGGGAGCAGACTTCAGGACATAAACATCTGGGGGGAGAAATCTGTGGTGGACATTTTCTATGCACACTATCAATATCCACACTTGGATCCCCCAGGAAGGCTTTATCATTCCCCTAAGCCTGGCCTGGGAAGGCTTTGCCATTTCCCCATAAGTCTGAGGCTTTGGAGACCTTGACATGGTCATGCCCATGTCAACAGCACACATTAACTCAGGACTTCAGGGTTTCCTCTGCTGCCTATAAGAAAAGATGTTAACACTGCTCTCTCCTTTCCAAAGGAATCAGAATTTTAAAAATATGCAAACTAATGGTTCTGTAGTAAAGTCCTGCAGGAAACGGAAATAAATGCTGCCTTTGAGGGAAGAATGGAGTCACCTCCGTGGGGTTGGGGGAGCAGTAGACTCACTTCCATGGGGTTGGGTCACTAGGAGTAAAGATCAAACATCCACAAGGGTAAGAAGTGAGAAGATTCTTAGGATGGAGGAAGTGACCTTTGGGGCCAGAGCAGCATGTATCCACCTCTGTTCTCAGGTACCAGAACAGCTCCCCAAGAGGAGAGTGCAGGTCCCCAAGGCTCTAGAGGGCCTTGGAAGAAAACTCACCACTAACATTATCAGTTAAATTCTATTAAAACTCAAAGATGCTAAATCCTCAAAGTTCAGTGCTCCCCAGTTGTTCTGAAAAGACTCAACCAAGAAGCTTCTCAGGCTTCTCTGTCCTTGAAAGAGAACAAAGAGTAGAATGTCAGCTAGAAAGCTAAACTTAATTGCAACTCCTTGTAGTCTCCCCCCTCCCTAGGGAACATGGAGTCCAGTAGTGCTCCCCCCGCCCCCCCCTTCCCCGCTGAAAACAGGCTTCTCAGAAACTTCCCATGCAAACACCAGACATTCTTAGTTATCCTGCCTCCTCAAACCCGCCGCCCCCCCCCCCCCCCCCCCCCCCGTTAATACCTACCAATCATTTTAGAGGTCAATCCCCTGGGGCCAATCCTGAACCGCCAAGCAGCCAAGCATGTAAGTCCCTGCTTGTGTTCTTTTCCTATACAAACTCAACTCCTCCTGTGAGCAAGCAGCTGCCACACCTGCTGTGTCAGGGAGGCCTTCTGCCAGGGTTTGAGTCTAAATTAAATAGACCTGGTGTGTTTTGCATCAGATCGGACTCCTTGGTGGTTATTGGGGATCTGAACGTGGGCACAGCAGTTCCACACTTCCCCTCCTTCCCTGCGTTCTCAGGGTTATTTGAGCCTATTGTATCTGTCAAGCAAAACCGCCATACAATGGTGGGCTTAGGTATGATGCATCTTATACCAATTTTGCTTTCAGTAGCTTGGCAACTTGACATTGGCTGTGATAGTAGTATTTATACCACAGAGATGAGCAAGGGCTGAAAATCAGCCCACACTTCCTGTTTTGGTGACTAGCCAGAGTTAAAAAAAAGGGTGGAGGAAAACATCTCCAATGCAGAAAGCTTACGTGTGTCGTGTCTACAGTTGTTACATTGTGAAGATTACTTAAAAATCTGAGGAAATATCCTCCCGAGTTTTTGAAACCCGTGGTCTGACTGAGCAAAGACGTTGTGCATGTCATGCACGAACCCGTATGGTTTTTGACAGATTCCTTCAATTTTCTACTTTTGTTCTACTCATTAATGTGGATGAAAATATGAACCACTGTGCCTGTCAGCACTGTTTCATTCCTTGACTGTAGCCTTGAGTGGGAATTGTGAGAAGACTCTTCCAAAAATGGGCAAAAAATGGGCAAAAGCTTTTTGGGGAGAATCATTGAGTATTTGGAATTATAAGTTAGCGGTATGGTAAGTTTTATACCTTGTGAATTATATACCTTTAGAGATTTACAGAAACCAGCAAAGTGTGCGGTAAACTGATGAAAGTCAGCTTCCAGTTTCTGCCCCGAGACAGCTGCTGCCATCCTCAGCCCCGCTGCCCCGAGCGCGGCCCTAACGATACTCACAGACTGAAAGCAGGGAACTTTTCCTAGGGCAAACTTATTCCAGGGCTTATGTTGCCTGATGGGTTATGGGTCTCTTGAGTAAAATGCCCGTGTCTGATTCAATCAATTATTTATTTAGCATTTTCTTTTCTCTTTCTTTCCTTCCTTCCTTCTTTCTTTGAAAATCCATGATTTAAGTTTATTGCATTAGTTATACTGTCTTATTTTTAAACTATGTTTTTAATTGAAATAGAATTACTCCTTTTCCTCCTTCCAACCCCTCCTAGCTACCTTCCTTCCCATCTACACATCACCAACAAAAAACAGACTTAGGAGGTATCTATCTATCTATCTACCTACCTATCTATCTATCTATCTATCTATCTATCTATCTATCTACCTATCTATCTATCTACTTATCTATCTATCTATCTATCTATCTATCTATCTATCTATCTATTTATTTATCTATCTACTTATCTATCTACCTATCTATCTACTTATCTACCTATCTATCTACTTATCTACCTATCACATATATATTTGTGCACACACACATACACACATATATGTATATGACGATAGTAATCAAGAGAAAGGCTACCAACTTGTGAGTGTGGGGGGGTGTATGACTGGATTCGTTACCTGCTGGTTTGCCTAAAATCCAGTTTATATTCATTGCATGCTCAAAAATGCTGAGCACACAGTGCCTCTGCTGATGAGCCTGCCAACGAATTGTTAGATACATAAAATGCACACAGAGAAAACATGGGAAGACCAAAATGCCATCAGCAAAGATGCCATTGAAATGGGGGAGAAAAGACAGCAAGAAAATGGAGTCCACACTCGTCGCTCTTGTCTCTTTCCTTGTCAGAGACTCTGTTGCACATCACATTAACAAAATTGCATTTAAGTTTCACAATCGGTTTTGTAAATTGTGCTATCAATTTTATTTTACATTTAAGGAATTGAGGCTCAGAGAGAGTCAATAACCAGACGAGTCTGATGTGGAGCTGGGATGCCTCTCGGCAAGGCTGGCATAGGTTGTGCCTACAAGGCTTTCTTCTTGACTGGAAGATGTTTGGCAATAATATGGGGATGAGCTTTTCCCAGGGCTCTTAGTGTCTGGTCCATTAATAATGCTTGGGTTATGCTGTGTTGCAACATGACCCTGCTTTAAGGACATGCAGAGTGTTTTAGAGTTGCATGCACCACAGACACCCTGGGAATACTGGGGTTGCTGAAGGTGCTGCTCTGGTGGGGGTGATGGGGGAAGCTACTGTGTTGAAAATTCACTTGACTTTTTCCATGGAGGTTAAGTCCCTGGGCCTTGAAGGGAAAGGATCTCAAGGAAGCTTGTTGCGTGACAAGGTCATCCTTGGAACACCCAAGAGATGGAGACTCCAGAACTCTCTTCAAGTGGCTTGTCCACTGTTTAACAGATTTTCCTTCTGATAATCTCAAATTTATATCTATCCCAAATTTCTCACTACATTGGAGTACATTTCCCGGATCAAAGGGGCCTGTGACCAAAAAGTCATGCAGCCCTGGAAACTTTGGATCTTGGGTTACGAGTTCTCAAGTAGGAGCACACGGACATACGCACAGCCCAAGGGCCCTGTAGGTCTCTTGGCACCGAAAGTCTTGCTCAAGCCAGGTTAGGAGGTGCTGACATCTGAGTGGGTGGCCA